>CAAE01015123.1:1150265-1217835 GCA_000180735.1 Tetraodon nigroviridis
TTCAAACCTCCTTTTTTATATCCCCCCCCCCCCCTTTGAGTTCACTTTATGCCCCCTCATTCTTTGAATCTAATTCCCTTTTAAAATTCTAAAGATCAGCTTCTTGTTTATCACCTGACCTGGGAGCCACCCTAACAAATAAAAAAGTTTTTCTGGGGGTTTTGGAACAAATGAAGTCCCCCCCACCCTCCCCCCGCCCCCCCCCCTTGGGGGGGGGGGGGGGGGGTGGTGCGCTTTCAAGGAGATGGCGGGAATGAAGCCAGCAAAGCGCTGGAGCGGGAAATCAGGTCAGCATCCTACATCCCTCACACACACTCACACACACACAGGACCTGCAGCTGGATCACATCATCCACATCACCACCTCACACACACACACACGCACACACACACACACACACACACACACACACACAGGGATAAGGTGACCTGGCTGGGGGGAGGAGCAATACCAGCTGCCATTTTCTCCGGGTTCTTCACGTCTGTTCCTGGTCGGCCCGACTGTCCGACCTTCATCTCCCGCCTCTCTTCCTCACCCCTCCCCCACCTCCCCTCTCCTCACCCGCTGGACGCCAGGATCAGGGCGTCGGGGCCGCGGAGGCTCCACGTGCACGCACGGTGGCGTTAGCATTAAGTGCTAAAGGGCGTGCTACTCATTAGCTTTCATTAGGTCCTGTCACCTGCCCCCCCCCGGGCGGACAGGTCGCTGGGCTCGGCTGTCCAATCGGATCCCTGCGCGGTTAGCAGATGGTAATGAGGACTCAGGCTAGCGCGGATGATGGCAACACGCTTCGTGGGACGGAATTAGCCGGGAGCGGTTTAAATTTCCCTGTGCGACAGCGCTCCTTTTATCCCATCATTACCGGAGACAATGATGTGGCTAACACGGCGGGCTGCCCGGGGGGGCGGAGCTAAAGCGCGGGTCGGGACCCGCCGTGGAAAGGCTCCTGGCTGATGGACCGGAGACGTTTCCGGCGGACGCTGTCAGGAACAGGAGGCGAGCGAGAGGCGCTGTCGTTTATCGGCTCTGACAGCAGCTCGTTTAGCTGATCACCGCCACATCAGCCGGAGAAGCTCATTAATTACCGAAACGGGCTAACGCGCTGCTCCAGCCGCGCCCGGGACCCCTCCGCCTCCATTAAAGTTGTGAAATGAGCCGACGGGCCTTCCGGGGCCGATGCAGGGTACAAAAAGCAACGTTTCAGGTTTGGGCTTTAGCTACGGTAGCCTAGCGTCAGGAATTAGCCATCCTTCCGTGCCTGGCGTGCGCTAACCCGGCGACGGCTGCGTTCCGTTACATTCCTCCGGGAACGTGTCCTCCAACCCTGAGATGTGATGCTGTTTGTCACTGGGCTGCCGGCGCTCCGACTGGCCCAGGCTCCGCCCCTTCCAGCTGTCACACACCCCGGCCCCAAAATAGCCGCCGTGAGCACGCGGTCCGCCGCTCCCGCCCGCCCCCCCGTCGCCTCCCCCGCAGCAGCATCACCTAGCAGAGGTCTGTGTGCACGTGAGAGCGGCGGCGGCAGATGAGCTAACAGGGTGTGTGTCAGCAGGCAGGAAGTGAAGCCGTTAGGACACGTTGTTCCCTCCGGGGACGCCCTCAATCGCGCTGCTGATGCGGCCAAATGAAAGGAAAGGAAAGAGAAAAAGGTTGGAGTTTGATGTAAAGTGGCGGCGTCACGAGCACGCCCTCGCACGGGGGTTCGTATCCATGACAACGGCCAGAGGGAAGCCAACCTCAGCCGGCTGGCGGAGTCTCGGCGAAGCAGGCAGGCCGGGCCAGGTGAGACAGCAGCGCCCCGGCAACGGCGTCCCAGACACTGGGTTGCCGTGGAAACATCAGAACGCTCCCGAATCCCGCCAGTTCGACTAAAATGTACCCGTGCCCTTTCCTCAACCGGAGGCGGAGAGAACCGCTCGTCCGTCCTTCCCTCGTGCCATGTTCTTGTCTCAGTGCTGACCTTTGACCCCGGAGGAGCCTTTGGGACCCTTCGATCAGCTGACCTTCCTCAGTGCCACATCAGCGCGTTAGCATCAATAAATCATTCCCATTAGCGAGTTTTGTGATACCGTACGTAGGTCCAGCTCGAACCACGAGCTTCCGGCGCGGCCTAGGGAGCCCGCCAGCCAGCGCCAGTGTGTGTGTGTGTGTGTGTGTGTGTGTGTGTGTGTGTGTAAGCTCTGTGTAAAGTGGAGCCTTTGGAATCCAGGACAGTCCGGAAACACCGTGTGATCGGTGTCTGCAGGAACCGCAGGTGTTTGATCTGAATCTGCAGCACACACATCTCTCACACACACACACACACACACACACTCCTGCCTGACGTCTGCAGCTGAATTATTGACGTGTTTGTGCGTGTGTATCTTTTATCTCATCTTCCTTTATTTGATTCCAGCGCCGCCTTTGACCTTTGACCTATGGCCTCCAGGCCCGCAGCCCTTTCCAGGTTTCCATCTTCCAAACCGAGGATAAGCGGCCATGACGGACGTGCGGCGTCCGTCGTTGGCGGCGAGCTGAGGCTAGGGTTAGCGAGCGGCCACTTAGCCGCCTGCGCTCGCCAATAACTCTTTGAACAGATCAATTAGGGCGACGGGAGGCGAGGGCGCCGCTGGGGGAGCGAGGCGCCGTATCGAGCCGCTTGGGCGCGGTAATGGCGCTCGCACTTTTTTAAAGGGGCGTTCTCCTTAAACGCAAGTGGGCGGGGCCTGCTGTCCCGCCAGCCGTCTCATCCGAGGCGTCAAACTCCAGCCAATAAAAATGGACCCCCACGGCGCCAGTTTCTTTCTTTTATCTGTTCCTTCGTCCTTGCCGGGCACCCGATCGCGCCCTTTACCGGCTGATTGATGACAGGCTGCTGATTCTCGCCGCGCCGTCTTCTGGTGGTTGCCATGACACCTGCGACGGCCAATGAGCTCGCCGGAACCTGCCGGCAACAGCCAGCGGACCTTTGACCCCTGACCTTTTCTGCCTTGCCGGTTATTAACCCTTACGGTGCGCTTCCTGTGTCCCTCGTCACAAATTAACCTTTTCTCTTCTTCTCTCTCCCACTTCCTCCTCTCCCCCCTCCCTTCTCCCACCTCCCCCTCTTCCTCCTTGCAGCAAAGCTATTCATGTGAAAATTATTGACGATGAGGAGTATGAGAAAAACAAGAACTTCTTCCTGGAGCTGGGCGAGCCTCGCATGCTGGACATGAGCCTGCAGAAAGGTGCGGAACCGAACCTCCTCCTGTCTGTCCCGTCTGAGTCCGCTGTGAAAAATAGAACCGTCGCGGTTTGGCGACACCTGGTGGCGAGACCGGCGAACTGCAGCCACAATATATATGGTTTTAAAATTGACGCGCGGAATTAGTTGTAGTTTTTTTTCCTTTTAGTGGTAATACAAGGTCACATAACACAGTAGGTTGCTTTATGATCAAAGCACCCTGGCTTTTGATCTTCACCTGGATGGCGTCACGGCCGCTTCCACCTGAAACGGTCTTGTGTTCCAAATTTGGAATCTGAGCGAGGCTTCCTCTCTTGTTTGCGTGTTCTCTCCATCCGTGAACGTTCCGTTACGTCCTGTCGCGCCAACAACCTCCCCAGGCGACATCCTCCTCTGCATAAACGGCGATTCACCGTCTCCACGGAACAAACATCCGTGGTTCACGCCAAAAGTCTGCTAGCTAGTTTGATTTGGTAATATCTGCTGGAGATCGGCAGCGTTAGCTAACCTGCGTTATCTAACCTCTCGCTCCTGACGGCAGAGCTTCACACCCTTCTAACAGCTCATTGTGATTCCATTAGCGGCGGCGGCGCCGCTCTTGGAGAGGCAGAATGGCGACTGCTGCAGCTTTGCATCGTAAAAATGAAAAACTCCGCTAACTTCTCTGCCTCTGTAATATTAATAACATTTAATTAAAGCTTATTCCATCCTGAAGAGGAACCAATTTAAATGCAGATGATATAAATATCCAATATGTGGTTATATACTCCCAGTGTGTTAGCGTTAGCCTGTTAGCGGTGGGAGGCTGTAGCTGGTCCATATTAAATAGGTACCTAAACACTTCCCAGCCTGGTCTGGTGTGTGTGTGAGAGTGTGTGTATTGTCCACGTGAGCGTGTGTTTGATGGGGTGAAAACGTGTCCAATCCTCCGTCGCCGCGGTGGCGAGGTTGTTTTTGTCTCGTTTCCATCCAAAAAAGAAAAAAACCCAGCGGGACGCAACCTCATAAATATTAGGCGGACAGCAGCTCTCCTTTAATAATGCCCCAGGTTGACCTTTGACCCGTGGGGCTGCTGCTGTCTGGGGTGTGGTGCTTAACGGGGGCGGGGCGTCCTTCCTGGGGGCGGGGCTTCGCAGGAAACGGCAGCTTCGGCCGCCTCGAGCCGCTTCGCCTTTTCGCCAAGCGTTTGGACGCGAGCGCACATGCGCTTTTCAGTGGGATTAGCGCTCCTCCCCCCCCTCCCCCCTCCATCCATCTCCCACCCTGCCACTTCCCATTCCGATCATGCGCGGCGTGGGGGGGGAGACGCGCCACCCGTCTGCTTCCGTGCCCAGAGGCAGGCTGTCTAACGGGGGCACGTGCACCAGCGTGTGCACGCTGGGGTCAGAGGTCAGAGTAAAGCGCTCCGCTCAGTGGTGATCACCCTACAACTCAGGGTGATCAGTAACGTATTAGCCGCTTTGCTAGCAGCTGCACTTCTGACGTTCAGGCTAACAAGCCGCTGCGGAAACGGCCTAGCTAGGAGCTTCGGGGTGTTTGTCCTTTTTATAATTGATTTCAGTAAAGGCTTGGCAGCGACCCTGTCAATTTTATGGATTTTTAAGCGGGAAACATCATGAAGCCGGTCCTCCGGGGTTTCCCGGGGGGGGATACGCGGACGGGGAGCGCGGCGGTATTTCAGGATTAAATATTGATCGGGCTGTAAAGAGAGATCCTCCTGAGGCATCGCGGACGTCTACGCGTTGGTGCACGTGAGCCTCCACACGCTGCTCCTAAAAGGTTTAAATCCCATCTGGAATGTTTGCCGGTGGATCCGGGCAGGGTTTTGCCCCCTCCCGGTCCGGATTCTAATCTCCGGGATCGGGAGGAGCTCCGTCCCGGCCTTAACGGCTGCTGTTGAATCAATTAGCCGCCTAATTGGGCTGAGATAACGACTCCTGGTCCTCAGCAGCAGCCGTTACAGACGCCGCCGGGACCTCCCGGTGGAGAGCCCAGGAGGCCCTCTGCCGGAGTCTCGGGACGTCTCTGCGCCTACGGTCGGATCAAACCGGCGTTGGCTGGATCTACGGCGGCAGAACCAGCCTGTAAGGGCCCGTCTGTTCCCCCGAGGCCCCTTGGGAACCAGCCAGGCAAACCAGCTGTTCCAGCCCTCGCGCAGACAGGCGGCCATAATCTGAGGATCTGGGGCAGTTTTCCGAAGTTCCCGTTCTTCCCCCCCAACCACAGTTGACCAGCTGTTACTTCCTCCCCACCTGCCCCCGACCATGTGACCCAGACGGCCACACACATCCGTTTAGGATGAGCGGAGGCTCCAAATTCAGCCTGTCGCGGTGTTAGCTGTTTTAGCTAGTTAGCGGTCAGGGATCATCAAAGCGCTGCTACGTTCCTGGGTCGGGAAAGTCGTTACAAAGTCTCCGGTCACTCAGGTCACAGGTCAGAGGTCAGAGCCGTCGTGCTCTGATTACTGTAATTATTGGACTAAGTTGCATTTTTTGGGGGAAATGTTTGAAGATATATAAATGGCTAATTTAGCTAGCAAAAAAAATGGAAGCCAAGTTCCACCGGGGGGGCTCTCGAGCGTCTGCGCCGGGGGGCAAACGGAAACCTGGGTGAGTAGCTAGAGCGGGAATGAGTTTATATACCATCCTAAGTCGTCTAAATGGTCTTGTGATTGTTAGCGTGCTAAATAAGTTAGCGTCAACAAAAGGCTAGCATCACTTATTCATCCGCTCCAGCCGTCCGGAGGAAACGTCTAACTGCACCGAGTGGAATGTTCAGAGCGATCCCCCCGCCCCGCAGGCAGGGACACGGACGCCTCGGCGGTGATAACGTCGCTGTCTGCAGCGCCGCGCATGATAGCACGGCACCGCGGGGCACCCTAGAAGGCTCCGACACCACTTCCTGTTTAGCTTTTGTACACTTAAAAATCCAGAATTTCACCACTTAGCAAGCGACTGTGAGCCCGGTCCTGGTCCTGGTCCTGGTCCTGGTTCTGGCTCACGTCTTCAGCGCCGCCACCGTCGTGTCTTCCTTCGCTTCCTCTGGGAAAACAGATGAAAAATCAGGCAAAAGCGGCTGGTTTAAAAAAATAACTACAAGCTCAAGAACAAACGTCAAGGTTATGAAAGAATCCTGCTCAAGGATGAATGCTAGCGCTAGCCAGTTGGCTAGGCTAAAGGCCTCCCGTCTGCAGACCTTTCAGGGCCTTTTTTCCAACATCCTTTGTGTTAAATCTTCCTGCTCTTCTCTTCTATCCATCCCTCCATCTGGGACTCCTTTCTGCTCTCTTCTCCACACTCTGACTCTTCTCTCTCTTCCCGCTTTTCTTTATTCCTCCCACCGTCCGCCCTTCCTGACTTCGTCTTCTCTGTCATATTCCCTCCTTCGCCTGGCGCGTCCGTTTTTCCATTCCTCCGTAATTCAGATTCCTTCTCCCATTCATCATCCCTCCCTGCCCTCAGTCCCTCCTCCACCCTCCTCTCTCCACCATCCATCGCTTTTTTACACGCAGCTCCGTAAATCTGTTCACGCCACCCCTCCTCCTTCCCTGTTTCTGCCAATCCTCCCTCCATCCTTCCCATAAATCAGTTCACCTTTTCTACCGATTCAGATCTTCTGCCTCCACCTCCATCCCTCCATCCGTCTGCTCCTCTTATCAAACGCTGACCAGCGGCTACATCCATTCATCACTGGCTACACCTCCGCCCTACTCCCCCTCTCCCTCAGTCCTCACAAGTGCTCTAAATTTATCCTCCCTCCTTATTTTCTCCTCCGTATCTCTTTGGCTGCATCCGTCTGTCTCCTCATCTCAGATTCTGGTTCAGGCCTGGATCCAACCAGGGCGACCAGGACAGACAGATAGATAGATAGAGAGAGAGAGGGAGAGAGAGAGGGAGAGAGAGAGAGTTAGCATCAGTGCTGTTTAGCTGCTATGCCTGAGGCTTTTTTACCTCACACAAAATCCTTTTTTTTTCTGCTTATTGATTAAAAACCATCTTATTGCACAAACTTCCTTCTTCTTTCCCTGAATTTGATGCTCCGACTGTTTCTGGGAATCCAGCATTTGTGATTTTTATATTTTCCCTCCAGTTTCCAAGTCATATTCGGATGCTTTGTTGGCCGTCGCTAACGCGGCGGCGACGTTACGTCTTCTCTGTTTGACCGACTGTTTTCACAGACGGGGGCCTGCAGACGGGCACAGCTGGTTTTACGCCACACTTGGCTCGCCTCAGCTCGTGCCAACGATAATGGAAGGCGTCGCGGCAGCGGCGGCGGCGCTAATGATGATTAAGTCTGGACTGGATCGGATTTAGGGCGACGATTAGCTGCAGGTTAACTGGAGACGCGAGAGATGGAGGGATACGAGCGCCTCTTCGTCACGTACACCTTCCCATCCTGTTGTTTCAAACTGATTTCCTTTTTCCCTGCTCTCTCCTTCCGTCCTCCCTCCTTCCCTCCCCAGCTCGGTTGCTAGCCGCTGGTAAGTGGTTCTTCCTCCTCTGAGCATCCTCACTCACCTGTGACTGTGGCCTGGCCTGACAAGGAGGTCGTTTCTGTCGTCACCTGCACCCATCGTGATCCTGATGATGATGGTGATGATGATGGTGATGAAGGTGATGGTGGCGATTCATCTCCGTGCTAATTAGCTGACGAATTCATCAAAAACCCCAGAAATCTTGTTGCACCTGTTACCTGATAACATCAAGATGAAAAAAAAGGAATGAGAAATTTAATTACCTCAAACCCCGCTTGCATGTGTGTGTGTGTGTGTGTGTGTGAGCTCGAGCGGGGCGTGTGTGCGTGCACGTGCGCGCGTCTTTAACTCTGTTTCCTTGTCAAAGAAATTGTGTCATGTCGTGTTGCAGCATAATCAAATTTTAAACGCGAGCAGAAGAGATGCTGTCAGGACTGGAGGGAGCACGCTCCAAAGTGTGTGTGCGCGCGCGTTTGTGTGTGTGTGCGCGCAGGTGGCAGCACGCTGGTGTTTTATGCATGTGTGTGAGCAGACAGGCCCTCCTGAGCTGTGTATTTGATGGCGAGTCGTGACCTTTTGACCCACCGGTGGAGCGCGGATGAAAGGAATCAGGGAATCCGCTTTGATCTCCCGTGTCCTGTGATGTTCTCACAGCCGAGCGGCCTCCTTTTCTTCTTTGACGCCTTCTCCCTCTCCTCGTCCTCTCCGCTCAGATGTCCCAGACAGGAAGCTGACGTCGGAGGAGGAGGAGGCCCGGCGCGTGGCGGAGATGGGCAGACCGGTGCTGGGGGAGCACCCCAAGCTGGAGGTCGTCATCGAGGAGTCGTACGAGTTCAAGGTGAGGAAGGTGGAAAGGAAACCTTGTAGACCATTCATGCGCGTCCTCTGCTTCCTGGACTGGAAACTCTCCCTCCACACTGGCGTTAGCTCTCGGCGCCATCTTGTGGCCGAGCCCCTGTACTGGTTGGGGTTACGGACGGATTTGTGCTCCTCCTTCACAGAGCACGGTGGACAAGCTGATCAAGAAGACCAACCTGGCGCTGGTGGTGGGGACCAACTCGTGGAGGGACCAGTTCATGGAGGCCATCACAGTCAGCGCAGGTGGAGTCGCGCGTTAAATGCGCCCAGTTTGGGGTTCTGGAGGATAAAAACCATCATTACGCCTTCAGTTCCCCCTCACAGTTCACCCTAAATGCATGCCTACACCTTCATTTGCACCACACTTCTAATCTATTCCGTTTCAGGTGCGCTAAGCTAAGATAATTTTCCTAGCTTATCTAAAATCTGCCCTGAGATGTTCTGCACCCGCTGCGCCTGTCCGTCACTTTGATTCTGAAATATTTAATGTCGACGGCGCGCTTTACTTTTAATGCGTTAAAAAATGCATGTCACCCACGTGTCCTGACAAGCCGAATTAGCGCCGCGTCTCTGCCGTGAACTGCGGGGACAGATGGCGTCTCATCAGATCGACTTTAGGTGCTAGTTTTTGAAGCGTGGTTAGCACCGCAGCCGGCTGTGCTAGCGGCTAACGGGCTAACCAGGGCTACCAGGTGTGTCCTGAGGAACTGGGGAATTTTATTGGACATTTTTTTTCATGTTGTCAAACCACAACACAAGTTTCAGCCCTTTCTCCTCTTCCTCCCTGTCAACCTTCGTCTTCATCGACATCCCTCCCTGCTTGGTTTCCGCCCTGAAGATGAGGACGAAGAGGACACGGGCGAGGAGCGGCTGCCGTCCTGTTTCGACTACGTCATGCACTTCCTCACCGTCTTCTGGAAGGTCCTGTTCGCTTGCGTCCCGCCCACAGACTACCTGAACGGCTGGGCCTGCTTCATCGTCTCCATCATCATCATCGGCCTCCTCACCGCCGTCATCGGCGACCTGGCGTCTCACTTCGGCTGCACCATCGGCCTGAAGGACTCGGTGACCGCGGTGGTGTTTGTGGCCCTCGGCACGTCTGTCCCAGGTGAGGCCGGATGACTGTTGCAGGAACGTTCAGGAGCTAACATGGGCAAACTGCGGCCCGGGGGCCATATGCCGCCCATTCAGGATTTTTTTGCTCCCCGCCGAAGAACCAATAGACCATAATAATGTTTTATTTTCCTGCAATTCTCTCTTATCTAGAAAAAATGCATTTGATTTGTTCAAATAATCCCACATGTTACACATCCATTATGTCCAGGAGTGCACAGGTGTGTGTGTGTGTGTGTGTGTGTGTGTGTGTGTGTGTGTGTGTGTGTGTGTGAGAGAGAGAGACATATTCCAAAAAAAAAAAAAGGTGCACCTGATCAACTATCACGTGCTCCACGTGGTCAGACCCCGGTTTTGGAACCCAGGTTCCTCAGAAAGGCTCTAAAACGGTGGCTCTGCTTCCAGACATGTTTGCCAGTAAGGTCTCTGCGGTCCAGGACGCCTACGCCGACGCCTCCATCGGAAACGTGACGGGAAGCAACGCCGTCAACGTCTTCCTGGGCATCGGCATGGCCTGGTCAGTGGCTGCCATCTACTGGAACATGAAGGGGGAGAACTTCGTGGTGCCGGCTGGCTCGCTGGCCTTCTCCGTCACGCTCTTCACCATCTTCGCCTTCCTGGCCGTCTCCATGCTGCTTTACCGGCGCCGGGCCCACATCGGGGGGGGAACTGGGGGGGCCCCGGGGACACAGACTCGCCACGTCAGCCTTTTTCTTCTGCCTCTGGTTCCTCTACATCCTCTTCTCCAGCCTGGAAGCCTACTGTCACATAGAGGGCTTTTAGGGGCCGGAGAACCACACCCGACTTCGGAGGAAAAGGAGGGAATCCTCACCGGGGGAGTCTGGGTCTCAGAAGGGTCTCCCAGACCTCGCTCCATCCTTTTTCCCACCCACCGGGATTGGGATTAGGACGCTGCGCCTGTTGCACCGGAACCGCAGAGATGAGTTTATCAGAGGTATCTATTTTTTCTCAACAGCCGAAAAAAATCGACTTTTTCCAAAAAAAAAAAATATTTTCGGGATAAAAATGCAAAAAAAACCAAATAAAACAAACCGGGAGGAAGGCGGAGTCGCCGAACTGTTTTCTGATCTCCGCCCAGAAGATGAAAGCGTGAATGGAAAGGTGCTGTCGTGAAGGTGGGATAATTTATAGTTTTGCTTTTTTTTTAATAATTTCCTTGGGAGCACCGCCGAGGAGGTGGAGAGGAGGGTGGCGGTTACCCGGGCAACCAAGACGACGGTGGACGCGATGAACATGTTCAAACTGCCCTGAACATCACTTCTACTCTATACGTATCTATATATATATATTTCCATATTTTCTGTATATTTTGAATATTTGTTCAAATGTGGTCACTTTCTGCTCGGAAAAACAGGATTTGCTGTATCGGGAGGGGCGATGGGGGGAGGGGGGGTGTCCCTCTATATCCTGGAATGATGTCTTCACATTTCTGAAGTTTATGTATCTTAACTACAGGTCAAAGTCAGACATTTTATTTATTTACTCCCGTCTTGGTCTCACTCGGATTTTCACCTAAGTCTGAAAACAAACCATCAAAAAAGGTCACTTCTGAGGTATTTTTCTACTCTTCCCTCCACGCTTTTGCCGTCCAGCTCTGTTTCTAACCACTTCTGCTTGTGTGTGTGCGAGAGGTGTGTGTTGAAGCTGAGGAACAGCCCGAAGAGCTCAGCCGAACAGCTGGAGACGGAGCGCGGTTAGCTTGGATCGCCACTAGGGGGCGGCGGAGTAAGGCGGTGAAGAGCGCAGGGAAGTCCGCATCGCATTTTCTCCTCCGTCTCCACGGCTAGCGTCTCACTCGTTAGCGTTTCCCAACTCGTGGCTCCCGGTTTTAAATGATCGAGAAGACGCTAGCGAGAAAGAAAGCTTGCACTTGTTTCGAAGCTCAGGTTTGTTAGCGCGCAGGAACCACAGCGATGAGCATCTCTTCCTCATCTGGTCCCTTTTAGCCTCATAAAGGACAAACTCTGATGAAAGGGTGGATCTAAAGACCAGCGTTTCCCTGAGTCACGCTGGTTTGGGCCTCTGACGAGGCTGGTGCTTCGTTTTGGCAACGAGAAAAATCCGGGAATGTTCGTTTGCTATCATTCATTTTGGGGTCTGTTTAAAAAAAAACCAGAGTTTACCAAAGAGGTTTTTGATCAAACGTCTGCTTAAAGTGAAAGACATCAAAAAGGAAGAAAATAACGACTTTTCCACCAGGGGGCGCTGCCACCAGTCGGGTCGCCCCCGCTTCTTCTTCATCCCTCCGCGTTCTTCCTCTGGTGGGCGGTGACGTACGTGTTGTGGCTGATGTTCTTCACACACCTGCTCGCCCTCTCTTCCATGTAAACACACACACGCGCACACACACACACAAACTGGGACAAGGTCCGCGCCTGGAAGGCCGCCTGTACATAACGGTCCCCATATGTATACACAAACACAGATGAGGGTCAGCATCTCATCTGCAGCTCATGTTGCTACTTTAAATCCGTTTTTTTCCCTTTTTGTCGGGATTTTAAATCAGTCCTGAGACAAAATGTAGCCCGTGAAAATAATCAGAGCATATTTTGAGAGAAAACATCAGAACTATAAGGAGAGCTTTTATTTTTAGCTACAGAGTTTAGCTTTTTGTCCTTAATCTGAGGTTCCTGAGCCTGGTTCTGGTTTCTGTCCTGATGCTGGCAGAAACGGCCCCCACAGTCAGGAAAGGTCACCTTCGGGGTCAGGACGTCAAACACTGTCGGTGTCTTTGGTGGTTTCTTCGTTGGGTTCGGTTCGGAGCCACTTTGGTAGCTGAACCAACACCGTCTTCACCCCGCACAGAAAAACAACCTCTAAATCATCTCTGTCGTTGTTTCTCGAAGGAAAAAAATGTGAGATTTGTCGTCATGGATTTATATTTGATGATGTGAACCATTTCTAAGTGTGTATGAGTGTGTGTGACGGAAAAGGGGCACCTTTTTATCCCATTTGACCCCCACCCTGATGTCAAAATAAAAGACCAGATCTTCAGAGTTGACTGTTTTTCAGATCAAACGACGAAAACGTCACATTTACGCCCGGAACAGGATTTTGTCACATTTGTCTTCTGAAATATCACAAATCCTTTAAAAGGCTGCAAACTTTGCACCCCTGGGAAGAATTAATAGTCTTTAGTTTAGATGTGTTATTTGGTCAATAAAATGAAGGTGCTGATGTGTTTATTTAAACACATTTTTCCCTATTTTGTGATTGATTATGAGTGTTTATCAGTTCATTTGTTCAGGTGAGAAAGGGGTGTGGCTCTGATGCGGTAGGAGATATTTTCCAATATCTTTTTTCTAGCCTATTATTGAGACGACAGGTTTCTGACAGGTGATTAAACAACAAACCTCCAGCAGATGTTATTCTCACCACAAAACCTCCGAACCCACAGACGTCAACAGTTCTGCCAGTGGGGGCTTTTATTTTGAAAGAACGGAGCTTGTTTTCTGATTAATTATCGATGACGTCATATTGATTTTAAGAGTTTAAATTTGTCATCAAATCAGCTGAGTCAGCAACACCAACGTGACCAGAAGTGTTTTGAAAGTAATCGATTACTGTCATCCTCTTCACGCAAAGTGTTTTTTTTTTTTAACAATGATCGTTCAAAATGACGGATCATTTATTGAATTACACTCTCGCGCACACTCTCATCTCACTGAACTGTTTATCATTTGTTTATTTTGGCTGTTTTCTACCTCTTGGTGTGTCTTGTGTTTTTATTTCCGGGACTTTCTGCATGGACGCGACGTTAAAATTATGTTCTGGTCATTTCCGGTCTTTTAAACGGGGATCGGAACTCAATAAAGGAGACGATTTGAAGAATAAAAACGCCTGCGTGTTACACACTCTCTCTCACACACACACACACACACACACACACACACACACACACACCCAGTGGGACGCAGTGAAGAGGGCGGGAGATCACGTGCTGCCGACGCGCCTCTGCACCAATAGGAAGCCGCGGTCCCCGCGCACGCCGGCACAATTGGCTTAGAATAAAGACGACGGCTTCCGACGACTTAGCAGCGGCGACTGGTGGGAGATTACGCGTTGAAAACAGCGAAGCACCGCCGCGGGGCTCCTGGGACGCGGCCGAGCGATGCTTCCGCATTCCTGCCGGCGTCGCGTGCAGCTTTAGGTGCCACCTGGTCGCCGGAGCGTGCGCGCAGACGCAGGGCGCGCCGACCCCGAGGCGAGGAGCCGCGTCAGGTGGACGCGCCTGCAGTGGTCCGGGTCGCCCCTATGGATCGCCCCAATGGACGTCTTCAAGAGTCCCGGAGCGTGCGCGTCCACCGCGGACGAAACGGACGTTTTCCGCTGGCCGACGCCGAAGAACGGCACCGGCGCGCGGGCCGAGCCGGACCCCGCCGCGCCGGGCTTCTGGACGGCCGTGTTCGACTACGAGGCGACGGCGGACGACGAGCTGAGCCTGCGGAAGGGCGACCTGGTGGAGGTGCTGTCCAAGGACTCCCTCGTGTCGGGGGATGAGGGCTGGTGGACCGGCGTGATCGCGGACCGGGTGGGCATCTTCCCCTCCAATTATGTGATCAGGGGGAACGGCGTCCAGGAGGAGGTGCGGGACCCCGCGGAGCAGCAGCACCCGGTGCCTCCTCTGCACCGTGAGTATCCCATTGTACTTCACGTGGAAACCACAGAGAAGCCCCGCCAGGGTGCTGTGTCACGGCCAGGCGCTCTCCTCAGGACCGCGAGGGCCTGGGTGAGGGGAGCCGGCCGTGGTCCCGCCTCAGGGCTCAGATTACAGGCTGCACCCTCAGCAGAAGCAGCAGAAACGCTCAGGGATGGAGCTGCTGGGGCACATCCAGCCAGGGCGCGGATGGATGGACGCGAGGTGGCTTGGTGCACGTTCGCTGTTGTTTTTTAAAGCAGAAACAGCAGCGAAGGCAGGAAACACACACTCTGTGTGTGTGTGTGTGTGTGTGTGTGTGTGTGTGTGTGTGTGTGTGTGTGGCGGCCACAGTCTGTCGTTTCTCCACATCCAGCACGGTTGCCCTACTTTCGCGTTCCCCCCACACCTGAAATATTCATCAAGGTCAGTCTGGAGACGCTTCCACAACGCCGGGCTTTGGAGACACAAAGGTTCCCACACTCGGAATACCGACATTCCAGGCGTGATATCAGGGGGCATCTCTGTGGGTCGTTTGACCCGGTCACCTTGTTTTGCCGGGTCAGAAAGCCACCAGGCTCCGATCCGGGGAGCGTGCGAATGAAGCCCGGCGTGTGTGAGCATCCACGGTCGGTCAGGAGTCCAGGAATAGGACCGGAATGAGTCCAGGAATTGTGCTACCTCACCTGGTTCTTCTTTGACTGTTATTGTTGTCCCCTCCTCAGTCCTGGAGATCAGCTTCCTGGAGCTGACCTTGGAGGAAATCATCGGCGTGGGCGGCTTCGGGAAGGTCTACCGGGCGGTGTGGCAGGGCTCGGAGGTGGCGGTGAAGGCAGCCCGCCGCGACCCCGACGAAGACCCAGAGCAGACCCTGGAGAGCGTGCGTCAGGAGGCCAAGCTTTTCGCCATGCTAGACCACCCCAACATCATGGCTCTGCTGGGGGTGTGCCTGGTGGAGCCCAACCTGTGCCTGGTGATGGAGTACGCCCGGGGGGGCCCCCTCAACAGGGCGCTGGCGGGGAAACGCATCCCGCCATGCACGTTGGTGGACTGGGCTGTGCAGATCGCACGGGGGATGTTCTACCTCCACAGCCAGGCCATCGTCCCCATCATCCATCGGGACCTCAAGTCCAGTAACAGTAAGATTTCTTCCTCTTTCTTCTCACCGTTTTTCCCAAGCCTTGCGTGTAATTCCGCTTTGTGCCACGAGGAGCGGTAACGAGTCACCATGGTCACTATCGTCCAATAGAAATTGGCAAAGAAAGTCTTTAAGATTTTATTAGAAATCCTGGGAGGAGTTCTGTGTGATTTCGTGTAGATTTTTTTCCTTGGAATTTTCCGTTCTTCCCATGAAGACAAACGTGTCGTTGGTGGAAGAAGCAGGTTGTTTCCTCTCTGCAGATACGTGAGAGTAAAAAGCAAAAGGAGACGCCATGTGTCTTTGTGGGGCAGTTGTAATCTCGCGTTTTGCCCAAATGGATCCCCTAAATCCCAAGCCTATTACCGCGGATTTGTCCAGCGTGCCGCCGCAGGCCGCCTTCCTCATTGGAGGCTGCAGCGGCACACTGGGAGGCGCCCGGGCCGCCATTGGCCAGCTGTCTGGCGATCAGCTGGGCCTCCTGGGTTCCAGTAGGCTCCCGGTAGGTCAGTCCCATCCTGGCTTGGGTAGTGGGAAACGGGACTCCCTCCCATCCGAACCTCTAGCTTCTTTCCTCTTTTCCTCTTTTCCCCAGATGGAATGGCAGAGGGTATTTGATGCAACTCTCTGGGGCTAATTTCTTGTTTTGTATGAGGTGAATCTCTATCGGTGTGCAGGCCCCTCCCACTGGCAGATGCTGGGGCTAGTGGAGTTTGGGCGAGCGAGCGAGCGCGTGGTTAGGGGCGGAGCTCTGCTCGCGTCGCTCAGGTGGAGGTCTCTCTGCCTCATTAGTGGTGGTGTGGATGTTTGGTCTCTGCTTTGCTCACCCTTTCTCTGTTTCTCTCTTCTTTTTTCCCACTTTGTTTTCATCCATCCAACCCTTTCATCATGCGCTTCCACCCACCGCACCCTCTTTCATCCGCCTACCCTTTGTATCTTCTCCCTGCTGCTCCATCACATGAAACCTTTTGATTTTGGATTCGCACCTCCTTCCCCCACCTCCGACCAAAAATAAAACCAAACCCCATCACCACCCCCTGCTCCACCGCTCCAGTCCTCATCCTCGAGAGGGTGGAGATGGAAGACCTCAGCAACAAGACGCTGAAGATCACCGACTTCGGACTGGCCCGCGAGTGGCACCGCACCACCAAGATGAGCGCGGCCGGCACCTACGCCTGGATGGCTCCCGAAGTCATCCGCTCGTCCACCTTCTCCAAGGGTAGCGATATTTGGAGGTGGGCAGAGGAGCCGGTGTACGAGCTGGCCTTCATAACACCAGAAGACCCCAAGGAGGCAGATTAGCCCCCGTGAACGTGGAAGAAGCCAAAGAAGAGAAAAGACCTCACTGCTGCTTGCTGAAGTACCTGTTTGTGTTTCTCTTGTCAATAAAGTTACGGCGTGCTGCTGTGGGAGCTGCTGACGGGGGAGGTGCCCTTCCGAGGTATCGACGGACTGGCTGTGGCGTACGGGGTGGCGATGAACAAGCTGGCTCTGCCCGTTCCGTCCACGTGCCCCGAGCCCTTCGCCCGCCTGATGGAGGGTAAGACGGGCAGAAGCAGGGACGAGTCAGGGGGAACCGAGGGGTTTGCTGAGTGTGTGTGTTTCTACACAGACTGCTGGAGTTCGGATCCGCACTCCCGGCCGCAGTTTCCGATGATCCTGGACCAGCTGACGGCCATTGAGGAGTCGGGCTTCTTCGACATGCCTGTCGAGTCCTTCCGCTGCCTGCAGGACGACTGGAAAGTGGAGATCCAGGAGATGTTTGATCAACTCAGGACCAAGGAGAAGGTAAAGACCGACGCGCTGATGGAGACATGCAGGCGGAGGCCGACCTTCAGCCCTCCTCCCTGTCAGGAGCTGCGGTCATGGGAGGAGAAGCTGACCCAGGCGGCGCTGCAGCAGAAGTGTCAGGAGGAAGCGCTGCGGAGGCGCGAGCAGGAGCTGGCCGAGCGCGAGATCCACATCCTGGAGAGGGAGCTGAACATCATCATTCACCAGCTGTACCAGGACAAGCCCCACGTGGAGCGGAGGCAGGGCAAGTTTCGCCGCCATCGCCTTAAACTCAAGGACGGCAACAGGATCAGCCTGCCGTCAGGTGAGGCCACCGAGGGGCGATCGGAGGCAGAAAACCTTGCTTTTCATCGGAGTTGACGGTCGGTTTTCACAGATTTTCAGCACAAAATCACAGTTCAGGCGTCTCCGTCCCACGAGCGGCGCAGGAGTTTGCTCAGCAGCGGTTCCAGCCCGCCGACCAGCCCGGCCCTGCTGCCCCGCCTCAGGGCCATCCAGCGTGAGCAGCGCCGGACCTTCGCCTCCCCGTTGGGCTCGGCTCCGGTCTCACCTCCTTTCCGATCCTCCTGCAGTTGCTCCGAGGGAGGGGTGCTTGGCCTGGTGCCGCAGCACCGAGGAAGAGGAGGACGAGAGGAGGGGCTCCAGGAAGAAGGGTCGCTCGCGCAGATGCGGCCCCTACAGGGAGCACAGCGCTGATGCCAGGTACGGGCCGCCGCCTCCATTTCCCAAAGCTGAAACCAAACCGGTTCTTCTTTATTTCCGTCTTCCCGGCGGCAGCGTGAAGCCTCCTCATGAGGGCAGCCGGCAGCGGTCCTGCAGCGCCCCCAACCTGCGCAGGTCCCCCAGGCACAGCCCGGCCGTGCCCGGGGTGCCTAGCCTGGTGGAGTCCGGTAAGAGCAGCTTCCTCCTTCCTAACGGTAACCACGGCGTAGCGAGTTAGAGGCCTGGCTTCCGGGCTTCCGCGCCCTCTAAACTCCCCCAATCGTCCTGTTTTTCAGAAAACGAAGACTGCGGCTTCGCAGCTGAGCCCGAAGCCGCTGCTGCTCCGTCCCACCTCTGCATCCCTCCCAGGAACGACGAGGAGGAGGAAGGTGGAGACGAGAGCGGCCCCGCCGACCGCGCTCCAGTGTCGGCGCCCTGCAGGAGAAGCCCCGGTGCGGGCCGCCGCTCCGATCTGGTCCTGCTGGGCTGCGGAGCTCTGCTGGCCGCCGTCGGACTGGGAGGCGATCTCCTGGCGTCGGCCCGGCCGGAGGAGAGCGTCAAACCGCGGTGGGAGGGCTTCTTCCACCGGTCGGGCAGCCAGAAGCGCTGCGCCAGCCCACCGACTCGCAGGCTGTTCCGGCGAGAAAGCCCCCGCAAAGCGCGCGAGCGAGGCCTGCCCCCCTCCTACACGCTGCTGTCCCTATCGTCCGTGTCCGACTGCAACTCCACCCGCTCACTGCTGCGCGCCGACAGCGAGGAGCACCTGGTGTTTGGCCCCGCCCTCCCGCCGCCTGTCTCCCAGCGACAGGCCTGCCACGCCCCCTTAAACCCACTGGTCAACACCCACCTGGAGAGTTTCAAGCGTAACCCCCGGCAGTCCCTCACGCCCACGCACGTCCCCTCCGCCCCGAGTTGCTCCCGCGCTTTGCGTCGGACACCGTCGGACAGCGCCATCAAGCGGAACTGTCCGCCGTCTAATCTGGAGCCGCTGCCGGAAAAATCCACCCTGGAGAACACAGGTAAAGGTTCTCCCTCGTCCGAAGATGCCGAGTCGCTAGCAGATAAACACGCTAACGTGGTCCTTGTTTCCAAAGGTGGATTTAAATGTTTCAACCATGACGAGGTGCCCCGGCTGCCCGATCCCAACCTGGTTTTTCCTCCAACTCCTCGCCGCCGCTGCGCTCCCGAACGTCCCAAAACCCTGGACGTCGCGGCTCGGCCTCGACCGTCGCCGCGGCTCCTGATGGAGTCCGGCGGGCGGGGAAACGGTCAGACTCACGGCTCCGGCGAATCGCCCGCCCACACCACCAGCACGGAAACTCCCCCCACTGTGGAGTTCGGCAGGGACCCGGCGGCACTGCCCAACCCGGCGGCGCCGCCCACCCCGGCAGAGGCCCCCACGCCCTTCGGCAACCAAAACCTGCTGGATCAGCCAGACGAGGGCCAGTTTCGGGACGGCACCGTGCCGCTCTGCAAAGCGGAGATCGTTCCCAAAGAGTCGGCTTCCGCTCACAGCTACAGACCCGCTTACCTGTCCTGACTCCTCCCCCTCTGAGAGAGGAGGCGGAGCCAGAAGTTAGCATCTGTGCTAACCGTGATCGCCACTTTAAATATTGATAAACTACGTTAAGTTGGGACGTTTTGCAGTTGCGGATCCCCTAAAAAAAGAGAAAAGGGTATTTCTTATCACATTTAACGATCTTTCTGTGTCTCTTGTTGGCCGGATACACACAATTCACACTGGAGTTGAAGATGGCGCATTGGTCCAAGTGCACTTGCAGAAAGCGTCATGAATGTAAACGCTTTAGGATCTATTTTTTTGTTTTGTACCCTCTTGTTGAGAGGTATTGAATTGAAATCTGCCCGTGCTCGTGGCTTTGTGGGGTCCCCCTCCGCCCCTGGGCCGGATCCCGCTGCCGTACCTCCTCCAGCTGTGACTGGTGTCTGTGCACGTTGTGGATGGCAGGAATGTCAGCCAACAGAAAGGAAATTCCTCTTCTTTTAATTCCATGCTGTGAACTGCATGACTGCACTCGTGAAGCCCTGGTGGCTGTTTCTTTTACTGCTGATGACCTGATTTTATTGTATTTATTACCATGGTTTATTTTTTTTACGTCTTTGTGTTTGCCTTCATATTTATCTTTATCCCTCTTTTAGTATTTCCTCAAACATTGAAACTGGGACCTCAAGTCAGGACAATTTTAATGAGCTTTATTTCCACCCTTGACTTGCATTTAATTGGCCATTATTTTCCTTCATCATGGTTAGCGAGCAGATGCATCTGCTGGGATTTGAGTTCTTTCCTGCAAATGCGACCTGATAAACGCGTAGATGTGTCATCTGCCCGTGCAGAATGCCGTCGTCACCCAGAGGTGTAGCCGAGGCCTCGTTATCTGTCCAAAATGTTGCCACAAATAAGCTGATCTTGCACACTGTTAATTGACATTGCTCGGATGGGAAAGGCTGATGGTGGCTGGTTTATATTTGCACTGGAACACACTGGTTTGAGTAAACTCATAGTAAACAACCCAAAAGGGGGTCTGTGTTTTATTGCTTTAGTCTCAGGTAGCATCTAAGCTCCCTGTAACATTTTACCTGTTAGCAATGCTGCTGCCGCTAACCCTTTAGCGCTGAGATAACAAATATATAACAAAATATGCAGAAGGGACCAAAACTAATGTGAAAGTGAAAGTAACAAACATCCCTTTGTTCACCGGATGTAAAAGGTTGTGCAATGTTTATTAAAACCTGGGAGCTAATGCTAACGTGTTAGCTGTAGACACAGGCATCTAATAGTGTAAACCGAGATACTCAACATGTGTTTGCTAAGCTAACACTGTTGTATATCCAGTTTGCTGTGAGGCTAACAAAGGTATTAGATTGTGTATCGGGATTTTATTAATTTTATACAAGAGGCAACCATCAGATTACTCCAGTCGTCCAAAAAGCTTTCAACTATGTTTGGATGTTAAAGCAAAGGAGGGTTTTCTCCCAGGCTGGCTGCCATCTTGGTTTGGAGTCATTAGAGGAGCAGAACCTCTTTCAGAGCGGAGATAAAAGGTACAGCCGAACAGTCGGTGGCCTGTTTTCATTTCAGCTGCGGTGGTTTTCAAACAGAAGTGCAGGAAGCTGCACTGCAAACACCTGTGTTTACCTGCAGGGATAAACGCGTCTGTCTGGCTGCTGTGGAAAAGAGCGCTAGTCTCCCTGTAGCGCTCAGCTAATTTTGATTCTATGATGCATTTCAATGTTTGGCCAACCAACTTGAATTGAGCCATTGTTTCCGTCTATTCTTTAGGAAGAAAACACAGATGGAGGGGAGGAACATAAAGAGCTCGAATCCACTGGCGAAGCACAACAAAAGCAGTATTCAGACGTCTTTATTACACACCTATCTTTACAGTAAACATACAGTGTTTCAATCACAAAATGCTGTAAATGAAGTGCTGTCCCCTCAAGTCTTCATTTCTATAAAGCCTATTTACATTTTGTGATATGTCTCGATTAGCAGTTAGCGATCGTGCTCTTACTCTTTTTAAAGCACCTTAATGTCACACATAACCATGATTGCTAAAAAAAAAAGCTTTTTTTTCCTCCCTAAAATGTGTGTGTGGTATAAAATGAACATATGGTGTTGCTGTGTGACATGCCAGTGGAAAGGTGTGTTCAGCCGGAGCACATGCTAAGGAAGAGCTGCACGGGCCTGCAGACATGCTGGATTCAGGATGCGGCTGCCGCCTGTGTGTGTGTGTGTGTGTGTGTGTGCAATGTTTGGACTGGCAGCGCATCACTCCTCAAAGGTCAGGAAATGCTGTGGGCGGTTTGGAGAAACTCAGCTTCACAGACCCCCCCCCCCCCCCCATTTAAATAATATTTATAAAAAAGCTTTCAATGGACTAATAAAGTTCAATCACGTGACTGGTCACCGGGCGCTGTGCAAGGCGAAAGCATACAAATACCGTATCACACCGAAGTCTGCTCGTGCGTGGTGGTCTGGGCGGCACGCGCCGTGGGGGGGCTGACGTCTGCGAAAGGTTGAGAGGTCGTCGCGCAGCCAGCGCTTACGCAGCCTCCTTCTTGTCCCGTTGGGCATTCCGGCGGATCTTCATCTCTGTCAGCTGGATGTAGCGGATGACATTAGTGTCTGGAAAACAGGCAGTAAAGATTCTGCGTGGGATGCGTTCAGGGACCACAGCCTGACAAGCATGTGTCCTGGTTGACCAGCAGGGTCACGTCTGGTTTACTGGGTCACCTGGTTTTGGTAACAGCTGCCAATCAAAGCGACTCGAGGCTAAGCTAACCTTTACAGCTAACCTTCTACCGTCTACTCTCACGCTTGGAGCGCCTCCTGACCTGATGGTTCCTGCTTGTGCGACTCCTTCAGGTAGTACAGGGCCTTCTGGAAGTCCCCGAGGTGGTAGTAGGCCACGCCGGAGCGGTACAGCGCTTTGAAGTTCTTCCCCTCCTTGTGGAGCACTTTCAGACAGTATTCCTTCACCCTCTCGTAGTTGACCAGCTCCATCTGCAGAAGGCAGCCTGCCGAGAGGGTTAGGGTTGTTTACGTCTCCCAGCGGCTTGTAAATAGGATGTATTTGGGAAATGTGGAAGAATTGATCAGAGAAATGAACAAATGTGGGGAGGACGGAGGGGGAAACCTGGGAGTGACTCATACTTTATGAATCATTCATGAGAATTCCCAGAATCGTCAAAAGGGACCAGTCGTGCGTCTGTGCGTGAGTGCGTGCGTGTCTCACCGGCCAGGCTGTTGTAACACTCCAGCTCTGCATTCTCCATGGCTCCCTTCTGCTCGTCCGTCAGCGTGGTGGACTTGGCGATGCTCAGCGGGAGGGCGGACAGCGGCTTGGAGCCGGAGTCCGGGTCCCCCAGCACCCTGCACAGCCCCTTGATCTCCAGCAGAGCGCGGTGGTACTTGCCGATCGCCTCCCGGTACTTCTTCTCTTTGTAGCACTGGGTGCCCTGGCACTTGAAGTCCAGCGCCCGCCTCACGACGTCGGCGGGCTCGCCGTGGGACGGCTGCTTGAGCATGGATCCGGCGTGATGCCTCTGCTGCAGGAGCTGCTGCTGGTATCTGGCGTCTCTGCTCCGGCTGCTGCTGCTGCTGCTGCTGCTGCTGCCGGGAGCCTGAGCGCAGTGCTGGAGCCTCGAAGAGCCGCCGCCGCCGCCGTCGCCCTGGCCGCCTTTGCCGCCGTCGTACCCGGCCACCACGCTCATTTTCGACGTGATTTGATCGCAGCGCCGTCAACCCCGCGAGTTAGAAGGGAAATCGGGTCTCCTTTACAGCATCTTCTCGGCCCGGGCTGCCTTTTCTCCTCGCCAGTGTCGCTGCCGTCTCCTCCGTGCGCAATCTTACGCGATGCGCGCTCTCTCCGGCGGCCCGTTCCCGTATTCCAGCCCTCCGACGCGCCGATTGGTCAATAAATCCAAGACCGAAACCCCCCACGGAGATTTTCCAGCAGGAAGAGAGACGATTCGGCATCAGTGGGACGTAATTGAACGTTCCCAGTTTGCAAACTGGGCAGTTTTGTGTAAAAACCCGCCCTCACCGACGAGGACGTCTTTGTCAGGTATTGTCACAAAAGAATTGAAGATTTCAAAACAGAATAAAAATGCTGCTTCTATTTTCTGAATTGGTCCGTCTGTTCTTTGTGCTGTCTATTCTGGCATTTACAGGGAAATTAAAGACACATCACACATGAGTCTGCGGGGTTACGGTGAATGTTTCACCCTCTTAGACCAGCAGCCCTCATCCCGCGGTCTCATCTGAAATTAGAGGAATGCAGACATCTCTTGTCAGATAACTGAGATAAAGATCATGCAGCCTGCAGCTCCTGCAGCTCCTCCTGACAGGCTGCAGTCCCCAGTGACAACCCATGATGTCATCCCAACTGCAGGTTTCTGTTGAGTAACGCGGTTTATGAGCATCTGTTATGGGAGCAGGACGGGCAGATGGGTGATTAATACAGTTACCCCGTTTGCGCTGAGAGATCTTGTTGTCTTGTTGGCTGCCATCGCCACCAGTCTGCGCGCCCGTGTCCGTGCGTGCGTGTCTAAATCCGTTTCTCACTCTAGGCATCAAATTCAGCAGCCTGGGTGTGTCTCTGGAATTTCAGCTCTCCGGAACAAATGTTGAATCCAAACCCGGGTCAGCCCGGATCTAACGTTGTTTGTCAGGCCACAGATGTTGCTCATGTTAAGGCAATGCTGTCTTGCTTTAATAGTCAAATTTGATACATTTCACTGAGATAAAAGAAAAATTTTTTTTTCTGTTTATCTGAGACCAATGACATAACGTTGTATGTGCATAACAGCAGTTTTAAAGAGCTATATTATCGGCATAGTCTTTTTCTCTCCTCGCGTACCGAAACCTGACAACGTCATCAAACCTCGACCACGTGTGCTTCTGTGTGACGTCATTTCTGTGAGACACGTTGTTTACACAATGGCGGCGGGGGATTTCAGAGGTATCAATTAACCGTTTTATACTTTATTTCAGAAGTTCATTCTCTGTAACGTTTTAAACGCAGTAAATAGGATATATTGCATTGTGCTTACGTGTTGTATTTGAGCGTTTTCAGGTGGAATCCATATATGTAGACGTTAGCATCTTTGTGTAGCTTTGCGGCTAATATGTCACAGCGTTTTAGAATATCTTGATAAATATAACTAATTATAAAACGTGGGCTCACCGATCGATTCACCATAAATGTAAAACCGAAACCTGACAACGTCATCAAACCTCGACCACGTGTGCTTCTGTGTGACGTCATTTCTGTGAGACACGTTGTTTACACAATGGCGGCGGGGGATTTCAGAGGTATCAATTAACCGTTTTATACTTTATTTCAGAAGTTCATTCTCTGTAACGTTTTAAACGCAGTAAATAGGATATATTGCATTGTGCTTACGTGTTGTATTTGAGCGTTTTCAGGTGGAATCCATATATGTAGACGTTAGCATCTTTGTGTAGCTTTGCGGCTAATATGTCACAGCGTTTTAGAATATCTTGATAAATATAACTAATTATAAAACGTGGGCTCACCGATCGATTCACCATAAATGTAAATCACAAAATCCCAAAGTTTGTACCACAGATCTAAGTACCTTTTTTCCCTCTCAGCAAAAATACAGTCAGTTTTAACGCCTCTGATGGAAAATGCAGATTACAAACAAAACCCCCCATTTTCAATATATACTAGGCCAATAATAAATAATGCAATAAAAATAATATCAAGTGAATCAACTTTGTTTGTTATGAACCTAATCAAATTGTATTTGAAATGGCCAATTTCAGCTTGGGAAACTTCAAATTTAACTTGTAAAATTTGCAACGCTTGAACTTTTACATTTCAGACAACCTTCTTGGCATATCCTGGGTGGACAGCAGCTTGGTGCCCATTCTTAACCCTGGAAACGTGCTGGACTATTTCTCTGAGAGAAGTAACCCATTCTACGACCGAACGTGCAACAATGAGGTGGTGAAGATGCAGAGGCTCACTCTGGAGCATCTCAAGTACGTTTCCACCAACTGTGCTTTTAAACTTTATGTAACTAAAAATATATTTGTAAGACTCGTAAAAAAGTAATTTCGTAGTCACCGTTCAGAAAAGACACTTTTATGTTGAGTGACGTGTATTGAAGCCTTTCTTTATTTCTGTCTTCTTTTCAGTCAGATGGTTGGTGTGGAATATATTCTTCTTCATGCTCAGGAGCCAATTCTTTATATTATCCGTAAACAGCAGCGGCAGTCGCCAGCACAAGGTAGCAGTGCAGCGCGAATAAGTGCAGCCTTGGTTCAAGGTTTCATTTTCCTAAAACCGGCCTCTGTTTTTCTGTCCCAGTGATTCCTCTCAGTGACTACTACATCATAGCAGGCGTGGTGTATCAGGCCCCGGATCTGGGAACCGTCATCAGCTCCAGAGTGGTGAGATCACCGAGGAATGCCGTGGAAATGCTCACTGTGAAGGACGCTTCCAACAATATTTTGTGTTTTCAGCTTTCTGCTGTCCACGGAATCCAGTCTGCGTTCGATGAGGCCATGTCATATTGTCGTTATCACCCATCCAAAGGTTACTGGTGGCATTTTAAGGACCAGGAGGAGAGAGGTTAGGCTGTGGTCACTACGCTTGGGTATTACAAGTGCAACCTGAGCAAATGAAGTAAACATTATTATTCAAACAGAAAAAAACAAACCCAAAACCAAGAAGAAAGAGGAGCCAAGTTCACTGTTTCAGAGGCATCGTGTTGATACGCTCCTTGTAGACCTCAGATCCAAGTTTCCTCCGACATTCTACCAGGTCTGTTTTTTCTCGTCCTATATTGAGTCGTGTGTGTGTGTGTGTGTGATCGGATTCATGTAAAACTTTTTTTTTACCATTTCAGCCCAAGCCTGGAGAGAAGCCGATTCCAGGTATGAGCATGAAGTAGCTGTCGAATCAGGAGCTGTCATTTAAAGTTGAAATTCAAATGACCAGCACTGATTTACTGATTTAATGTTTTTGTTTTGCAGTGGAGGTGAAGAAGGAGCCCGAAGCTCCAACAGAAGCTGTAAAACAAGAGGAAAGAGAACCTGGAGCCAAATCCTCAGCCCCGGCTCCACCCAGCAAACAGCCTCCTGAGAAGAGAGCTAGGCTTCAGTGACGTTCATCTTCCACTTTGGGGACGATGCTCTCGTTCTGGTCCACTTCAGCCCGTTTCAGCACTTTACTGGAGGCTGAGAATGAACTGGTGCTGGAAAGGCCGGGCGGTCGGTGATCTCAGTGCCTCGATGATCTGACTCACCCGCCTGATCACTTTATCATCAGACAGCGATTGGAGCCGTTTGATTGTGTTCCGGCATTTTACCATCATCAGCGATTGGGAATTTTGATGAGAAGCTGATGTCAGCACCTCTCGGTTTACGGTTTGTATGAAACCACATCGTTCTTGGAGGCCTCGTGAATTCAGCACCATTCTTTAACAACCAACGTTTGTCTTTATTTGGTAGTCCACCTTTGTGTTTTGTAAAAAAAAAAAAAAAAAAAAGTATTAAAAAAAGTTACCGGGAATTGTATGTTGATGTTTATTTTTGGTCTTGACAGAATTATGTAGAAAAATCCATTTTCATTATGAAAACAAATTTAAAGTAAAAGAAAATTTATATCTGGTGGTACTTGTGTGTTATACTAGAAATTCAGTATTTGAGCACTTCATCTTGAATAATCCAGCTAATGGAAAAGTAATGGATTTTTAAAAGTGTCCAGTTAAAAATGTTCTTTGTAAATTGATTTTTAAATGTATTTTGTTGGCAGATAAACGAGACGGTGCAGTTCCAGCCTTTCTCCAGTAGGCGCCGCTGTTTGCCCACCTCCCCGGCCATCGTTTGTCCACTTCCACGTTTATTTACGCGTTTTCGCTCTCGGTGGTTGAGCAGAGTTAACTCGGGGTCAAACGCACCGACCCTGCCCACGATGCCCTCCAGAGCCGGGCTAATATCCACGCTGATCAACATCCCGAACGAACCGCTGCAGCTACACCGTCTCGATGCCACGAAGAAGAAGCCTCTCGCAGGGCGTGGTGGGATAGCAGTCCCTCCGGTGGAGGACCGAAACACTGCCCCAGCTGGCAGGCTAGCACAGAAGATGGCTACGGAGGGGATTTTCAGGCCAGCGTCGGGAACCGGAGCGCCGCTCCTCATGTTCGGCGACGACTAGCCGGCGTGTCGCGACGGTCGCTCCGTTGGCCGATTCCGCTCGGATTCGTCGGAGGGGATTAAAACAACATGGGCTCGCAGACTCTCCAGATCCTGAGGCAGGGGGTCTGGGCTTCAGTCACGGGCGGATGGTACTACGACCCCGATCAGAATACCTTCGTCAACGCTTTCCATCTCTACATCTGGCTCTTCCTGCTGTGCTTCCCCTTCACGCTGTACATGGTGAGTCGTGTCGTCCCGGTAAAAACCAAAAAGCCCCGTTTCTCCGCGTACGTGGGACTCCTGTTGACACTGGAAGTTCCCGGACCAGGTGCCCGTTAGGTTAGCCGCCGCCGAGCGCTCCCGCTCCCGCTCGGTCCCCGGAGCGCCGCTGGAGGCGGCCAAACTGGGGAAAAGCTGAAAAATAACGGTTTCATCTCCCTGACGTCTTTACGGGAATCAGAGGTTTTATTAGACGCACAAAGAAAAGCCCAAACAGCGCCCCTAAGTTGAGTCCCCAGCCCGGAGCCAGGAGCCCTTTTGTTCCAGAGGTGATGCTCTTCCGGTCCGCCTGGTCGGGAAACTAACTGGCGATGGTTCCACGGGACATAATCAGCGAACTGAACCCCCCACCCCCTGCTTGTGTTGGGGTTTTGGGTGGAAGCAGCCAGCTGTGACAGAAGGAGGCAACTTCTGGGCAAACTGAGAACTTCCACATCATTCCCAGCTCAAACGGCAGCAGCCACTTAAAGGTCTTTGTTTGGCTCCTGTTTGCTTTTAATCTGTGATAAACGGCCCCCCCGGAGCATCCCCGGGGAGCCCACAGGTCAGTCCCGCTTCTGGGCCTCCTGTCAGTTCATTTAATCTTATCAAACCCCTAGAATCCACACACACACACACACCACAAGACAAAGGCTTGGTGTGTTTTACTGCTCTTGTGTAAATGTGCCCTGGCCACGAAATGGCCGTTTGCATACTGGGCTAATTTCTATATTGAGGAGCTGATGTCCCAAATTGGTTTGTGGCTTCTTCGGTTCTATTCCTGGATTGGAAACACTGCCGGTCAGCTCTGCGCTTCCCATTGAGTCAGACATTAGTGTCTGTTTGCGGCTGGAAACGCTGCTGAAAGAGGCCAGAGATGCTACACATGAGCGACTTACGGCCGCAATCGGCGCCGATTCAGGCAGAAACCGGCAAAGTTTGAATGTCCCGAGGCCGTCGGTGCGCTCCGAAGACGCTGTGTTGGTGAAAACAATCCGACTTGTCTTCCTAAACATGTTCCCAGGCCCTGCAGCCGTCCATGGTGATCGTGGGAATCTACTGCGGCGTGATCGCTGCCGTGTTCCTGCTCCTGAAGACGGTGAATTACCGCCTCCACCACGCTCTGGACGAGGGGGAGGTGGTGGAGCACCAGACCAGGGAGAGCAAGGGCGGCCGGTGGGGCGGCGGCGGCGCCGGGGACCCCGGCGCCCGTCGAGAGGACAGCAACGGCCTGGGGTGAGTGCACGTCTTCCGCGTCCTCTCGCCTGAGTTGATCCGTGAAGGCGGAGGACACAGGCGGTGGATGACGAGGCGCGCGTGTGTGTGTGTGTGTGTGGGGGGGAGCCCGGTGGGCTGCCTTGGCATCACGCACACGCCGATCGATGCTGACGAGGAGTCGCAGGGGGGCGGCTGCGACGTCATTCGGAGGCGATGTTCTCTGCTGAGGTCAAAGGTCGGCCTCGAGAACAACAACAGCTGCTGGGAAGCGAATCGGTGTAATGATTTAAAGGGTTTTATTGACCGCGTCGGTGATTCCAGGACGGAGTGGACGTTGGTCTCTGACAGGAGCCGAGGTCCCAGTTTTGTTTTGTTTTGTTTTTTGGAAATGATTTACGAACCGTCACTGGCGCGTTGTTTGTTTCATCATTCCAACAAGTTCAACAAGCACATCCGGGCTAAAAATAGCCCCGGGAAAACCGTCACGGATGCTTTTACGTCCTCTTCTTCTGAATAATGGAAGACACGGAGGAAAATTGTGCTGACCCCAGCCGAAGCGCGCCATCCCGCGCTCGTCTGTCCGTGTCACCGTATTCTGTGGACTCCCACAGGGATCCCGGAGGAGGTATGGAGATGGTGGACTTCTCCAGGCAGGAGACGCCTCCGGTGGACTGCAGCAGCAGGAACTCCTACGCGGGGATGGACCCCAACCAGCGGGTGAGCTGAGCCTTCCGGGGAAAAGGCCTCGGAGCGCGGAGCGGCGGCGCTGACGCCAGCTTTTTCATTTCAGATTTCATCCACCCACGGAAGAGCCGCGCTAGCTAAAGGTAACTGGGACACACGCTGACGTTCCCACCTGGGATTTGAGCTTTTCCAGCTGGTGAAACACACCGAGGAGCTCGCGCCACAGCCGGAGCTCTTCTTGGAACGTTGTTCTGAGAGTGGATGAAGGTGTAGTCGGGCCATCTTCCCGATTGTGTTGGTAACATCCTCTGAATAATTAATCCGGTCTGTTAGACGCCGGTTTAATTAGCTGGCAGGTTGTAATGACAGGAACTGGTAAGAATGGGACACACACACACACACACACACACACACACACACACACACACAACCCAGACTGTCCATCACCGATTCCCAGTATGACCAATTATTTTTTTTTCTCCACAGGAGACGAGAGGAAAACCTCGGACGACATCAGCCTGACTCTGGTCGAGCACTGCAGCCACTATCACGGTAAACATGCCGCCTTCTCGTGCACACCAGCCCAGACACGGACGCCTCTGGACGCTGTCTCCTTCCTCCGTCTAGATCTGCTCCTGGACACCAAGATGTACTGCCTGGTCCCCAACGACTCCTTCGCTTCCCTGCAGCCGTCCACCTCCCTGTGTCCCTCCGAGCTGTCCAGGGAGCCCGCCGAGCTCTGCAGCCCGGCGGTCTACCACTTCAACCTGTCCCACTCCTCGTGCGACGCCGAGACGTCCGCACACGCGGCGTGCGCGCAGTCCCAGGCCTTCAGGAAGGAGCTGCGGTCCCGCGGTCTTCCTCGCACCTCCAGCTCGGCCGGCTCTGCCTTTCCCGACCCGGATTCCGGCCAGTACCCTCCGCCCAGGAGAGGCGGGCTGGACCCTGTGCGCGAGCTGGAGGCGGGCAGGCCCGGCGCGGGGGCCCCGGAGGGACCGGAGGACCCGGCCGTCCCCTCCACCTCCGGCCTGGAGTGCTGCAGCCACAAAGAGGCCAGAGCCAGAGCCCGGTCCGCCTCCGGGGAGGCGGGCTCAGGCCTGTACCAGGTGGACGTGGACGGCGGGGGGAGGAGGCCCCCCGGCGGGGAGCGCAGCGCCGACAGCCTCCGCAGCCTGAGCACCCGCAGCAGCGGCTCCACGGAGAGCTACTGCAGCGGCACCGACCGGGACACCAACAGCACCGTCAGCAGCTTTCACAGCGAGCAGACCAGCTCCACGCACGTGGAGAGCCTGCTGTCGCTCTCAGGGGACGAGCGCGCACGGCTGCGGGGCGACCCGGCCGAGAGCAGGACGTCCAGCCTGGGCAGCGTCCGCTCCCGGGCTCCGGGCGCCCCTCCTTCCAGGGAGGCCAATAAAAACCCTCACGCCAACGAAGTCGGCGCCCCCCGACGCACCGCCCTCGCCGACCCCCGACCCGGTCCGACCCGCCGGGCGCCAGGAGGGGCCGGGGGACGAGTCGCCCGGCGCCGTCCAGAGGACGTCCCTCCCTGTCGGCGGGACGGCGGGGAGGCCATCGAAGCGGCAAGAAGAGGGCGAGCAGCTTCGACGGCAGCCGGGGCGCCGCCCAGCCCGCCGGCGCCGTGTTGGCGGGGGGCGGCGACGGGGACTCCAGCGATCAGAGCGAGATCAGCTGTGCCTCCAGTCTCCGGTCCCGCCGCCGCCTGAGCTCGGACAGCTCGTCCACCGCCACCTCGCGCTCCTGCCGCTCGCCGGAGGACGGGCTCCAGGCCCCGAAGGCCCCCGCACGCGCCGCCTCCTGCTCCTCGTCCCACGCCCAAGGCGGCTGCGGGCGGCCCGACCAGGAGGAAGCGAGCCAGAGGGAAGCAGCGGGCCGCCCGTCATACGCCCAGCGCGGGCGGGGCCAAAACGCACGCCAGGGTGCTGAGCTTGGACAGCGGGACCGCCGCTCGCCTTAACGATCCCGGCCGCCTCGGCGCCCCGGCCGGCCCCGCCCCCTCACCACCTCCAAGTCGGATTTGGAAGCCAAAGAAGGGGAGGTCCTGGATGCTGCGTCGCTGCTGGGTCGGGCCTCCCAGCTGGAGTCGGTGACCCGCTCCCGGAACAGCCTGCCCAACCAGACGGCGTTCACCGAGCCTCAGGACAGCGCCGCCGCTGCTTCCCCGCGGGGTACGTGTCCCTCAGACCACTGACATGGAGGACCAGTCTGTGTGTGTGTGTGTGCCGACTGCGGCAGTTGTTGGCGGCCATGTTTCCCCTGAGTGTGAACCTCCCTGGACACACACCAGCAGGCGTGACTGGACTGGATTTTATTGCTGCCGGGGTTTCCAGGCTCCTGCACGGACACCGTTGGGCTGCTGCTTCAGCTGAACGCAGGAAATCGTGAAGCGGAAACCGCGTTTCTTCGCTTTCAGGAAAAGCGAACCGGCGGCGCTGAAGAGTTTGTGAAGGATTTCCTTTCCCACCTCAGAAACGTCTCTGTGAACAGTCGGCCTGTAGGACCGAAGCACACGTCAGGGCAGCGGCAGCCGCAGATCAGGAGCTATTTAAAGTTGGCTAATATTAGCCGTTAGCAGCTACAATCAATTTAGCCCACATAAAGCTGCAGCAGCAGAACCCCTGTGAGGTTCCTGTTTCACCTCTTTCTTCCCACTAAGATGGAGAAACGGGCTATTTCTCCTCCCAGCTGCTGTGTTTTCCTGCTGACTTGTGTGAAATTCCATTTTGTGTCCTCCTTTACGCCTTTGAGGGGTAATATTAGATCATCTGCGGTGAAATTGGTGTCGACAGCAGTGCCAGGAACTGAGACGGAGGGGGGGGGGGGTCAGGGTTTGTTTTGCTTGCAAAACCAAACCTGGAAACGCGGAATCTAACTATCCGACCATGTGTCTCGCCACCACAGCCCCGGGGAGCGAGGAGACGGTGGTTTTTCGGCGCGAACGTAGCACATTTCGCCGGCAGGCGGTGCGCCGGCGACACAACGCAGGGAGTAACCCCACCCCGCCCACCTCCCTCATCGGATCCCCTCTCAGGTAGGCCGCGCACGGAGCTGAGCGGCCCTCTGTGGCGCTCTCTTTCGGGTCGGTGAGCTTCTGTCTGCATGTGATGTCCCCAGTTTCTTCTTCGTCCCTTTGATCCGGTCTCGCTGTGAATCCTCGGAGTCGCTGACTAATCTCCTCAGATCTCTGTTGCATTCATCTGCTCCTCTCTGTGATCCTAACGGAGGGAGATAATGAAGTATCGGAGCTGAGTTTCCCTCAGCTGCTCATGAGTCCGACAAGACGTCCCAGTAGAGAGAATCAAACGTTCCCCCTGAGCTGCTCTCTCTCTTCTATTTATTTATCCGTCTAAATCTACACTTGACTTTCTTTCCGTCGCTGCTCCTGGTGCGTTGACCTTTGACCCCTCCCTCCCTCCAATCTGCTGACCTGGCCCTCTTGTCCGGTGTCTCCAACAGTCTTCAGGAGATTCTCAGCCAGGCCTCGTCATCGCAGCCCTCTTCGTCCCAGGTGAAGAGCCAGCCCTCCCGGACGCCCTCCCAGGTGACCGTGCTGAGCACCAGCGCCTCCCTGCTGGCCAGGAATGGAAGCACCCACCTGGAGGCGTCCCAGGACAAGGCCTCCACCGTCGGCACCACCAGCCTGCAGGATGAGTTTGGTATGAAGGAAACTGTTTTCTTTTGGGGGTTTTTTTCGCGACCGTCTTGGGTTCGAAGCGGTCAATGGCGCCGTGACGGCTGGACATTGATGTGAGTGCTGCAGCCAGTGGAAGCGCCGCGCTGTTAGCCACGCTCCAGTTACCCGTCTGTGGTGTTTCTCTGTGTGTGTGCGCGTGTGTGTAATGCTTGACCTTGATTCACCGACTGGTTGTTGACACTTGAAGATGAGCAGCGGTGAAACATTCTCCCTCCGAACCACTGATAAACGGCTCGGTTTCCCCCAAACGGGAGACTCTGCAGCGGCTCGGCGCCGAATCTGCCGACCCGATCTGATAGCTTCTGTTTTGTCGACGTCTTTGCTGGAGTTCTGGCGGTTTAAGGGGAAACTGGTCGTAGCAGCAGTGGAAAAGCAGCAGACGGTAGGAGGAGTGGCAGGAAATGACCGCCTGCTCGCAGCCTCTCTGGGAGGGGGCGTCGCCGTTAAATCATCCCATTAACCCTAACGAGCACGCTCGTGACCAGCGCTGTCCCGCTCCCCGCTCCTGACATGTGACGTCCCTGCACAGATCTCTCTCTCTCTCTCTCTCTCTCTCTCTCTCTCTTCCAGGAACACTCACGCCCTCCCTGTACGAGATCCGCGGGTGTCACATCGGCCTCGGCGGCTTTGAACCTGCAACCAGACGAGCCTCCAATAACATATGGTTAGCCTCACGGCCGCAGTAGAACGCCCGCAGCGTCCTCCTGTTCCTCTTTAAACAAACATCTCATCTCTTCATCGCTCATGTCCTGATCCCGGCGCTTTGTTCTGCTGGTGTTTTGATGAAAAAGAGTTGATTAAGATGGTTCCCTAAGTTCTTTAGGAGATGAGGATCTTTGCTTCGGACCGTTCAAGCTGTCTCACTCCCACCTGCAGGGACACCGACTCCCACCTCTCCAGCTCTACCTCAGTTCGCTTCTACCCTCATGACCTGGTGAGTATGTGTGTGAGTGTGTGTGTGTGTGTGTGTGTGTGTGTGTGTGTGTGTGTGTGTGTGTGGGAGAGAGAGACAGAAGTGGGACAAGCATCGACAGCGTTTCTAAAAAACCACGGCCTCCGCCCTGCAGATCTCCCTCCATCACATGCGCGCCAACCGCTTGTTGACGATGGACCCGGAGCTGCTGGAGCAGCAGGACGACCTGAGTCCGGACCTCCAGGACGCCCCGCTGGGCAAAGACGACCCCGGCGCCACCGCCGCCGCCGCAGGCAAAACGCGGCAGTACTACCGCCTGTGGCTGCTGCCCTTCCTGTGGGTGGGCCTGCATTTCGACCGCCTCACGCTGTGGCGCTCTTCGACCGGTGAGCGGCGCCGTCCTCCTCCGGCCCCGGGGCCCCGGGGGCTGGTCCCCGCTTTGACCTGTGGCGTTGCAGGAACCGCGAGGTCCTGGAGAACGTGCTGGCTGTGCTCCTGGCCGTCCTGGTGGCCTTCCTGGGCTCGGTGCTGCTCATCCACGGCTTCTTCACCGACATCTGGGTCTTCCAGTTCTGCCTGGTCATCGCCAGCTGCCAGTATTCCTTACTGAAGGTGAAGAAGCAGGAAAACCCCAGCCTTTTGTTCCTCTCTTTACGTGACGGGAATGTGCTGAACTATCTCTCCTACCTCCCCCTGCAGAGCGTCCAGCCTGACTCCTCCTCCACCCGGCACGTAAGTCCGTGTCGATAAAAAAGCCTTTCCACCCTAAATCCCTGAAAACGGTGATCGGATCTCATCCTGGCTGCTCTGTGTTCTGTTTGGGTTCCTGGAAACCATGATTCTTTTCCCCCGTGGGTGCCGCCCCCCACCCCCGTGCGTCAGTCGGCCGCTCTGAAACAGCGTCTTTTATTAATGCCGCTCCTGCTGAGCTGCAGGCGCCGGCTTTAAATAGCAAACCGGAGCTGCGGGCCCCCCCCCGCCTTTCCTCCGTCCCATCCCTCCACTGCTGTCGTCCTCTTTTCCTCCACCTCCCATCATCTCAAAGATTTCAGGGCAGTGTTGAGCAGCGCTGGTCTGTAAACCGGAGAGCCGGGGCTGAAACCTGCCCCCCCTCGCTCAGGCCTGCGTGCTCTCTGGAGCTCTGGATGAACCCCGTCAGCATCCAAAGCTGTTGAATTTAGCAAACGACTGATCCCACAATCCCCAGAGCAGCTAAATCTATAAAAGCGGTGGTTTTCCGTGTCGTTCGGTTCTCTCAATATGGAGGCGGGTGTGTGTCATCCGTCGCCTGTGCTCGCCAGGGCCACAATCGCATCATAGCGTACAGCCGACCCGTCTACTTCTGCCTCTGCTGCGGCCTCATCTGGCTGCTCCACCACGCCAGTCTGAGGACCTCTTTGTCACGCTTCACGCTCTACGGCGTCCCGCTGGCCAGCTCGCTGGTGCTGGCCTCTGCCAGGGACCTGGTCATCGGTGAGTCTGACCCCCGACACGCTGACCTCTCCTGATGTTTGGAGGCTGACCTGACTCTCTGATCCCCCCTCCGCAGTCTTCACCCTCTGCTTCCCCGTCATCTTCTTCGTGGGGCTGCTGCCCCAGGTCAACACCTTCGTCATGTACCTCTTGGAGCAGCTGGACATGCACGTGTTCGGGGGCAACGGTGAGCGCCCGTCCGCCCGCGGCGCCGCGCCTGTGGCCGCTGACACGCCTTCTGTGTTCTCCGCAGCCTCCACCAGCCTCCTGTCGGCTCTCTACGGCGTCCTGCGCAGCGCTGCTCACCGTGGCGCTGCTGTACGGCTTCTGCTACGGAGCTCTGAAGGTGGGGATCTCCGCCGCTCCTCCGGCTCGATCTCGGACTGTTGTCAGAAGTGTGTGCGTCCTCTCTCTCTCGTCGGCAGGAGAACTGGGAGCCTCATCACATCCCCGTGTTGTTTTCGGTCTTCTGCGGCCTCCTGGTGGCGGTTTCGTACCACCTGAGCAGGCAGAGCAGCGACCCGTCCGTCCTCATGTGCGTACGGCGGTGGGAAGGAGCGTCTGAGGACCGCGGGTCCAGGAGCCTAAAACCTCTGTCCTTTGCTTTAGTTCTCTGATCCAGTCAAAGGTTTTCCCTCATTTGAGAAGCAAGAACCCGGAGGACCCTCTGTCCGAGGTGCAGGACCCTCTCCCTGACAAGCTCAGGGCCTCAGTGGTGAGTCGCTTCCCTCTGAGGCCGGATGGGCGGCAAGCCTTCCTAACCCTTCCCGCCCTTCCCAGAATGAGCGTCTGCAGTCCGACCTGATCGTCTGCGTGGTCGTCGCTGTCCTTTACTTCGCCATCCACGTCAGCACCGTGTTCATCGCGCTGCAGGTACAGCAACCGCTGGGTCCCGGCTGCGCTTGGGTCTCGTTTTAAAACCGCTCTTGGCTCCGTTTCCCCAGCCTTACCTCAGTTACGTCCTGTACGGACTGCTGGGGGCGGTGGGCCTGCTCACCCACTACCTGCTGCCTCAGCTCCGCAAGCAGCTGCCCTGGTACTGCTTCTCCCACCCTCTGCTCAAAACCAAAGAGTACTACCAGTTTGAGGTCAGAGGTAAGCGCGCCGCCGCCGCCGCAGCAACCGGCGTCGCCGAGGGAGTCTGAACCTGCGCTCTGGTCCCTCAGACGCCGCCCACGTCATGTGGTTCGAGAAGTTTCACGTGTGGCTGCTCTTCGTGGAGAAGAACGTCCTCTATCCGCTCGTCATCCTCAACGAGCTGAGCGGCAGCGCCAGAGAGCTCGCCAGCCCCAGGAGACTGGACGCAGAGTGAGAACCGGTGTTCGCAGCGACTGTTTAACCTCCTGGACAGATGTTTCTAAAAACGCGGAGAAAAAACAGAAGCAAAGGAAGGATCCGCACACTGGGGTTCAGCTGTTGGTCCTCCTCCGCAGGGTGGGCGCTCTGATGATCACGGTGGCGGGCCTGAAGCTGCTTCGCTCCTCCTACAGCAGTCCTACCTACCAGTACATCACCATCCTCTTCACCGTCCTCTTCTTCACCTTGGACCACCGCCATCTGTCCGAAACGCTGCTGCTCGACCTCTTCCTGATGTCCATCGTCTTCAGCAAGGTGAGGAAGACGCGGGTGGAGCCCCCGGCGGCGAGCTTCCACGTGCAGCTCTTCAGAGGGAATTCTTCTCCACGCTGACTCCTTCCTCTTTCCAGATGTGGGAGCTGTTCTACAAGCTGCACTTTGTCTACACCTACATCGCCCCCTGGCAGATCACATGGGGCTCCGCCTTCCATGCCTTCGCGCAGCCCTTCGCGGTGCCTCGTATCCTTCGCAAACACCTTTGACTGTGGGACCAGTCATCTGATGGGCTCGTAAAGTCACAGACCCAGTTACTGACCTGCGACTTCTGCGGCTTCCTGCAGAGTCCTCTCCGGCCTCCAGGTGGTGCCACTCGCCGCTGCAGCGTTTTTGCTGCAAATTTTCTCAAAAGTCAGACAGACTGTTGTGTAAACCATCCAGCTCCTAGTCTGGATGTACCCCTCTCTTTGGCAGACAGGAATAGGGGGATGAAGATGCCACCTTGGCTCGGTTTCGTCTGCTGGGTCGGACTGGATCCAGATCCGGGTTTTCACTCGGTTCTGGGTTACAAATGGGCAGATCCGCCCCACGGAGCTGCAGGCCTGTGGGGACATTTGTCTGCATGACCCTTGACCCAGGCTGGCCCAGATTCCGCCATGCTGTTTGTCCAGGCTGTGGTGTCGGCCATCTTCTCCACGCCGCTCAACCCCTTCCTGGGCAGCGCCATCTTCATCACCTCCTACGTCCGCCCGGTCAAGTTCTGGGAGAGAGACTACAAGTAGAGCTTCCTTTGAACACAAAAACAATGTTCTGGCTGATCTGTTGGCTTGAAAATGCTCTCTTTCGGTGTCTGTAGCACCAAGAGGGTGGATCACTCCAACACCCGCCTGGCCTCTCAGCTGGACAGGAATCCAGGTGAGGATCCTCCTGTTTCATTCCCAATCGTCTCTGTTGTGTTGGAGAAGATGGGATTCAAGCCCGGTGGGTTCGGTCCACGTGTCCCCGTGTCTTCAGGCTCGGACGACAACAACCTGAACTCCATCTTCTACGAGCACCTCACCCGCTCGCTGCAGCACAGCCTGTGTGGGGACCTCCTGCTGGGCCGCTGGGGCAACTTCAGCACCGGGGACTGCTTCATCCTGGCCTCCGACTACCTGAACGCTCTGGTCCACCTGGTGGAGATCGGCAACGGCCTGGTCACCTTCCAGCTGCGAGGGCTGGAGTTCAGAGGTCAGAAGGTCCTCCAGCGGCCCCTGAGCTTTCCGCTCTTATTTGACCGCAAAAAAGAAAGAACTGTTTGCCGGGAACATTCCGGCAGGTGCCGAGTCGTGCTTTATCTCTGCGGCCGACTCACCTTTGGGCGCTTCATCAGCAGACGCCAGCCTGCATGTGACACACGGTTAGCCTTTAACAGGGCTGGAGGACAGAACCCGTTTTGCACATTCAGCACTGGGATTGACCCAGTTTAGATGGGGGGGTCAGCGGGACCGGCACTCCGCCCGACCTTTGACACGCTCTCACCCGCTGCTGACTCCGCAGGAACGTACTGCCAGCAGCGGGAGGTGGAGGCCATCACGGAAGGCGTGGAGGAGGACGAGGGCTGCTGCTGCTGCGAGCCCGGCCACCTGCCCCACATCCTGTCCTTCAACGCCGCCTTCGGGCAGCGCTGGCTGGCCTGGGAGGTGGTGGTCACCAAGTACGTCCTGGAGGGCTACAGCATCACCGACAACAGCGCCGCCTCCATGCTGCAGGTGTTCGAGCTGCGGCGCATCCTCACCACCTACTACGTCAAGGTTAGCGAGGCGCGGCTAACGTCCACAGCGACACCTCCGTCGCCATTTTCTGACACAAACGGTGCTGATTCCTCCTCCAGGGGATTATTTACTACGTGATCGCATCGGCCAAACTGGAGGAGTGGCTGGCCAACGACACCATGAAAGAAGGCCTGCGGGGATGCGGCGAGAGAAACTACGTGGACCTGGACGCCACCTTCAACCCCAACATCGACGAGGACTACGACCACCGCCTCTCGGGCATCTCCAGGGACAGCTTCTGCGGCGTCTACCTGGGCTGGATCCAGTACTGCAACTCTCGGAGGACCAAGGTGAGGCCGGCCCACTCCTCCGCCGGCGAGACCTGGAATTCCAACCCAAGCTGTTGTCGTTCTCTCGCTCGGAAGCCGCTGGACAGCGAGAAGGACTCGTCCCTGGTGCTGCTCTGCTTCGGCCTCTGCGTGCTGGGACGGAGAGCTCTGGGAACAGCCGCCCATCAGATGTCCAGGTGACCCTCCTTCCCTCCATCCACCACGCGCCCGTTCCATCTGGGGCCTTTCTGACCTTTACCGCCGCCTCTTCCTCCTCCTCCTCTGTGTCCGTTCCTCACAGCAACCTGGAGTCCTTCCTGTACGGACTCCACGCCCTGTTCAAGGGAGACTTCCGCATCTCCTCGGTGCGGGACGAGTGGATCTTCGCCGACATGGAGCTGCTGAGGAAAGTCGTGGTTCCCGGGATCCGCATGTCTCTTAAACTGCACCAGGTGAGACCCGGCAGCCGCGCCGCCCTTCGACCTGAGCCATCACCCTTTCCCTCCGCCTCCGAAGGACCACTTCACGTCTCCGGACGAGTACGACGAGCCGGCGGTTCTCTTCGAGGCCATCTCCACCCACCAGCAGAACCTGGTGATAGCGCACGAGGGCGACCCCGCCTGGAGGAGCGCCGTGCTGTCCAACGCCCCCTCGCTGCTCGCCCTGCGCCACGTCCTGGACGAAGGCACCAACGAGTACAAGATCATCATGCTCAACCGGCGCTACCTCAGCTTCCGCGTCATCAAGGCGAGGAGCCAGGAGGAGGGGGTTTCCCTCCCCCAGGCGGAGAGCTGACGGAGGTGTGGGCCTCTTTCTGCTGCAGGTGAATAAAGAATGCGTCCGGGGCCTTTGGGCGGGGCAGCAGCAGGAGCTGGTCTTCCTCAGGAACAGGAACCCGGAGCGGGGCAGCATTCAGAACGCCAAGCAGGCCCTGAGGAACATGATCAACTCGTCCTGCGACCAGCCCATCGGGTACCCCATCTACGTCTCCCCTCTGACCACCTCCTACTGCGACTCGCACCCCCAGCTGGGCCACATCCTGGGAGGCCCCATCAGCTTCGGCAACATCCGGGACTTTGTGGTCGGCACCTGGCACAGGTGCGTTTGCCCTCACCGGAGACCGGCGGTTGCCATGGCGACGCTCCCGCTCTGACTCTTCCCCCGCAGGCTGCGGAAGGGATGCGGCGCCGGCTGCAACAGCGGGGGGAACATCGAGGATTCCGACGGGGGAGGCTTGTCCTGCGGCAGTGGGAACGGGACCGGGGGGGACTCCCACCAGAGCTCGGTGTCGCAGGGCGGGACGTCGGGGCGCGGCCCCGCCCACTCCTACCAGCCACACAGCATGGGTGAGTCCCGTGGCGCCGGTCTGGCCAGCGGGAGCGTCGGTTCCTTTACCCGACCCGTCTCTGTTCCCAGGCACCAGCCAGAGTTCCCAGTCCGTCCAGTCAGGTTTGGTTCGGCACTCCCCCGCCCGAGCCTCCGTGGTCAGCCAGTCCTCCTCGTACCGCTACGGCAGCCGCCACTCCTCCCTGCGCACCTCCGCCACGGGCCTGGAGCCCTGCCGCCGCTCCTCCACCAGCCAGCTGTCCCTGCGCACGCTCCCCACCTCCCTGCAGCTGCGCCTGGGCTCCACCTCCGACCCGGCCGGCCCCTCTTCCTCCCTCTCCAGCCACAGCATCCCCCCGTGTAAGCGCCACACGCTGGTGGGCCTCCTGGGCAGCGAGGGCCTGTGCGGCGCCGTGACCGACCCCCTCAGCCAGCACCATCACCCTCACCACCACCACCACCCGCAGCAGCACAACCCCGCGCACGCCACCGTGCGCAGGGACGACATTTCCTACAGAGTGCAGGTTTGTGGGAAGCGCGCTGTCGGCTCGCCCGCACAGGTTCCTATTCCCGCCGTCGCTCTGCTCCTCAGATCGTGGACGTCAGTCAGGTGATGGAAAACATCAACCTATCGAAGCGGAAGGAGCTGCAGTGGCCCGACGACACCACCAGACACAAAGCGGGACGGAGCTGCTGGAGGGACTGGAGCCCTCTGGACGGCATGGAAGGACACGTAAGAAAAAACAAAAAACAAAACAGCTTTATCTCATCCGGCCGTCCTGCGCTTATCGTCTTTTCCAGCTCGTCTCTCCCACGCTGACCTCGTCTGCGTCTGGGGATGAACTTCGGCCTCGTGACTCCTCCAGTGACGGCCTTGCCTCTCTGTCCCCCTACAGGTGATTCACCGGTGGGTGCCTTGTAGCCGTGACCCAAGCAGTCGCTCCCATATCGATAAGACCATCCTGCTGGTACAGGTGGACGACAAGATAGTGCCCATTATTGAGACTGGGGTCATTGAGTTGGGTGCAGAGGTCTGACACACGCACACACACACACACACACACACATACCAAGAAGCCAGAAGCCCCTGGGAGCCTATTTATGGATGACGGGGGGATGGGAGCCAGGGAAGAGTGCAGGCAGAGGCAGAGAATCGGCTCTTCAGTGGGTCAACAGGCATCCGCAGCATCCGCCTTGCTTTGAGTGGCAGTAACGCTGGCCTCTCCACACTCCAGCCTAAACCGACCTTTCTTTCTCGCTACTGCTGATTCATTTCTATGCATTTCATGGCTGTTTTGTTGACACGCGACAGAACTGAGTGTAAAGGAGTGTGTGGGTTTTTAACACGCGCCTTTTTTTTTCCCGATTGTCTTGAAATCATTTTGCCAAAACGAGCCCGGTTTGGAATATCCGCCAGGGGTTCGCATGTCAGCATTTTTCGCCTGTTTGTTTAAATTTTGCTGCCAGTGCCGAAGAGAAGGGAGAGACTCTTTGCTGCGACAAGCGCCTCTGTTTGTCATCATTCCCTTTTGGTTTACTTTGATTTCTTTGCGTAAAAACAGAAAATCTTGCACTAAAAATTGTGTTTATATTCATTTACAGCGATGCACTACGCTCTTGATTAACACTTTTATTTATTACAGACTCTGAACGGCCATGGTTACAGATGCTCTTGGGAAAGAAAAATGCAATCGTCAGTTTCGATCTTTGTAAGCTCAAAATATTCAATTTCGACAGCTTCTGTTTCCGATAAACTTCGAAACACAATTTCTACGCTGTATATGAGTATATCTATTCCGTATATATCCTTACGATAAATATATATAGTATATCACTATATATATCCATCATCATATAAAAAATGTCAATCGTACTAGATATTAATGTTGCTTTTTTCAATATTTTTTGTCTTTTATTTTTGGTTGAACATTCGGATTCGTCTTTTTTTTTTTTTTGGAATCATCGGTTGTCGTATTGTTTTTTAGCTGTAAAATACGAACGTTTAATTTTTTTACAGCATCAATCTCCCCTTTTATATTTTACCTTTTGTTTTATTCTGCATAAAATATATTCTTCATCAATTTGTGTAAAAGTACTACATTGTCTGCCAATCTGTAGTACTTTTCTTTAATTTGCCAATATACAATGTCAAAAGCATGTTTAAAAAGGTACCAAGGGCAACCTTTTTAAAAAGCAGCAAAAATATTGAAAAATTAGGTGGATCCTTGACAAAAACTTTCCTAACAAAAAGAATAATAGGACTGGGAACTTGCTTCCTTGGTCCACTCATTCCTGTGGGACAGGGACAGAGACTAAAATGACATGTAAATTCTGGAACAACATCATTTTACGCCCACTTTACGACAACTTGATTTATGCCCCTGCATGCTGCTCGGTACAGGCAGGGTGGTCATGGCGAGGACACGCTGGTGCGACGGCAGACATGACACCTGTGCCAGGTCGCTGTGTGAAGTGACACACGTGAAGAGGGCAGCCTCTGTCATGGCCTAATGAGCGCCATTGCCAAAGCCTGCTTATACTGCCTCCTCTTTATCTGTGTGTCACCTCTCTTCATGGCATTCTCTTTGGGAATGATCCATCCGTTTATCACACCAGTGTCCATCATGCCAAATAGCACACACACCCTTGGTGATTCTTCCCCAACTTTATTGCATCCCCAACGCAACTGGTCAAAAGCATCAACGCCTCCCTTCATTTGGGTGTAAAATGTAATCTCTTCAGGATTGTGAGTGGCTGGGTCTAATACTTGGTCGTGTGTGCATGGATGACAAGAGTAGGACAATTTCTTTTTCTTTTTGAAGCTGTGTCACAGAGGAAGAACAGCTACAGTTAGTTCTTTGGTGGAAAAGAAAAGCAGTAGGGCCTGGTGTGTGATTTGTGGTACAAAAACACACAAAGACATTGTGTGTCGTCCTCGGCAGTGAAAGGACCCAGACGAGGATGTGTAAAGCAGCTTTGTGGCTCCTGCTCGGCCTGAGTCTCGGGCTGGTGGAGTCGTTTCCCTCCCCGGAGTCAGACGGGGGCAAAAACTGGGTGGTGATCGTCGCCGGCTCCAATGGCTGGGACAACTACAGACACCAGGTGTGTGTCGCCACAACACCCCTGCAGCCGGGCAAGATGCTCCTCTGACAGCCCGTTTTTGTCCCCAAGGCTGACGCCTGCCACGCCTACCAGATTGTCCACAGGAACGGGATCCCAGATGAGCAGATTGTGGTGATGATGTATGATGATTTGGCAGAAAACAGGATGTGAGTGGACCTTTTCTCTTCTTCTGTGAATCATTTCTGTCATTCTTTCTTCCTGTCTTCTTGGACGGTCCAAAGAACCTCTCCGTCTGTGTTTTTGAAGTGGTAAAACACGCCAGTCTCATCCATGTACCCGAGCTTGCTGCTGTGGACACTGGAACTTTCAGGTCTATTCCAGATGTGTGTGTGCGTGTGTGTGTGTGTGTGCGTGTGTGTGTGTGTGTGTGTGTGTGTGTGTGTGTGTTTGTGGAATGTGTGCTGGCAGCCTGAGCCGCAGCATTAGGAGCATGTTAGACCTGCAGAGAGGAGTCACGAGGACCTTAATTGTAGCGAGGGTTATCCTCTTTAATGTGAATCCACCAGTAATGACGCTGGAATTCTGACAGCCTCCAGCGTTATAACACCATTATTACTGGGGTGATGCACATGTCCACGTGGTGCACAGATGACACACAAAGACGGTGCTTTCGGTCACAATGATGATTAATCCACTTCTGCTCCTCAGCCGCTGCTGATGCAGTGATCCCAGTGCTTCGTTTGTGTTTCGTCAGCCCTCTTTAGTTCCTTGTTCTTGTTTTTTTTGTTATTTTTCAGGAACCCGACCCCTGGGAAACTGATAAACAGGCCCAGCGGCTCTGACGTTTACAAGGGTGTTCCTAAAGACTACACCGGAGACGTGAGTTTTGGTGGTTTTCGCAGGCGTTCGAGCAGAATCGGCTCCTCTGATTGGCTGATTCCTGCAGGATGTGACCCCGGAAAACTTCCTGGCAGTGCTGAAGGGCGACTCTGCTAATGCCAAAGGAAAAGTGATCCAGAGGTGAGCCTGCACAGCTGAAACACGAACCGCGCCACCATCGCAATGTTGCCTGCCGGCTGCAGGAAGAGGTGTGAAGCACTTTTGCTCTCTTTGTCTCTGCAGCGGCCCCAACGATCACGTGTTTGTGTACTTCGCTGACCACGGTGCGCCTGGTATTCTGGCATTTCCCAATGATGACGTAAGCGCTTTCTGCTTCCTGCTGCCGTCTCACGGTCACTCCCTCCTTCTCTCCGTCAGAGATAAAAATCTTGGAAACAAACGTTATGCGAATTTATAAACTCACTCCTTCTTTTCAAAGGTGCATTTACTGTAAGCTGAACATTCGGAAACTCCTGCGACCCTTTTTAATCATCAGATGTCAAATATCATTTGGCTATCACATGAGAGCAAAAAGAGCAACTTTAGGTGAACGTTTTATACACAAAAACGGACACAAGGCTGCTCTAAATCATCATTAATAATTAACAAATGTTGGCGTGACGCTAACGTGGTTAAAGTGTGAACATGTCTGTGTATTTTTGTGCAGCTGGCGGTGAAAGACCTCCAGGACACCATCCAGTACATGCACGAGAATAAAAAATACAAGAGGGTGAGTAGCTGTTCAGCAGCTCTTCAGCAGCTGTTCAGCAGCTGTTCAGCAGCTGTTCAGCAGCTGATAAAGTATCCGCCAACCACCAGATGAAAGCCGACTGTGCTTCTTTGCTCTGGGCTGTCTCAGATGGTGTTCTACATCGAGGCCTGTGAATCCGGATCGATGATGGAATCCCTGCCCAATGACATTAACGGTGAGTCGCTGGAAAGCAAACGGTGTAAACATACCAGGAGGATGAAGAGTCCGTCCGTGGGTCTGGTGGACCGGAGCAGCAGTTCCCTTTGAAAGATGCCCATGGCAGGTGTAACATCTGTTTTCCAGTCTACGCCACCACCGCCGCCAACGCCCACGAGTCGTCCTACGCCTGCTACTACGATGAGAAGAGGGACACATACCTGGGGGACTGGTACAGCGTCAACTGGATGGAGGACTCGGATGAGGCAAGCCCCTCACAGATTCCTCACCTTTTCCTATCCATAACTGATAAAATTCAGTTTTTTTTACAGGAAGCCTGTTCCGATATAAACGACTGAATTAAAGGTCATTTGCTCAACTGGTTCTGTCTCTGGCGTTTGCAGAATGACCCTGAATCAAGAGACCCTGCTGGAGCAGTTTGAAATCGTGAAGTCGCGCACCAAAAATAGCCACGTGATGCAGTACGGAAGCAAGGTGAGAGGGTGGGAAAACACCCAGGAAGGGTGTTATGGGGTACTCCAGCCACCGCCCCGCCCTTCATGGCTGGTACAGACCCCTCCTGTCTGTCTTTCCCGCTGCAGACCGTCGCTCACATGAAGGTGGTGGAGTTCCAGGGTAACCCCAAGGCCAACGTCCGACCTTCTCCCCAGCGGAGCCTGCCAGCGGTCACCAACCTGGATCTGACGCCCAGCCCGGACGTCCCTCTGGCCATCCTCAAGAGGAGATTGATGGCCTCCAACAACAACCAGGCTTCACAAGGTTTGCTGCTGGAGATAAACGAGCACCTCAAGGTAGAGATGAGGAATAATCTCGACGGGAGGCAGCAGCTCCGGGTTCCTGGGTCTCAGCATGGGTCTGTTGCTTCCAGATCAGACGCGTGCTGGCTGACGTCATGTACCAGGTGGTCTGGAGAGTAACCGGCGACGTGTCAAAGACACGGGAAGTTCTGAACGAACGAGCCAACCTGACCCAGCATGAGTGCTACAAGGTCACCCTCAACCACTACAAACACAAGTGCTTCAACTGGTACAAACAGGAGGTAAATCTGCACCGAAAACCGAGGCCGTAAATAGTCTAAAAGTGACACGGGCGCCACAAAACTGGTTCTGCATTAGAAGTTGCTCACATTCCAGTCACACCAGCACTCACTGTTGACTGTACAACAGGCAAATGACGGGTTTTATTCTCGATGAACGAGGTCCGCCGTGACGTTTCTAATGTACGACCTTTTGCTTTTCAGTATGAATATGCTCTGAGACACCTGTACGTCCTGCTCAACCTGTGTGAAAGAGGATACACAGCTGACAGGTGGAGTCTTGTGATGTTTAATGGAATCCCCATTGCAGAACAACTGTTGATGTGTTCAGGCCTGTTTCCTTCAAACCAGAAGCTAATCACACGCTTTTTTTCTCTCTGCAGCATCAAAAAGGAGATAGATCCTGTGTGTCTGTCCCACAACTGAAAAGATTTTTCTGCATCAGACCACGTGGGGCTACCTGAGAAGATACAGCTGCTCTATGCAACGCTTTGGATTATTGTGAAGTGGACAACACTGTGATCAAACACAAACACTTGCAAACTTTCAGATCTTTTAACTTGTTCCCTTTTGTTTTTGCTTGTTTGTTTTCAATGAATTGCACTGTTGCTGCGAAGTTTGCAGATGATATTCTACTGCGTGATTAGTTTTGTATTTCCTTTTAAAAAAAGATGAGACACAAACCGTTCATTGTTTGATTTATGGTACGGAAGTCCTGGCCTCAGTGAATGTTTGACATATGTGACATACCATTGATTACTGTCAGTCTTAATTGTGAAATATAATTCTTAAATGTTGACAAGACTCCTGTTTCTCTTGTGCAGAGTTCATTTTCTTTTAAGTTTCTTGAACTTGTATGTACCGGAGAACCTCCGTTATTTTCGATGCATTTGCGCCATCTAGTGGTGCAGTCCTGGTCCATCGCTTTGGTTTCGGTAGGCGTGACAGTTGTTGCCTGCATGTAATGCGTGCATTAAAAAAAATTACCACATTTTTAATACAATTACTAAGTAATAATTAGTCAAAATAGTTAGTTAGTTAGATAGTTTAGCCTGCTGTAGTTTTAAAATGGTCATCTTAACCGGAGGAAGTTGCAAGTAGTAAAACTGGAGGGAATACAGGGTGGACCTAACTGATTATTATTTAATTGTAGTTAGATACTGCAATAAACACAAATACAATGCTAGGTTGAAACAAGACGTCTCTATTTGCGTAGAATACAGGTAAACGCAGACGTTTCCTTTTTGTGAACAGGCAAAACGTTTTGCTACCTAACAACTCGGAACGGGCGGGGCTTTTAAACAGCGCCGCCCCCTCGTTCAACAGGAAGACAACCCGACAACATTAAAACTGGTCGCGCTAAATATCGACCAGCATTGATTCCGGACGCCAGACAGACAAGAAGAACAGAACAGTTTAATTACATTCTATTTGCGTCGTTATACCCGAGTGCATTCTAGATTTGAACCGTTTCCAGAACCAGCTGGATTTTAGACCGCAACGTTAGCCTGTTTGCTAACTGAACTATTGGGCGGATAGTTTCTCACAGCTGCTTCGGTTGCGCAAGGGCCGGTAGAGAGTCTTCTGGTTGTGGGTCTGCTGGTTTTCAACACTTCTAAACATTTCACCATGGGATCCAGGGCCTCGACCTTACTGAGAGAAGAGGAAATCGAAGAGATTAAGAAGGAAACTGGTTGTAAGTTGAGCCCTAGCCTGATCATGCGACGTGGACGCAAAGATTAGGTTTTTACCTAATTTACACAGAATTTGTTGCAGCAATTGGCTAATTTCTTAAACCACGCAGTTCAACAAAACCCCAAATTGTAGGAGGTTGTGCCTATTGTTGTGCCTTTTGGATAGTAAATTAGTTTTTGACTGCTAATGAAGTCCAGCGTTTGGATTTCAGGCTCATTTTGACAGTGAACCTGTCGGATTATCAGGAGTTTATTAGAGTTTATCTGATGGGATCTTTGCTGTCTTCCCCACAGTCTCCCACAGTCAGATAACCCGTCTGTACAGTCGCTTCACCAGCCTGGATAAAGGTGAAAATGGAACTCTCAGGTAAACAATGGAAAAGCTTTGCTTTTGTTAACTAGCATCTGTATACACACACACACACACACACACACACACTAAGCAATCAATGTAAGCAACACTTACTTCCACTTTTATTGATTTTAGGTGATGCTTCTTAAGCTGTACTTTGTTACATGGGGAAAAGTCTGTATTACTACAGACTTTTTATGTATTTTGCAAATTCAAATTTCAAATGATTGTTCACCAAATTTAAAATTATTGTGCTTTTTTATGATTCAGATTGATATGGAAACAGCATAGTTTCGGTTTGTGATTAACCAACTCTTCTAACCATCTTCTGCACAGAACAAACAATAAGTAAAGCAAGAATTAATTGTTAACAGTTGGTAGAATTTTAATTTGACACCTTTCTGGCAACAGAGGATTTGTTCACCAGTTTTTCAGGAGTTTAAAAAAAAAAGAACCGCTTGTTTTCATGTTTGGATGTTGTGTTTACACATAACAAGTTCTTGGGTCTGGAAGTTCTCGCTCCGCTGCTTTTAGTCACAGCTCAGACCGACGGGATCGTTGGGATCATCCCAAGGTGACTCTCCTCTATGCCAGTTTTCAACTTAAATTTATAAAAGATTTTTATTTCTGGTGTCACGTGTGTTTCTAAGGAATGAGGAAGATGAGGTCACATCAGCACCCTTCGGTGTCATGTCTCTTTTTTAAAATTGGCCATAGTCTCAAGATCTGTGGTCATTTGTTAGGAGAGTTTTACATTTGCTTTAAATTTTTTTCAAAATTGCCTAAAACTTTGTTGGTCTTGCAGCCGGGAAGATTTCCAGAGGATCCCAGAGTTGGCCATCAATCCGCTGGGAGACAGAATTATCAACGCCTTCTTTCCTGAGGGGTGAGTCCAGCCTACAAATGATCAATTCAGTCAAATTGTTCCTTGTTTTTCCATGAGAAGAGTTTTAATGGTGCTGCATACCGTTAACGGGAGTGGAGCTCACGGCGCCGTTTTTGTTTCAGAGAGGACCAGGTGAACTTCAGGGGCTTCATGCGAACCTTGGCTCACTTCCGGCCGATTGAAGACAACGAGAAGAACAAGAACCCGACTGTTGAGCCGCTCAACAGCCGGACCAACAAGCTGCTGTGTGAGTGAGGGACCAGCGTCCTTGCCCTTCACTGGGTTTCCTCCTGCCTGTGTGTGTGTGTGTGTGTGTAACTTTTCTATCCATGTTCCAGTCGCTTTCCGTTTGTATGACCTGGACAGAGATGACAAAATCTCCCGGGATGAACTGCTGCAGGTGAGTGTCCGCTAAGAATAGACTTCACTTCAGGTCTGAATAAACCGATGACGACGACTCATCGTGAATTAATGCCATACTCTCGAACGTACATCTGGATCTGTGTCGGCTGTTATTCAGACTCATGTGCTACTTTCTGACCTCTGCCTGATTTGTCATCGCTCCGTTTTGCCAACATTATGTGACCTCCAGCCGCAATAAGTTTGGGATTAACAGCCCGTGTTTATCGGAAAACACAATCTGACGTTTCCCGTCAGTATTTATCAACCTTCTGCCCGTTGCTTCCAGGTTCTGCGGATGATGGTTGGTGTAAACATCTCAGATGACCAGCTGGGGAGCATCGCTGACCGGACCATCCAGGAAGCAGACACTAATGGAGATAATTCCATTTCTTTTAATGAATTTATCAAGGCAGGTGTCCTGGAATCTCGTCTTCGGATAAGATAAGACACAAGGATATTTCACTGACGCGAAGGGCAATCAAATTAGTCATGTTTTTGAGAAAGCGTCGCACAAGGAAGTCTAATTAGAATTATAAAAGCTCAGTCCCAGTTACCAGCTTTTCCACATGACAGGAAACACAGCAGTGTTCCAGCTCTCTGAACTGGCTGTGTTTTGTTCTTCAGGTGTTGGAGAAAGTGGACGTGGAGCAGAAAATGAGCATCCGCTTCCTCCACTGAGACGCTTCTCGTTCAGCCAACACCACCTCGTTCAGTTTGTCAGCGAGCTGCTGGGGGCCACACTAGCGACCGCGCCGCTCTGCAAGCAAAGGGGAAAGCTGCGTGCCTCCAGTTGTTTATGCAGGGTGGTAATCTGCCTTCTTATCTTGAAGGAAATGTGTCAGAGCGTCAATTTGGTACTGTTTAAATTAAACATTAACGAACTACGACGGGTTTGTGCCGCTACGATAACATTGATTTTAATTTATGGTTCAGTTGTGTACGTAATACTCGTCTGCTTCGGAACAGCGCCTGTCACGCTAACGGGAACTCGGAACTTTCTTTTAAGGCTGAACAGGTCAATACAGCCAGGCGGGAGCATCTGCCCCCTGCAGCAACGCGCGGCACCTTTCAGAGCTTTTCACTTTATGTTCCTGGGGAGCCACAGCCTTAAATCCCACTGGGAGTTCATCTGTGAGCTGGCAGCAGGATCCGCGGAGGTGTCGGTGATGTTTTCCTCATAGAGTAACTAACTACTGCCAGAGTTTGACTCCAGCCAAAGTATCTCTGTCTTTCAACACTAACAACCACAGATCAACAGCTGGATCTCACACACATTACCGACCATTTATTTTATGCACAAAAAAAAGGCTTCCGCTGTCTCTGTGTCTTCTTTAGCACATTATTTTGGCTCAGGCTGCCACAGAGGCCTCCGCTCGAAAGATTTCTGAATGAGGATGTTGCAGACGGTGTCAAGCTTTTTAGGGAAAATTAGACCAGTTAGATTGTAGATAAAAACACTTTTATTATTGCTTCTCCTTCTGTGGTTGACAGAGATGTGTATGTAGATTTATATGCTGCTTAATGTGTCTCCATGTTCTTTTCCTGGAATTTTAGATGCTAAAGAGAATCAGTTGTGTTTTAAAGGATATTTTCTCTTTAGACTCATGCACACAACCTGTATATCTTTTCATCTCAATGTGAGTTTGTTAAATTATTAAGCAAGGACAACTTTAAGCAGCTCAATTATTTTATGAATAATCATTTATCAGATGTGTTTAATGTGTTACCTGGGCGATTCAACCATTTTATTTGAATAAAACTCGGTGCCATGCTTCATTTCTCGGCATTTATTCTTTGCTTGTTTTCTAACATTCTCAATTAGATTCAAATGAGAGCAAAAAAAAAAACCCTTACTACCTTTTGTTACTCTAAAATATGAAGTTTTACGAACATAACATGCATATAATATTTTAATTTTTTGTCAACACTTTATATTAACCAGTGTTTTAGCAGTTGGTTTTTTGAAGCCATATTTTCATAGAAAAGTGAAGTTTTACTGCAGCGGTTTTACGAAAACTTATTAATCAGCAAACAGCTGATTAATAAGGAAGAACGGGAGTACTTCCGGGGCGGGGTCTGCTCTTGATTGACAGGCCCCTGACGCAATGGCTGCTGCCGGCTCGCGCTGGTTGTAGCAGAACGAAAATGGCGTAGAACGAAGGGAGCGCGGAGAGGAGGACGCGGAGACTTTCTCCTCTCCGGGGCGGAGGAAAGGGGCCAGGGGGGCTGGGAACATTCTCTTGACATTTACTATCAGCGGGCTTGACCTCGGGCCCTTAACCACGCGGTAGTACGTCTACTTTGACCCACCTTGGAGCTCCGCCGTGAGAAGGAACCCCCCGGCTTTTGTTTACGAGCGGCCGCGGCTCAGCTCGGAGATGCCGCCGCATGTTTTCGGTTCAGCGCCAAGGTCAGTGGATTTATCCCACCTGTACACCTTTCAGTAACCTATTTCACTCCCCGCGATTACACGATATAATAGAACCAGGCCAACCGAATCGAGTCATTCGGATATAATTGGAAACTAGTTTGTGCTGTTGAGTTGTGCAGGAGAGACGGCGCCCGGGGTTTGGGCAAGTCTTCTGCAGCTTCTCTGCTAATTTATTCTGTAAAATCATTTTCTTCTCAGGAGGGCTTCCCTGTCTGCAGACCTGCACCAAAAACTAGACCTCTGCCCACCCTGGACTGCGGAGGTGAAGACCGGGAGCAGAGATGACCTCTGCGGGGCTTTGGGGACGCAGGGACCCTCCCCCCCTGGATGCTGGCCCCCTGGCCCCCTGGCCCCCTCCAGTGTCCTGAGCTGTTCCTGCCACCAGCCGGGAGGACCCAGACATCTCTTTTAAAGCACCAGGGTGACTTCTATCACACACACTCTCACTCCGTCCACATGTAGCGGAACACGGACGGCGGCGGCCAGCTCGCCTCGTCCCCGGGGTCTCCGACCCCTGGGGACACGGTCGCCCTGTTCTGAGGCTGCGCGTGAACGAAGTGAGCGAAACATTCTGCACATATTCAGTCATTCGATCAAAGTTGTAGTGAACAAAGACACGCGATACTGTAGCAAAGATCATTGCCTGTGATTGAGTCCAAATCATCCGTTTTCTTTTATAAATCCTTTTTTTTTTTGCACTACCTCAACATATGTTGACCTTAAGTGACGGAGCGATCAGTAGGAGTGGGCGTCCCGCGGTTTTGGTCCGGTTCTGGAGGCGTTTCCCACCAAACTGGTCCCTCTATGCACCTGTTCCGTGAGCAGGCCACCAGGAAGGGTCAGAAACACCAGGGTGACTCTCTGCACACCTGTCCTCCAGACACACGCAGACATTCTTTCCATTTACCTTCTCCTCCTCCTCCTCCTCCTCCTCATGGCCGCATGTCGTTCCTACCTGAAGTAAACCCTGGTCTCACTTTTCCAACGCTATTTAGGCTGAATTTCCCATAGGACCGCCAACGTTTACCGGGATTTGTGCAATATTTGATCCTAACTGTCATGTTGTTGACGAAACTGTACATTGTATAAACAAGTGACAAGTTGTTTGAAAGCAACAAAATCACCAATGTCTTCCATTAAGATATGTATAGACTCATGCGCATTAGCTTGATTAGCAGGACGGTTATAGTAGCCATGCATGACCAGTAGTGACGCCTGCTTCATCACGTGTAGTGAAATGGATTTCCAGAGCACCCTCGATAGGGAAGGACAACACTCAGACCTGCACGGTTGGACCAAGGTCCCCATTAACATGTTAACTCTCGTCTGCGTCCTCCAGATAAGGGCCTAGAAGCAGCTGCGCGGCGGCGTAATTGTTATTCGAGCGCTTTGTTAGAGAAGCGCCCGAACCAACACACGGGCCAAAAATAATAAAAAAATAAACCCTGAGCTGTGGCAATGTTAGAAAACATTTCGCTCGACTCAATTTCGTTTTCAGTCCGAGGGAGACGACCTGGCCATGACTTTGTGTTTGTACATAACACCTCACAGTCCTGGGAATCGGAGCGATATATACCTACATATATAGAAGTATAAATATAGACGTATTCTAATCCATGAAATTGTATTTGATTAGAGTTTTAGAAGCAATAACCTTCAATAATGCATGAGTTTAGTGCTGGGGCCTCGGTGTTGCGAGTCTGTGGTGTTGTGTGAAACGGCCTCGCCTCTTTTCTTTGCCTACTGTAGCTCTCTGTTCTTCACTTCTTTGCTGGGGAGTCGTATATTCGGGGTGGGAACAGTTTCGGCCCCACCCGAATCGTAGCAGCGTAGCAGCGTAGCAGCACGCGTCCACACCCTGACTTCCCCTGACTGGAACACCAAAACAAGGACGTAAACCGACCGATGCTTTAAGCTGCACCTCCTGCGGCGTCGTTTTCTCCTCCTTCGGTTGCCGACGTAGACCCCAGGCGAAGGAACCTGACGCTTGTTTGGAAAGCACTTTCTGTGTACCGACTTGCACCGCCATCGTCTCCATCCAGCCGTCACCTTTTCGAAGCAACTAGACGTCTCGCCACAAAAAATATGCATGACCTAGAATAACGAATGATTTGTATTGCATGCAATAATCCAACTTTGTAATGTGAATGAGTGTAATTAGGCTAAGGGAACGTCCGTGTCCGGTGTCGTGAGGGTGGATTTTCGAGCAACGAGCATGTTGAAGTAGCTCCGGTCGTCCGCTGTGGTTTTGCCGAGGAAAGTGCACCAAAAAGAATCTTCTCCGGGGAGGACTTTCCCCCCTTTTTGCGCGTTCTCTGAATGTGAGCGTGCTAACACAGTGCAGCTCACACACAGCTCAACCTTTGTTCTCACGAGAAGAAACGACACCTTAAATACGGTGGTGAATGACATTGTTGATCAACTTTTCCATTGAGGAGATGGACTGTGTAGAAACTATGCACTCCAGAGGGAGGAAACTGGCATGCTTATTATGTGTAAGCCTCTTGTCTGGTTTTGTATTGACTAAAAAAAAAATATAAATCTGTATCAGAAATCCAGCAATAAAAATGCAGCATGGTGCCAATTAAACGGCTGTTGGTGATGTGAATGGGGGAAGAATTCCGATGAATAATCTCTGGATGTTTTAACCCAGATTCTTTCAGTACGTTTAGAGAAACAAATTCCACTTGGTTCTGAGTTTGTTCAGAGATCTGTGCACAATCCTGGGAGTAATTCACCTAGCTTAGCATAAACCCCGGAATCAGGCTCCAGAACTCGCCCAAACAGCGCAGCATATGCTTTAATCCTGAAGCTCATTTAAGATTGTTGGGCTGTATCTGAGAGGGTTTACTGACAGGAAGCAAACAAACAAGCAAAACCTGTTGCCATCGAGTCTCATCGAATGGAATCCAACGTTGGATCCCTGCGTGCAACTGGACTCGCTCGGGCTTCTCTGAAGGCGTTTCATCAGATGAGACCTGGTGACGCACCCAAAGGTGAACGACCCTGCCGGTGACCCCCAGGTGACCCCCCAGACCTTTAGGACGCTAATGCTCCCTATTGTCAAGCTCCGGCTCCAGCGAGCTCAGAACCGAGGAAGCCTTCTGGAGAGGAGGAGGAACGGCGGTGTCGTTTACGCTCTTTTAAGGCTGAGTTGACTTTTTAAACGTGTCGTAACCTCAGATTCACTGCGGGATTTAAATTTTCAAAATGCAAAGCTTACATTGACTTCAAATGTATGAAATGTAGCTTTATTATAAACGGCAAAATATAGTGATGAGCTGATTTTAATTTCAACGGGACCTGTGAACGTTTGAGCCAGCGGATGCAGAAATTAAATCAAACATTTTTCACAAAAGCTTAATGAAGTCAGGAAAACCACTAACTGGGGAAGAATGGGCCCCCGGGGGCCCTCAGTCAGGCAGTCTGACGGTGGCGTCACGCTTTGCCTTTGCGGGTTCTGTTCCTGCAGACAAGTCTGTTCTTGATGCGCACAATCTCCTCCAGGCGCTGCTCAAACTGCTGTTTCACCTGCAGCAGAAGAAAGAAGAGAGGACGTTTCATTTAGAAGACACTGAAGAAAGACGACTGGCTCAAACACCGTCCGCCCCTGAGATCATGGCTCACCAGCGGTCACGCAAACACTCCTGGATCCTGAATTAAAACGCGCTGTCTCACCTCTTTCATGCTTTCTCCCAGCGGCTTCTGATTAAACTGCAATTCAGACGCCTTCACCGTGGAGCCGCTCTTTAAGATGTAGCTGTAACAACATGAATTAGATGGGAATCAGGAGAAAATGGCTGTAGCTGCCCTGTTAGACGACGACAACACAGCGACCGTGTCTGTCAGCCTCTCCAGGCAGCAGCAGAGAGGATGGAGTCCTCGTGCTTGCTCAATATCTCTGCGGGAGCAGCATTTACCAGCTGATGTTTGCTTTGTTGAGGAGGAAGAGGGAGCGCAAACTTTCCAGACAGGGTGGAGAGGAGTGAATAACTGTCCCCAAAGGCGAGCGGCAGCAGCCACACTTTAGAGGACTGTAGATGCTGCAGGTGGCACAAAGAGCACGTTAACAATCAGGCACACTGATTTCACTGTTTAAAATCAATAAAAAGTCACAGCCATTTGTTCCAACCCACCAATTTGCCATTTTTCCTTCTTCTTTTAGCGATTTCACTGGATCACAGACTACTACATCATCGGTTACCTCTGCAGGGAGACAAGCAGGGATCAGTGTTTGGTTTCAAACTGGGAACAGAAGTTATTAGAAGTGATAGAAAAAGTAAGGTAACTTACTTAGACAGATGATTGAGTCCAAATATTGAACATCTCCACAAATGCCAACAGAGTCCCCCAACACAGTGTTACAATGTTGACAGAAGAGAGTCATCGGACTTTGACTCATTTCTCCCACGTTACTTAGCTCTAAACTACTGACACTGTGATTTAAGACACTTCCATCGAATTCCATCCTTATGATTTTCAGTATTTTTTTTCGACGTTATTCGCAGATTTTTTTGTCCCGCCCGTGCGTTTGAACGAACCCCCAGCAAAATAGGACATTTCTTCTTCTGTTTAATCAGGCTGAGTAAAAGTAGCTAACGTGATGCAGTACTGCCGCCATGTGGTGAGGCGAGGGAATAGCGTATCAAAGATGAGCAAATCTCAAAATGTAAATCAGCGTCCAGAAATTCCATCGATTGTCCCAAAAATAACGTTCGATATTAATGTCACAATGTCAATAGGATTTATTTATTCTTTGGGCACCATTAGTAGGATTTTTTATTTGTTTTGGGCAACATTGGGAAGAGCGGTTCCCACCCATCTTCTTTTTGATTGGACACCAGGTACTTCCGGTCGAAATAACAGCCAATGAAATCGCTCCTTCAGCTCTGGTTTGAATCAGGGAGACTTCAACCGTCGGGCGGCTTTTCCACACGGCGAAGCTCCGGGCGTGTGCGTCAATATCAATGAAACCAGAGCGAAAAGCATCCAATATGGATTTTGACTCCATGAAATATGCAGACTTGCAAAGTCTTGCCAAGGGGCTCGGACTTAAAGCGAACATGAAGGTAATATAATCCCCGTTTATTTTCTACTCGAAATTAAAGTCAATTGCGTTTCAAAACAACGCACGAACCCGGTTTTCTTGTTCAAAAACAGACCGAAAAACTCCTTAAAGCGATCAAGCAGCATTATGAGCAGAAAGCGGAGAAAAGTCAGGTAAATGTGACCGGTCAGAAATGGTTTTGGTTCCGAAGCCAGTGAATTTCACCGAGGTGTGCTGGTCTGCAGGCTCCAGAAACGCAGCCCGCCGCCGTGGAAGAAGATGAAAACGCGAGCATGGCTCAGACGAGCACAGAAACATCTGCCAAGCAAGAGAATTTCAACCCTCCCGTGTTTGTGAACACACGTCGGGGCAAAAAAATCGGTGGCAAGAGGAAGATTTCTGATGTTGCGGCGGTGAACGAGTGCGACGTTCACGGCCCTGGTTCTGCAGGGGCAGAGGTACGACACGCGTTTCTGGGGAAAGATGCCGTTCCATCCCATTTTAGGGAATAAAAACCTGGCTGTTTTCCTTAGGCTGGCCCCGGGGAAGCTTCGCCTGCTCCAGCCTGTGGTTCCAGAGCTGGGAAAAAGAGGAAAGTGTCCTCTGCCAGGGACGCTGACGGCCAGGAGCAGCCTGAAATCAGGGACGAAGCGCCCATCACTGCTGATGAGGGTCGGTTTCAGCTTTTACCTGCAAATTAAAGCAAGACGTTGAGCATTCTCAGGTCAGACTGTGCAATTGTGTACCCATGCTTTCATCTGCTTCCAGAAAAAAAATCAAAAATGGCTAAATCTAACAAGATCCCTCGTCTCCAAAAGAAACACGGCACTCCCAGTGGGTATCCTCCATCTCTCTGAAAGATCTGTTTTCTTGCTGATGTTACTGAGATCATAATGGAAGCGTTTCTCGTTGATAGATTTTAAGAAACTTCACGAAGCACATTTTAACAAGATGGAATCCATCGATTCCTACGTCCAACGGAGGACAAGAAATCTGGACACGCACAGAGATTCCACAAAAGAATTCAAAAGTAAAACCTCTTCCTTGTTTTGATAGATGAATGTGTTGTTGTTGTTTTAATCCATTCTTAAACTGATTTTCTCCTGTTTTTAAAAAACGAAGCAACAAACGAGCAGGGCAGCTGAGGAGAGGCGCAGACACACGACGCTGCCGGCCGCCAAAGCTCCTCCAAACAAGCCCGCGGGGAAGGACGACGCTGCGTTCAGGCCTTCCGTCTTTTCCACCCGCAGACTCAACATTCGGTAGGTTTTTTAAACTTGGCCTTACAGCGAGGCTTCACGTATGACACCTGGTTGCGCTGGTTTGCAGGTTCTCCGAAGCCACAGGGGATAATGAGAACAAGAGGCCGGTGGTGAAGACCCCAGGACGCATGTCCTCCTGCGTGGCCTCGAGCACCCCGCTGAAACAGGCCTCCGATGCAGGGAAACGCAAAACCGCAGTCTTCTCTGCCACCAAAACCCCAGGTGCCTTCTCGCTTCCCAGAAGTCGATATGAAGACATGCAGGATGTATAAAGACGGTTTTCTTCCACTGACTCCTGAAGGGCCCTTTGTTTTCACCGGAAACGCCAGCTGTGTGAGCACCCCCGGCACACAGAAGCCCAAGTTCGATCTGAAGGCCAGCCTGTCCCGTCCGCTCACCTACAAGCCTCATACAGGTACCGAGACTGATGTGAATCTATCAGCAGAGTGTGTGTGTGTGTGTATATATATTCATTTTTTATCTGATTTAAAGGTAAACTGAAACCGTTCGGAGACGCCAAAGAGAACCCCTCAGCGAACAAGTCGCTGGTTTCTGTCGGCACCCGTCAGAAGAACTACAAACAGCACCAAGCCAAAACCAGGTTTGTCCAGACTTTGAGCAGACGTTGAGTCAACTCCACACACAGGTTCGCTCACACCGTCATGGCTCCTTGTGTGTCCGTTTAGGGAGGACCGGAGAGCCGAGCAGGCCAAGGACAGAAGGCAGAAGAAGGAGGGGGTGCTGGGAGCGCGGCGAGGCCTGGTCATGATGTGACGCTCTGGACGCGTTTGTACAACCTGTCTGTAAATACTCTGATATCTTGTTCTTTTTTAAGTGGGGGGATGAGGTTTTTCCAAAAACTGCCCTAACGCTTTACAACTGTGCTGTAGAATAAAAACTTCTTAGCTGTAGCGCTTTTATGTTTCTCCTGTGTAGAAAATCTGTCTGTTAATGCCGTGTTTGAGGTATTTGTCTTTGCAGTAATCTGTTTAAAAGTTCTTAACACTCTGAAATGTTTTTTAAGTGTGTTTTTAGCAGCTGATAAAGACTGATGCAAAATATCTTCTTGGTGGCTCCGTTTATGGCGACTCGAACAGACTACACAGACGCTTTAGCTGGTGGGAAAAGAATTTGATCACAAAAATCATGCCTTCACATCTGAATTTAAATGAATTTGCTGACTCCTCCTGACCCTGAAAAGCTTCATCTGGAAATGCTTTTTAAACTTCGGGATTTCTCTTGTAAGATTCATAGGCGAACTCTTCCGTGTGTGCGTAATCCTTGCAGATTCCGATAAAATCGATCTCCAGCTGGAAAGGACCGTCGGTTTTATCCCCCAGGGTCAATCCGACAGTGTTGACCTGGAAAATACAAGAAGCCGGACTTGAGGAGGTTGTTCAAACGCGTGGCGTTGATTCGTGCGGTGGTGAAGCGTCTTGGTTTGACCTTGTCCAGCCACAGCGGGTGCTGGTCATCCTGCACCCTCCCACGACTGGTGAGGAAGAACTTGGAGAAGGGGATCTGTAAAACAGGCACCAGTGGAGGAGCGGCTCGATTTTCTCAGATTTACCGAACCCACCTTGACCTCCTGCCAGTAGGGCCCGCCTCTGGTGTACAGGAAATAACAGTAAATGTCGTCTTTCTGGTGGGAGAAGTAGGTTTCGGTCGCGATGTTGATCATCCACGGGCGGCCATCGCCACGCACGCGCAGATGCAGCGTGTTGAAAGGGGACCAGTCGTAGTGCTTCTTTCTGTTAAAGGAGCTCTGGGGGACAAAAGAAATGCGTGTGTTGATGTCTGGAACATTCCAAATCTAGAATTGTGACAGGACTCCAGTTAAAAGCGGCGGCGTGGCTCCACAGGCCAACCTGGGGTTGCTTCGAGCGCATGGAGCAGTAGCCGCTGTAGCGCGTTTCTCCATCTCTCGGAGGAGTCGAGTTCAGATTCCCATACAGAAAACAGCTCTGGCCGGTTTTACCCATCTTCAGATAAACCTCACTCTTGCCTCCGATCTCGTGATCAGAGGAGACGATCCAATGATCCAGGCTCTCCGGACCCTTGAATTCCCAGAGGACTCGGTTCTGTTCCAGCATATGTTCAAGGAGAGGTTTGCCCTCTGGACCCACCCAGCGGTCAGAAAACTCCTTTTTCAGCAGCGTGATGTTCTTTTTTATTCCGTCCAAACCCTTTGCGAAGTCAAAGTGAATCTTCTGCCATGGAAACTTCTCTTCTTTGGGTTTTCCTGGTCGTCTGTATTCACCGTGAATCCCGGCTCTTCTGGAGACGGTGAAAGGGGAGATGGAGGCCTGGAGAAGCTTCTGGTGGGAATTAAAGCAGTTCAGGAGCCTCCCAGAAGGAAGACGAGCGAGTTTTGTCAGGAACATTTTAGCAATGAAGCTGAAGTCTCACTCCTGTCAGAAATAAGAAATAAGGAACATTTATGGACTGATGGCTGCAATCATAAATATGTTGTTAATTATTATAATCCATTATGCTAGTACAAACCCAACGTGTTAGTATTTACTGTAAAACACGCACCAAAAAAAAAAAAAAACGCAATTTAGTCGAAATTCTAATCAACATTAGGATTGCAGATAACGTTATAGCAAAATCTTACTTACTCTGTCCATGTTTAACCCAATTGGGTGGCTGATTTTTGTCAGTGCCCTAAATATGACCTTTACCTGAACTATACCGCTGAGTTATCTCTTTAGGAGAGTACTTTTAATCCTGAAAAGGGACATTTTGGCTGCGTTAACTCATTCACTGATCCAAGGTTGTCCGGGTCCACGCCGGACATGGCGGAAGCAGTGCTGCATTCACGTTCATCCGGCAAATCTTAGAGATTCGCTGGTAAATACCACTTCCATTGGTAGAAGAGAAAAACAACCGTGGGCCGTGAATGCACCACGAGTGTACCAAAGATTACTGTCCTGACCGACTGGCGTTAAAAGTAGTGTTCACTTCTGAATCGTTACATGTCTGTGATTCTAGTTCAAAATCTTCCTTTATTCAATCACTGTAAATGTTATACGTCAAACAAAATATATATATTTTTTGTGCGCTGACAGGCATTATAAAAAACGGCTGTAAACAACGTAACACAAGCGCGCATGCGCAGTGGGCTATTGTGGGGTAGACTGCAGAGCGAACTAGCTAACAGCAACAGTTAGCCACAAACATTTAGACGACACCGAGGTAGCTATTAGGTTAGCTGCGCGGCTAATTATGGTGAATGTAAAGAAACGAAAAGGTCGAGTCGTGATTGACTCTGATTCCGAAGACAGTGCAAGCGATGATAATCTAGATCAGGTAGGCGCAGGTTTTTTATTGCAGTGTTAAAATTGATCATCGTTTAAGATGTAAACGGTTGAAGATGAAGCTAGCGAATGCTAACCCCACTGCGTTCGCCTCGCTAAAACAAGCTTAGACTGGGCCTGTGTTCTTTACACCACCCGTTACTTTTCCCCTCACCCACACATCATTCTCGAAGTAAAATTATTTGGTCATTTTTATAAAACATTTCACAACGATATCCCAATAAGAAAGGTGAACGTTGCACAAAACATTGCTTTAGTGTGAGCCCCCTGGACATGCTAACGTTAAGGTTACATATACAGAGATTCTTTCTACACAGCATTTGCAGCACGAAAATTCCCCGGCACAGGCCTTCCACGGCTTTGCAAGTTCAAGAAGAGGCAATTTAGATGTGCATTGTGCAGCAATTCATGGCTGAATGTTTTTGCAAACAGACGGAGCCGGGCAGCATTTAATTTAGCTTGAATAATTCCCCCTGAATGACGTCATGGGCACGGTGCTGAAGTTCTAGTTCAGCGTTGTTGTCAAACAAGCGCCCGCAAGTCCACCGAAACGAGGGAAAAGTTGGATAGAACTCCCCCTGCAGCATGTTTTCGTCAATAACTTGTAATTCACATTATCTAGAAGAGCAAAAGTCTCGTTGGATTGAAGCAGATAAGCAACACCAGATATAATGATTCTGATGTTTACACAGCACACCATGGTTGGTTTAATGTGTGCCTTTTGCCGTTGCAATTTGTGCAGACAGACAAGCGTGAGCCTTGTGCAGATGTTTACACCTTCCACCACAATGCTGTTCAATGTTTTCTTGTTTTGTTTTTTCTATGTTGTTTTACTGATGCAGGTCTGCCAACCAGGAAATGTAAAGTTGACGTTTAGAGCTCAGTTCCTAGTCCAGGGCATGTTATCTGTGTGTTTATATTCCTTTCACTTCTGAAAATGGCTTACAAAAATGTAGCCCCAGTAAATCCTGCCTGTGGCTCACTACTTTGTTAACACACAGACGTTTGACATTGGGGGTATCAAATATGTTTTTATACACAGTAAAAAACAGTTTACTATTTGATTAGAGCTGCTTTATCTGACATCATTAATAATTCAGATGTATATGTGCCTTAAGGGTTTCAAACCAGGTGTTCTCGGTTTTATGACTGGGTGCTCTTTCTCATCTCTTCTTGCTTCCAGGAGCTCTTGTCTCTGGCGAAGAGGAAAAGGGTTGATGCAGGAGAGCAGGACGAACCTGTCAATAAACCTGCAGCTTCCACAGACTCTGAGACCTCCGACAGTGATGACGAGGTATAACTGAGCTCTTTGACAAACCACATCATCAAAATCACAGTCACCCCGCGTTTGTTGGAAGATCAGAGCTGAACTGACTGCTCCCCTTCCCTGTGCAGTGGACCGTTGGCGGTACCAAAGGTAAGAAGAAGGGCAAGCAGGGGAAAGGCTCTGAGAAGAAGAACGCCACCAAGAAAAAGGTGCACAAGGCGACAGCGTCTGGCAGCTCAGATGGAGACAGCTCAGCAGAGAGCTCAGCGCCGGAGGAGGGTACGTATCCACCTCCCGCCTGGGAGCAGGTGGCCTCGAAGAACCCGCCAAGTTTCATTTGGTCGTTTTTTAGGGAAGAGAGTATTCACCGCCATGCTTTATGGATGAGTGTTTTATGTAAGTGAGATTAGCTGACTCACTCAGCATCCTTTTATCCCAGTAGTAACGCTGTAGTTGCTAATCTATAAACCTGTCGCGTCTGTGGTTTCAAACCTCCAGCAAACAGGACTCAGATCACCTTCAGCTTGTCCTTCCTGATGGATTACTGTCCTATTTTGACCACATTTGAAAATGTGCAGATGCTCAGGATTTCAAACGCGACCGTTGCTGTAGCCGCGGCAACGGTCCTGAAATCAAGAAACTCTGCAGTTAGAGCGAGGAGCCGTTTGGCCAGTAAATTGCTCCTCGTCTTCAGGTGAGGTGTCAGATTCCGAGAGCAACAGCTCCTCGTCCAGCTCCGACTCGGACTCCTCCGAGGACGAGGTCTTCAAGGACGGTTACGACGATGACCTGATGGGAGACGCGGAGGACAGAGCCCGGCTGGAGCAGATGACGGAGAAGGAGCGAGAGCAGGAGCTCTTCAACAGAATCGAGAAGAGGGAGGTCCTCAAAAGACGGTGAGTGTTGATGGGGGACCGGAGGTGAGAACATGTGACCTCTGCTCTGGCTTAGTGTCAAAGGTTGTTTGTTTGGACAGGTTTGAAATTAAGAAGAAGCTGAAGACGGCAAAGAAGAAGGAAAAGGAGGAGAAAAAAAGGAAGCAGGAGGAAGAACAGGAGAAAAGGAAACTATCTCAGGTTCAAGACGCCCAAGTGGTGAGTGTGAGGATGGACGGATGACGGCGTCCATCCGCGCTCCTCAGCTGTTGCAGCCTTTCACACTTTGTTGGATGTCTGCTGTTTCCGGCGCCAGGTCATGTCCCACAACAAGGAACGGCGTTCCAAGCGCGATGAAAAACTCGACAAGAAGTCCCAGGCCATGGAGGAACTGAAGGCTGAGCGAGAGAAAAAGAAGAACAAAACAGGTGGGTGCGTTTTCCACCCGTCTTCGATGGGCTTGGACACACAAGAGCTGACACCTCCCGTCTGTGAGCAGCCGAGCTTCTGGCCAAACGCCAGCCGCTGAAAACCAGCGAGGTTTACTCCGACGACGAAGAGGAAGAGGAGGAAGATGACGACAAGTCCTCGGTGAAAAGCGACCGGAGCTCCCGTTCGTCCTCCTTCGACGATGACGAGTAAGTTCCTGCTCGCGGGGCTTTCGTGACGTCACAGATCGCCGTTTGTTCATTGATGGAGCTGTGTTTGGGTTGGTCTCGCAGAAAAGAAGAAATAGCGCCCAAGTCGCAGCCCGTCTCGTTACCGGAGGAGCTCAACAGAATCCGTCTGTCCCGACACAAGCTGGAACGCTGGTGCCACATGCCCTTCTTCGCCAAGACTGTGACAGGCTGCTTCGTGAGGATAGGCATCGGAAACAGCAGCAGCAAGCCAGTTTACAGGGTGAGTGTGTTCTCGCTCTTTGCTTTCCACTGCCCCACGGTCTCTGACAATGGTGAAGGAGTGGCTCATCTTACCGCTGTCCCGTCTTTGTCAGGTTGCTGAAATTGTGGATGTGGTGGAAACGGCCAAAGTGTACCAGCTGGGGTCGACGCGGACAAACAAGGGCTTGCAGTTGAGGTGTGTGTCAGTAGTCAGGTCGTTTGGCAAGTTTTCCGCACCCACGTGTGTCCTAGGGTGAGCGTGCACGTGTGCGTTTTTTCCTCAGGCACGGCGCGGACACACGGGTGTTCAGGCTCGAGTTTGTGTCCAATCAGGAATTTGCAGAAAGCGAGTTCATTAAGTGGAAAGAGGCGGTGAGTGTGTTAGAATAGGACAGGAGTTTTGTTGCATCTGGTGTAGAAACAGGTGTTCTAGATCAGATCTGCTTTGTTTAGATGATGGTCGCCGGCATGCAGGTGCCCACTCTGGACGAAATCACCAAAAAGGAGCAGACCATCAAAGAGGCTCTGAACTATAAATTCAACGACAAAGACATTGAAGACGTGAGTCTTTTTTTTTTTTTTGCTTTTGTAGAATTTATGGAGGGAAAAACTTTTTTTTTTTTTTTTTGCATTATCTGCTACAGATCGTGAAAGAGAAGGACAGATTCAGAAAAGCACCACCAAACTACGCCATGAAGAAGACCCAGTTGCTGAAGGACAAGGTAACGTAGGTGTCTGTGGGACGTTTTCGCACCGGTGTCCCTCAGTTTCATCACTGGTTTTCGTTTGGTGGGCGTGAAGGCTATGGCCGAAGAGAGCGGAGACGGTGATCGGGTGAAGGTGATCCAGGACGAGCTGAACGAGCTGGAGGAGAGGGCAGAAGCCCTGGACAGACAGAGGACCAAGAACATCTCTGCCATCAGGTAGCAAAGCTGCGCTCACACAGACATCCGTGACTCTCCGCTAGTCACGTGACTTCAGCCGGGCATCGAAGCAAAAGCTCGCAGCCTTCTGGGCTGGGATCATCTATCCGTGAGGAAACGACTAACGCTGGTGTGGATTTCCTTCCTGCAGCTACATCAATCAGAGGAACAGAAGCTGGAACATTGTTGAGTCTGAGAAAGCGCTTGTAGTAAGTGTGAAACGTCCCCTCTTCTGAGACGCACTCGTTCGCTCCGGTGGCTGGACCAGGATGTGTGCTGTCTTTGCAGGCCGAAGGACAGAATGCTAAAAACCAACAAATGGATCCTTTTACACGAAGGCAGTGCAAACCCACCATGGTGTCCAACGTAAGAGTTTATAAGTGGCTTTGAACTTTTTTTAATAATGAATAGAATCACAAGTTCTGCAGAAAATAACCAAAGTTCTTGTTTTGGTGTTCAGGCCAGAGATCCGTCAGTCCACGCAGCTATCCTGGCCCACTTGAACCAGAAGTACGGTTCCGGGTCCGGAGCTGATCCCTCAAGTCCAGAGAAGAACAAAGTGGTGAGCGGAACAGCCGGAGATACAAACCTCTCCCCTGAGAGTGAAGGCAGAGTTAAACGACAAAATCCTGACAAACAAACCAAAAACACTTCATTTATGCTTCAGTCTGATTGTTGTGGGTTTTTTTTATCTTCTCTTCCCAGACAAACGCTAAAGAGAAGGATGTCCCTAAGCCAACCACTGACCTCTCGGAGGACTTGTTTAAAGTCCATGATTTTGACGTAAAGATCGACCTGCAGGTTCCCAGTGCAGGTGATGATTCTCCTGGTTTGTTTTCTAGTCCCTAGAAGACAAAGTTGGCCACGCGTGTGAACCACAACGTGCTCTTGTGTGTGTGTGTTCTGCAGAGGCCAAGTCTCTGTCTGTCAGCTCTAACGCACTGCCGGTGAAGGACGGCGCCCCCCGGAGGTCCCTCAACTTGGAGGACTACAAGAAAAGAAGGGGCCTGATCTGATGCATCTGCGCCTTCAGAATCCACAACGCATGTGTGACTGGCTGAGAGTGTGTGTGTGTGTGTGTGTGTGTGTGTGTGTGTGTGTGTGTGTGTGTGTGTGTGTGAATGTGTGAGGTGAGCGAGAGGCCAACTCCCAGAGGAGTGTGTTTGAATGTCGATACAACGGACTGTTGATCCGCACACAGAGCAAATACTTATTAAGCAACAAATCATTATTCTCCCAGGAGTTTTCTCAGCAGAACGTTGTCCAGGTGGAATTGTTCTTGTTGTGTATCCATACACAAACTCATACTGAGTTGTGTTTTTTTATGCAGTTATCTCCTACTAATTTGACCCTGTTTTTGATTTCAGAGAGGATATGTATGGTTCCTTACCTTCAAGCGGGACGCTCTTTTAGAACATGTGGTTTCTTCAACAGTTTCCTACTGTATCATGTGAATTG
>CAAE01015124.1:0-13323 GCA_000180735.1 Tetraodon nigroviridis
CGGCCAGCTCCAGGATCTCGGCGGTCAGGTACTCCAGCACAGCGGCCAGGTAGACCGGCGCACCGGCACCCACGCGCTCCCCATAGTTGCCCTTGCGGAGGAGCCTGTGCACACGGCCGACGGGGAACTGGAGCCCGGCCCGGGAGGAGCGAGTCTTGGCCTTAGCTCTGGCCTTGCCGCCGGTCTTGCCTCGTCCACTCATCTTGTGTCACTGATCTACACACTGTCAAGCGCCAGAAATACACGCAGCCGTTCAGCGGCGACTTTTATATCTACAAGCGCGTCCGACGAACCCGGATCCACCAATCGGAAAAGGGCTTCCCTCCAGCCGGTCGGTGGGTGAATTGGCGGACTTTTTTAAAAACCAGTATCCACCAATGAGCAGCAGAGATCGGGCTGGGGGCAGTGCTGCTGGCTGGGCGCCTCAGGATGGTCCAATCACAAGTCTGAACTCAGAAGCAGCGTCACCGGTTTTCCAGCTGCGTCACACCGGCTAACTTGTAGTTTATTCACGAGTCCCTCGATCTAACTAAATTAAGTAACGAACAGAATCAAGGAGACTCCCCGTAAGAGAATTGCTATTTAAATAATTTACCAAGACTTTTATATTTAGAATCCATATTTTAAATATTTCGTGTCATTCGAGTATGTATTTATTTGTTATTGGCGTTTTCGGTCTTCCATTATAAAGTTATTTAATAAATATAAATGAAAAAGTCTTTTTCAGTGCAAAACCTTTGCTCTTTGGTGAATATGTAATGGCTCTTAAAAGAGCCTTTGTGGTGGTGCTGGTGCGCTCTAGGCCCTCTCCCCGCGGATGCGGCGAGCCAGCTGGATGTCTTTGGGCATGATGGTGACCCTCTTGGCGTGGATGGCGCACAGGTTGGTGTCCTCGAACAGGCCCACCAGGTAGGCCTCGCTCGCCTCCTGCAGGGCCATCACAGCCGAGCTCTGGAAGCGCAGGTCCGTCTTGAAGTCCTGCGCGATCTCCCTCACCAGGCGCTGGAAGGGCAGCTTGCGGATGAGCAGCTCCGTGGACTTCTGGTAGCGCCGGATCTCCCGCAGGGCCACCGTGCCGGGCCGGTAGCGGTGAGGCTTCTTCACGCCGCCCGTGGCCGGGGCGCTCTTGCGCGCCGCCTTGGTGGCCAGCTGCTTCCGGGGAGCTTTTCCACCGGTGGATTTGCGGGCCGTCTGCTTAGTTCTGGCCATTCTTTGTTCACGTATCTACAATAAGATCTCAAGCCTGTGCGGGGACGCTGCTTTTAAATCGTTGCATGAACTACACTAACGATGACGCTGCTCTCCACCCGAAGTTGTGATTGGTTACAGGATCCTCGTCGAGCTTCTCCTTGCTTCCTATTGGACAGCCAAATATTCAAAAGGAACAACGGTCGTGTTATAGTTGCTTTGGTGCAGTCCGTGTCTACACAATAAACCACAGCAACAAAATGAGCACGTTCAGATCTTCAACTAACATTAAACTCTGCATAAAGATGAACATTTTCCCCCAAGAATCGGCATGCGAGTGATTATGGCGACAAAACAACCAAGGAACTGTGTGAAAGTAATAACCTTTCTCATGCACCGTCACAAAAGAAAAAAGAATTTAGGAAGGTACAGCTGGAGGCACAAATAACCCTGATGTAACGTGGCATTGCATTTAAAAGATTTTCTATATTAATTATTAAAAAAAAAAACTCTGAACAAAGAAAAGAAGAAGAAGCATCAAAGGTAAAATTGCTTTTGCATTTCTGTCTGTGAACTATATTACAACCGATAGGTGGCGCTGTTTCTCCTCTTTATCTTGTCTATCGTCGCACTGTCTGGAATTTATTTATCCTGCTGACCTAAGCTAATTGTTAGTATAATTTTTAAATAGCTGTTAAAACATTAAATGTTTTAAAGAAGAAGATTCAAAGTGAAGGGGTTTTTTGCTGTAATTATGCAGAGGTCTGTGACTGCCTCATATAACCGAGTACCTATTTCAGGCATGATTGTTATCCAATAAGCTATTTGCTGATCCCAGCTTCACAGAGCATGGAAGCCTCCTATATCTGCACTTTTACTGTTTGTCTTATTTGTGAACAAGTGAATCATATTTTAGCATCATAAATATGATGCTGTTAAAATAATGTGCACTTTCTTGGCGTAAAGTATAGGTTTCTATCTCTAATACTAGATGCGTTTATTTGTAAGAATGTCTTTATCAGAGAAGCTACCTCTTTAATCGCCACTCAGATTGTTTTTAGAAGAGAAGGGACAGGTATTTTATTTTATTCTTTTGCAAGACTACTGAAGGATTATTTCTTTGCATGCCAAGAGACTTGTTTCTTATTTCAAGTTCTGTAAGTGATGTTCTAGGCTTACCTAGAGGCAGGCTGAGGTGAGTTTGGTTATGTAAGCAGTTTAGCCCTTTCAGGACTTTACATTGTTCTATATATAGCAATTTGGGCTTGACTGCAGAACCCAGGAGAACCGCCTCATCATACCAGTACAGTTCCACTTTTTTTTTTGGAAACACACAGCATGCATCAGTGATGTGTTTAAGAAATCAAAACTGGACTTTTTGATTCGAAATTTTGCTGAAACGTTTACAGTAACATGAGTATTTTGGTCTCATCATTATACATACAGACATAAAAATATTCCTTGTTTACTCTAAACTCAAGGTTCCCCAAAAGCTTCCCAGTGTTTTATCAATAAGCAATCAGGATGGTTTTCAAAGCCTCTGACAGGCGCGCTGTGATCTAATACCACAATAGGCTCTAGATTTTTCACACTTTAAGATCTTTGTGCTAGGGATGGTGAAAATGGGACTTTCAGTGAACTGTGCAGACTGGACAGCTTTTTTGGCCACAGTCTTCCCTTCCAAAAACCAGACTTTGATTAAAATAGATTTTATTTGGAGAACCATAAAAGTAAGAAAAGGAGAAGTGTTCTACAAAAGTTTACCCATTTTAATAAATAACAATAACTAGATGTGTTTTTTAAAGCTGTATATGCTGAAGTAATGTAAGTGTCATACTTGTGGGGCTCTTTGCAGCAGCAGCAGCAGCAGAGGGTGGCTGTGTCAGAGGTGGGAGGAACTTTGACGGGGAAGGAGGAGCTGTTGGTTCTGAGTTTCTCAGCTGGTCTCTTGGACTTCATCTGAGGGGGAAATCTCACCAGGGATTTACCGCTGGGATTTTCAGCCTCCAGAGTCTTCATCATTGATGGTTCAACTCGGCGGAATATTCTCTCAGACTGTGGACGTGACGACTGGCTGCGGATCTTTTCCTGCACCAGGGATTGCCAAATGTGGTATGACGCATAAACATTTTGTATTCATTTGTTTTATTGTACATAACTGATGTGTGTCTTAGTTCTGTTTGATTTTATTGAATAAGCAAAGAAAAGTATGTAATATTTTAAATTTAATTAATTTTTCTCACAATTATATGCTAATTTTTGTAGTTTGGTTTGTGTAACTTTTGGCTGCAGCACACGTGTGCAGGGCCTGATGATAATCTAAATCTATGCTCTAAGGGATTACATAGCTTCCTAATGAGATTTCACTAATGTCCAAGCGTCACCTAAGGAAGAGATCTCACTGTTCTTAGGACAAAGTCAAAAATGCCACAGAAGTTGGTGCTATTCCTGCTTCACTCCCACTGCAGACTGTAATTAACAATTAATTGACTACCCAAATACCAGCATAGAATACTGATTCATTTTTAGCTATAAATGTTGAAAAATACATCATATTACATCTATTAATATTTACTGTACATTGTTGTAAAGATTATGATAGTAGGATTTAATCATGCCACTCTATGAAGACTGTCCTAGCATATACTGACACATATTGCAAATTAAAGTTGGTATGCGTTTACCTTTTCAAATGTGTAGTAAAAAAAAACATGAAAAATAAAAGCAAATATAGAAATACAAATACAGAGAAGGAAAAAGCAAAATGTTTTAAATGTAACTACAGTGTTAATATTCCAATATTTTTCAAAATGTCAATTTTACAACTCTAATAGTTCAAATTACACAGGAACAACACGAGCATTAAAACAAGCACAGGTGCATGACAACTAAAGATGTACTTGCGTATTCTTAATTCAACAGTAAAAATGGTTACATGTACCAAATACTCTTGTCTAAAAGCTAACTTTCTGTCTTCCAGTGAGTAATATGAGGAAGCCTTTCAATGAGCTGGATCCTGGATACAAACTGCAAAGCTTCCAATGTGTTTAGACCAGGGAGCAGCATGCCAACAAATCGGTGAACCACTGTGGCCTGTTAAACCCCCACCCTTCCACCAATATCAACTCTGCCAACAGAGGGGGGATTCACCTTGACTTTGCCTGACAATCTTGGCCAAACACCATGGATTTCATGCTACCCATAAAACGTCAAGACATGATGACATCATCTAGCTCTGCACCTCTCCTGGGTCCTCACAGCAGTTCCAGGAACCACTACCAGGGCATCAAAAGAAAACTGCGCCCTGGGCGAATTCTAGGATTCATCATCAGCTTGGTGGCAGTCTGTACAGCCTGCTCACTGTGTGCCTTTTCACTGGCCACACCCGTGGCCAAGGAGCCGGAGCTGGTCTTCGAGGGCTCGGCAGAGGCTGTTGTTCCGCAAAGAACTCTGCTGCAGCATCATAACATCACAGTCGCACAGGAGAGTGTAGCCATGAAGTCATCCGACGTCGAGATGAATCAGGGGGACTATCCCACAGACTTGTTCACCATTGAGGAGAGACGCCAGGGTTATGTGGTGCTTCACATGTTTGGCATGTTGTACATGTTCATAGCCTTAGCTATTGTTTGCGATGAGTTCTTTGTTCCCGCACTCACCGTCATCACAGAGAAGCTGGAGATCTCAGATGATGTTGCTGGGGCCACCTTCATGGCAGCAGGTGGCTCCGCTCCAGAGCTCTTCACTTCTGTCATCGGAGTCTTCATCTCACACAGTAACGTCGGCATTGGAACCATTGTGGGCTCCGCTGTATTCAACATCCTGTTTGTGATTGGGATGTGTGCTCTGTTCTCCAAAGAGGTGCTACACCTCACCTGGTGGCCTCTGTTCAGAGACGTCTCCTTCTACATCATCGGCCTGCTCATGCTCATCTATTTCTTTCTGGATAATCAAATCATGCTGACTGAGAGTGCCCAGCTTGTTACTGTTCTACTGCTGCTATGTGACATTCATGAAGTTCAATTCCAAAGTAGAACGTTTCATCAAGACGACGTTCGGCAGCAACCAAGTGGACAAGCTGGAGACTGCCCCAAAGGTGAGCTTCATCCACCCATTCATCCACTTCATCCATCTACAATCTACATTATATAGATATACAGTGGAACACACCTTTTACCCCGTCCAGTACCGCACCACAGCGCTTTTGGTTATTGGTTAACTCTTGTTTACCCAAGAACAACAGCAGGATCAATAAACCATGGAGGCTCTTTTGGGTTATATGTCACATATAGCTATTATTTTGCAAAATGTGCTGAAATATGTACACTACTAGGCCTTTTGTGAGTCCTGCGCAGGCCTTGAACCACTTTTAGTGATCTTGGAATCGTTCCTAGCGCAGGACTGATGTAAGAGACTTAGTGTAGTCCTCATTTCAAATTTGTTAGACACAAATGCATTCTGCGTAGCAAGAGAAAATGAGGTGAAATCATTTGATGCTGTCGTGTTTATTTTACAGGTGAATAGTTTATACCCTTCTTATACAGTCACAGTTCAGGAACAATTGATAGATTGTCTAAATATGAGTCACAACATCAGTGTTTGTTTATCCAGGTTATAACATCTTGTGACAAAGAGATGACTCTGTCATTCATGCTGAATAATGCAGCCACATAGCTACAAGCCTATAGCTAATTTTTTTTTTTTTTTTTTTGTGGGGGGGAAGGGGGGGGGTTGGATGTTGCTGTTACACCTGAGAACACTCGAGGTTTAATTCTAGAGGAATCAAATGTGCCCAAATGAAAAGGTTGTAGTACCTCCTCAGCCTCTTCACCTAGATTTAACCTTGTGCTGTCTTCAAGTGGAAAAATGCATTTTCAAGGTATGTCTGAGGTCATTTATGTCCTGCACGCCTTTACATCTGCTTACTGTGACATGGCATTGAGTCAGCATACGAGAACGTATGCAAGGGTGGCTTTATTTATCCGATGGCTGGCTTTTTTTTTTTTTTTTTTTTTAAGAAGGGCTCTCACACTGTGTGACTTAAACTGATAAGACCTCGTGACAGCAGTCAACGACAATCACTTAACCACTGCTAAACTAATCACTTCACATGAGCAGAGAGAAGATGATGGGTCCATGTAATTTGGGGATTAGGGTAGAGTGTTTGTTCTGCTTCTTCTATTTTTAGGTCGCACATAGAGAACTGGGTGCTATGATTACACAGACACACAAATCCACGTGTAGATATCTTTCTTTTTTTATGTCTTTGGTGTTTGGTAATTGTTGCTTTATTCAGATAACCTGCACATATCTGCACATGTGCTGACTTGTGTTTGATCTAAGGTCAGAGTATTACAGAAAACACATACAGGGTGCATGTTCTAGGAATTTTATATTTTTCTTTGGTTATTTTTCCCCATGTCCATGCTTGAGAGCAGTACATTTATTTTTATTTTCAGCCTAGAGCACTGTTGAACCATCATTTGGCATCTGTGCCTTTTTTGGAATCAGCTGTTCTTCCAGCCATCTCACCTCCGACCAAGAACAGCTTTTCTTTTTATGTCTGTCCGACACTTGATGTCCAACTCTTATGCCCTTGTGTGTCACTTGCTGCCAAATAATCCCCCAGGGTTAATGCTCTGCAATCCTGTTACGGTCTCTAATAATAGCCTGATGCTCTCTGGGGGAGCAAAAATCAACAGATCAGACAGTAATGGGCTCTGTGCCTGCAATTGTGGACATAAACTGGTGCCATTTCTCAGTGCTGGCTGGTTTTAGTGCACGTTTTGTGTTTTAGAATCCATGTTACCTTGAGTGTCTGTGCAGTCTGGGAGGAACAAAGCCTAATGATTACTTGCTACTGGCACTAAAGATGACAATCCTCCTTGATCTGCTTATCGACTGCTTACCAGCAGTGACGACAGCATGAAACCCAGCAGTGTCTCCCTGTCTCTGCACAACTTTAGTTCTGAGAATCTGAGAATTCCTTTGTAGCTAATCAGGACAGTGATGTGGTGCCGAAACCTTAAGTTGCACATTGCTACTAAAATACTTTTTCTTTTTTTTTTGCACCAAAGACATTTTAAACTTTGCCTGCTCCACAGCACCTCTTTACCTCTCTTACATTTTTATACCCAACTGTAATGATTTAAACAATTTAATAAGATGTTTCATAGCCATAAACTAGGGTGATAATAATGGATAAAGCGGTGACCTGTGAAGGTTGCTGTGGTACTTCACACGCAGACTTGAAAATCACCAGTCTAAAAGTGGTGATCTCTACTGATTAATCCTGGCTAAATCCCACAGCTTGGACAGTCAGGTGGACACTCGAGCGCACAGAGAGGAGGTGAAAGTGGGGCAGAGCATCTAATTGCACGGCTTGTTAGCAGCAGTGGCGATGACAATTCAAACATTTCTGCACCAACACATGGTTAAAGCTCGGTCAACTGTATACCAAAATTAATACCAAATACACAAGGTTTAGTGGCTGTCTGACAGTGAGAGTGTTAAGTTAACAAACACAATTTTAAAAATCCGTCAGGAGGTGAAAGGTTAATGGTTTCCTCTTTTCTCCTCTGATTAGCTTTCAGCAGTCACATCAGGAAATGGGCTGTTTCATTCAACATAACGTGTAATATGTTTATTCGACTTATTTTGCTTGATTATGTTTTCCAATAACATTAAAACAGCAGCAGATAAATTAACAATATTAGATGAAAGAATGAGACTACCAGATTATCCATACAGCAGCAGATGGGTCCTTCCACTTCTTAAAGCAAAAACACGCTTCAACCCAGCAAACTCAACATGTCAACAGTCAAACCATCCACTGTGGGATGTCCACAATATTCAATTAACTACCAAAAGCTAAAGTGTTAGCTCGGTTAACTGCAGTCAGTTCTTTCTTGTTGTTACAGTGTGTCTGACGTATGACCTTTAACCTCTATTACCATTTTCAGATTTGCATTTTAGGTCCTGGCTGTAGTAATTAACCAGCACTTTTGCAGATTTACAGTTAACGCCACACACTCACACCATCACCACTGCTCTCACAGATTGCCACATAGAATTATTTGTGTTATTGTCTACAAAAAACTAGCAGATTTGTTTCCTTGTTTTTTTTTGTTTGTTGTTTCTTGTGTGGTTTCAAATTGGAAATTTAAAATGTAATAATTTTTGTGTGCTGGGTTTTGGATTAGGGTTTGTTTGTTTTTTCCTAATACCACATAAATATTGTATTGATTTAATTTCATTTTTGCCTAAAGGTAACTCCACCTGGGGATGACGAGACAAAGCTCATGGTGAGTGCTTGGGTTTTTTGTGTGTTTTGTGAATTTGTGATGGTAGTTTCCCATAATTTTTTTTTACATAAATATATGTCTGCGTGAAAAATTTGCATGTGAACTTTAGAAAACTAAGTTGCAATGGAGATGACAGGAATAAATCTTTTTTTCTACCTCTTCTATCTTTCACAATGTTTTATGGGATGTAAAATGACAAGAGGAGTTGTTTGTTTTGGTCCTTAGGCCAAACCAAGGTTACAAAGGGAAGGCAGCTGTGCCTCTCTGCACAACTCACTGATGAGGAACAGCATCTTCCAGCTCATGATCCACACCCTGGACCCTCTCAGTGATGAAAGTAACGAACGTTTGTATCGCAACAGAAAAAAAAAATACTACTTGCATATATTTCTGAATTGAAATGTTTCTTGAGGCTGAGACTAATAGTATATCTAAAAATGTGAAATGTCCAATGGCAAACAGTCTAAACAACTGTGCATTGTTGGATTTTTTTTTTTTTTCACTTCTTACAGGACAGTTCAAGGAGAAAGCTTCTATCCTCCACAAAATGGCCAAGCACAAGTGTAAAGAAGAAGCTGCCGCCAATGGAGTGGGTGAGTAACAGCAATTTGTCGCACTGCTCTTATGTGTAACATTAACTCATAAATCTAATTTGGCTAGTTGGTGTGAGTAAAATAAAAGCGGACTGAAATAATTCCTTCAAAATTAGAGTTTGGGGTTTTTACTTTTTTAGATATGTTGACAATAATCTTTATCCAAGCTAAAGAAAAAGCCACCTGATATAACAGAATATGTCTCTCTATGTTAAGTAGTAATTGTAGATTTCATGAGAATACCATTTATAATTCCTATTATTTATTTATTTTTAATCAACCAAAAACTGGCAATTGTGATTTTACTCGACAGCTGTTCTTAGTGATGTAGGTAGCAAAAATTGGTTTTACATTGCTATTAGGGGGGAACGACAGGTGAAAAAATTAAAATAACAAGCATGTTTTGTTTCTCAACATAGGAGCCATCTTGCAGACACAAGCTCTGAGAAAGGATAACTGTACTAAGTTTCAGCACTTCTCTTATTAGCCCACATTTAATTATTTCAAGCGGGGGGAAGAAGTAACCCCTAAAATCACTCCTCTCCTTTCTGTCTTTCCTAAAGCTGATAAAAACATCCCCAACAGCACAAAGGTCTCTGTGGAGGTCACGCCGCCTATGAACGGTGTGGCAGACGTAGACGAGGTGTGGCATTTCTTCTCCAGTCCTGCCTGTATAGACTGTGTGAACGATGACTGATGACTGAAAAATTTTCCCTAAGATTCTGGAGGAAGAGGAAGATGAAGACCAGCCTCTGAGCCTGGCTTGGCCAGACACCATCAGAAAACAGATTACCTATCTTGTTATCCTGCCCATTGTCTTCCCACTGTGGCTCACACTGCCCGATGTCAGGAGAGAGGTGACAACACGCACACGCACACGCACAAACACATACACACACACACATGGACACACAGACAGGCAGTTTTAAACAAATCGAACGAGCTGGGATTTGAAATGGGGCAATAAGTCGATGTTTCTGAGTTTGGGCGCTCGTGAGTTCCGCAGCGGCTGAATGTTATATTCACTTTGTTCTTTTATTTACCTTTGTTTCAAACACAACTGAAAGGAAAATTGCTTTCAACGCTGAGGTTTCAGCAAATGAGGGAATCTCATGTTTCTTTTTTTTTTTTTTATATCATTTTGCAGACCTCAGCAAAGTTCTTCCCCATCACATTTCTTGGCTCTATTAGTTGGATTGCTTTCTTCTCCTACCTGATGGTGTGGTGGGCTCATCAGGTACACACACACGCACACACACACACACACACAAACAAATGAACAAAAACATTGTTATATTAGTTTACATAGGACCCATCAGAAGACTCATGTAGTTTGCACTCTCAGGTTTTTTTGTTTTCTTTTCTTTTTTTTTATATTCCGAGGCCTTTTTTATATTCCTATTAGAAAACAGCGGTCAGGGTGTTGAATGTGTGACCAGGGCAGGTAATCCCATGTAATCTGCCTTGATCCACAGCCAGATCAACCTGTAATGCTCTATCTTAACGGCACAAATACAAGCAGGAGGTCATGTGTGCAGGCTCACAGGACAAACTCAGACGTTTAGAAACGTTTCTGTCTTGTCAAATGTCTTTAGATTCTGACCGGTTCAGAAGATTGAAAGTGATCATAACTGTAACACCTGCAGGTTGGAGAAACATTCTGGGTGACGGAAGAGATCATGGGTCTGACCATATTAGCAGCTGGGACCTCGATTCCAGACTTGATCACCAGCGTGATTGTGGCACGAAAAGGCCTGGGGGACATGGCCGTGTCCAGCTCTGTGGGCTCCAACATATTTGATATCACTGTGGGGTGAGTCCAACAAGAATGGACATGTTCTGATCATATGTCGCTTCCCCAGCGTCCCAGAAATCCTTCACACAGATGACAGACTTACCCAGACCAGGTTATTTAGTTCCATAAAGTAACATATATCATACATGTTTACATGTATGGTCAGTGATTTTATTTATTATTTTAGTACTATGTTGTCTCATTTTTGCAACTTCTGCCTGACGTGGCTCCTCCTGTCTTTCGCCCCACCAGTTTGCCCTTCCCCTGGCTCCTCTACAGCACCATCAATGACTTCCGGCCAGTGGGAGTGAGCAGCAACGGTCTGTTCTGTGCCATCGTCCTCCTGTTCCTCATGCTCCTGTTTGTCATCATGTCCATCGCCGCTTGCAAATGGAAAATGAGCAAAATCCTGGGCTTCATTATGTTCCTGCTCTATTTCGTCTTCCTTGTCGTCAGCGTCATGCTGGAGGACAAAATCATCAGCTGTCCTGTCACCATCTGAAAGGCAATGAAGGACACCCATTATGTCCAAAAGGGTTGATAGGTTCTAATAAGTACACACACACACACACACACACACACACACACACACACACACACACACACATACACATACACAGACAGGGCTGACAGACGGAAGCAGAGACATGAATCACCTAGAGACCACTGGTCGTGCAGCTGTGGAAAACGAGCCTGTGCTTCAGTTTACGACCACAGTAAGAGGATTCTTTTCTTTTGTGACGACATGTAGCTGCTGCTGCAACCAGCTAATGGACAAGTTGTCAGAAAGAAACCAGGTGGACAATAATAACTGATGACTGGGATTTGTTTTTCTCCACATGAAAGACAATGCAGCGCTGTCCTCTGCTGCTGGCACCGCATGAACTGAAATCAAGAGCTGAAATGGACTTAATGTTCACAGGCAGCAAAAATCAGGATAGACCCTCCGAAGGAAAATAAAAAAGCAAAACAAATCAAATAACAGTTCAGAATGTTGGCAGAATTGTTTGCCAATTCTGTTTATCTATACGAGGGAACTACTGCTAATTAGGCCGATTTATTTTCTATTCCCAGTAATTTTTTCAGGAGGAGAGCAAATTTGGTGTTGTTTTTTTTTTCTTTTCTTTTCTTTCCTGCCTGCCTTTGCATGCAACATTCTAGAGAGATTACTTCTGTATCATGTGAATGTATCGAACCGATCAGGGTCTCAGTTGACGATGCAGTCTGGAGAGCGAAATAACTCCGGAGGTTCAGTGATTGCCTCTTCTTCCACGGTCAATGAAAGAACAGGCGTTACCTTTTCCCTACTCATTCACTGAGTTCAGTACTGTCACACGAAAGGAAAACTTAGGAGAAAACATTCAATGAACCTATATTTTTACTTTAAACCTAAACATGGACTTTTATTAAGGAATTTCAGTTTAAGTTGTATGTGTTTAATTATTCTGTCTTCCTCATATCATACAACTAACTTACTTTAATGTCACTTTAAAATTAGAAAAGTAAAGAAATTTTATATCCGGACAATTTGCAAGGGTAAAAGTGATCCAGCTATCAGCTGTTCTATTTGTTTATCTTCTGTTAAGAGCACAAAACATATATTTTAAAATTGAATTGAAGAGTCAGTGTGTTGCCTGATGTGCAGAGAGGATGTTCTATTCTTTGACTCGTTAAAAACAAAATGTGGTGCCAGCCTAATTATGGCAAGACATAACAGAAAGATTTTTTTTTTAAAATCTCTTAACAAAATGAAACAGTTTTGGTATAAATGTATTTAATAACCCAATCCCATAAAACTGATACCACATTTTCTTTAACTTTACAGCGTTGAAAAATGATGTGTAATTGAGTTTATGTGTATGTAAGATTTTTAAGCTGTATATTATGCTCCTAAACATAGACCTCTTTGAAACATTTATTCTCAGACTGCAGACATTAGCCGTTGTTGCAGCATCATTATCATGTTATGATGAATGCAAGAAATGTCTGTATGAACGGATGCAAGTAGAACTGTAAGATTTTATGAAAATCTATCAATAATCAGTTTAAAAAAAAATATTTGCTTTTATATTTCCCTTGTAACTTTCTGAAAGAATGGTTATATATTTGTGCACTACTTGAACCAATAAATATACTGTAAAACAACAACAACATCAACCATTCCAAATGTATTCCACGTTTAATGAAAAAATAAATTTAAGATCAAATTCTGTCTGTCGGCATTTGAAAGTGTCCCCATATCAAGTTGTCTTCCTGAAACACAGAGGCATCAGGACCCTTGTTGGAACTTCGGGCTTCTAGCTTGTAGACTTAAAGGTGGTCCTCTTTTTTCCTCTATTTTTCCTCTTTCTTCTGCTATCATCCACCTAAACACTCAAGTTTTACATTTGACCTTTTAAATACTCTGTTGGGTTTTTCTTCTCCTAACTTTAGCCTACCTCAC
>CAAE01015124.1:19531-32286 GCA_000180735.1 Tetraodon nigroviridis
ATTCCTCACTAGTTATGATGTCCTCTTAACTATGTTAATAGACATCAAACAATAACCTAATACAAGATGTGACATTATATGATATGATTTTATTAGATGATGTGATTATTTTTATGAATTTTCCCAAATCATTTATTTGTGGTTGTCTGTAAGGGTGAAGGAAAAGTTAAACAATATGAAAGTAAAACATGTTTATACTTTGTTACACAATCAAACGTGTTCTTTTCTAATAGTGCTGATCAGATCTGCAGCGTCATCTCTCAAGATGTGAGCTGCTTTACAGTGACACAAGCCTATTACAGCAGCTTGCAGGGCCTGCAGCCACATTCAGCGTGATGCAACAGGAATTCTTTGGACATCTAAGGACAATAAAGGACACACTCACCCATGTGTTTCTGTGGACTTACAGATATTATTTCATAAACCTCTCCACTGGCAAAGACACAGAAGCTCCCTTTAAATATCCAAAACAGTAAAAGAGAACCTACGCATATGCTTGAAGTTTGATCCATCACATTTTTCACTTTTATTACTTCAGTAGTTAGACCTTGCAAATATATGTGGTCACAAGGAGTTCCTTAGTTTTTCTATGTAAAAGTTTCTCATCTTTTTAATGAGCATCTAATTATCATATTTGCAGGTTGTGCTGCATCAAGGTAATAACGATAAATCCGAGTCGAGTCAGGTCAGGTCAAGTGAGCTTTATTGTCATTTTCAAACATATATAGCTGGTGCGATACATACTGAAAACGAAACAACGTTTCTCCAGGACTTGGTGCTACAAAAAACAACATTGGGGCACAAAAGACGACAGGGCTACACAGGGACAACATAGAGTCGCATATGACAGGTGCAACAGACAGGTAACATCACGCAACAGGACAAGTACATAGACTGAAAATAGAACTACGCAAATGTTTAATTTCTTTGGGTAATATAATTGCAAAACACTAAAAAATACAATCGAGGTATCAGTTAGTGTCATACGCATTATTATTGAGGGAGGGCGGTATTGCGAAGTGTCAGTTCTAAACCGCCAAGAACAGCAGCAGTAGAAGAAGAAGAAACCGGAAGCGTACTTATTTAAGCATCCCAATAACAGTAGTGGAGTAACATCTTTGTTGTAATAGGTGTCGCGCTAATTGTTATGTGATATTCCATCGATGAGAAGACGAAATGGAGCCATCAGAATCGGAGAAACAGGACCCGGTTGGTTCAGATTCACAGCAGACTCCCCAAACTGAGCTTTCTGCAGCGATGAGGGCTAAAATCGAACGGAACCGACAACGAGCTTTGATGCTGCGGCAAGCTAGATTGGCCAGTCGGCCCTTGTCTGCCGTGGAAGGCGCAACATCGGCTAAAGTCTCCAAGACAGTTGACTCCGGAGCCGGCTTCTTCATTGAAGAAGAGGAGGACGGCGAGGAAGAGCTAGCAACCAAGAGGATAGTGCATCAACCCGGTGTGTTTCTCTCCCTGTCAGTGGATTAAGGCTTAACTTTACACATAACCTAACTGAACGAGAACGTCTGAGATGTTACCGACTTCCCTGTGGTTTCAGCTCCGGTGATAGAACCAGACTACTTGGTGTGCGACGACTGTCAGAAACCCTTTATGGACTCGTACCTGAGCAATAGTTTTGACCTGTGTGTCTGCGACAGTTGCAGGTACATTTCAGACCAAACACGGCCATATTCTTTGTCTCATCTCTTTTCCATACTGTGTGGTAATGTGCTTGGTAAATGTCACATTTGATTTAATTGATTTTAAATGGAAGGCTTCTTTTCCCGTCAGAGACAATGAGGAAAAGCATAAACTAATCTCCAGAACGGAGGCGAAGCAGACTTACCTGCTGAAGGACTGTGACCTGGACAAGAGAGAGCCGCCGCTCAGGTGTATACTTAAGAAAAACCCTCATAATCCACGCTGGGGAGACATGAAACTCTACCTTAAACTGCAGGTACTGACTGAAAGACATCTTCAATGGATGATAGGTCTCATGTGCCACAAAGACACAGTGGACTTATATGGTTTCTCGATTTTGTACATTTGTTGTGTCTTGGGTACCCAGGTGGAGAAGAGGTGCATGGAGGTGTGGGGTTCCAAAGAGGCACTGGATGAGGCCAAAGAATCACGGGAAGAGAACAAAGAGCTGCAGAGACAAAAACGGTTCAACAAGAAGGTCAAAGGTTAGTTTCTATTTGAAAGGAAAGCACACAAACATCAACTGTGGATGTTTACGGGAGTGTGAACTCGAGTGTGTTGTTTGTGCTGCAGAACTGCGGAGGGCGGTTAGGAGCAGCGTCTGGACCAAAGACACCAGCATCCATCAGCATCAGTACGGACCAGAGGAGGTTGTGGATCCAGAGGAGGATCTCTATAAGAAAACCTGCTCTACCTGCGGACATGAACTCACCTATGAGAAGATGTAGACATGCACAAACACCACCTTCAGATTTATTCCCCTTTTGCAGTTTTCCTACATTAGTTTTTCATGTCAGAAATAAACCTGCCACATTTTAAATGGCTACCACACAGATGTATTAACGTCAATAGAAGTCTGTCACAAACCACTACGTCACACCTTTGCAGGGAAAGAGTCACAAAGCTGAATATCAATGAAAACCTCCAGAAAATTAGCAACATTTATTGATCAGTGCAGTCACAGGGTGACTTTTTATTCAGATTAGATTACAACCAGAACAATTTGTTTCAGTATTTTTGAAAAATTTAGGACGGCACACCAAGTAACCTTGTTTATAATTTTTTTTTTTTTTTTTTTTTTTTTTTAACAAGTGTGTTGTGGTCAAACTCCCCACCCACTGATTTTGTACATAAAATAGCAAATTGTACTGAAATACTGATGAATTCTTACTTTACCCAGAGCTCTGTGATTTTTATAGTTTCTTTTCTGGGACTAAGATTTTTTGGATTTTCCTAGATGGACTGATTAGGTGATATGAACTTGCCACCAAGGAGCAGTGTTCTGAAGCAGTTCCAGGAGGGCAGGTCAGTATATTTTCCATGCCACACAGCTCAAAGTAGAGAGTCCAATGTTTTACCTAGATCAGTCTCCTGACAGCTATTCAAATTAAACCTGAGCCACCTCAGTGACAAAGATGAAGATCTCAACCTCGGATTTTACTAAGACTTTTCAGAAAAACCTTTAAAATTGTCAAGTTCTTCACTTTACCTTGTGAAATCCCCTAAATGTCAAAGTTAAAATAAAATTAAGAATCCGTGCAAGCCGGTTTCGCTGGTAGTACACCCAAAACTAAATTGAGGGACTTGTGCTTTCCACCGGAATGAAACATTGATAAGTTATTTATTTTAATCAGACAGTAATCAGTTTAAAATTCAAAAGTTCTCTGAATAGGGGAGTCGAACACAAACGCCGTCTCTGTAGCATCTACTTTCACCCCCTCGATGTCACCCTGAAAGCGAGAAGACACAAGTCACATCGGGCAAAACGACCACATCTAAATTGTTGCATTCATATTTGGAGCAACTCCTTGATACAGTAATGCATCACTTACGTCCCCAAAGTATTTTTCGATGAGGGTATGTGCAGTCTGGTACACCAGGTCATTGTCGTGGTTCTGCAGCATCTCAATGCGATCCAGTCCTCCCAGCTCCTCCACCAGCAGACTAAGTTTCTCAGTCTCCCCCAACTTCTGGGCAGCCTGGAAATTTGTTCGAGAAGAAGCCGTCAATATCTGCAGCGACTAAGACAGGTCAACAAGTTGGGTGCAGCCATTTCCCCTCACCATGAAGATGTTATTGATGGCATCCAGTATGACTAGAATGACTTTGGCGTCTTTGACCGTCAGCAGGTTGACGATCGCCTCCAAAGCACCACTCTGCACCAGAGCGACCACCTGCTCCACGGTGCCCCCACTGGTGAAGTTTGTCACAGCCCACACCGCTTCCCTTTGAGTCTTGAAGTCACCCTGAAGTATTCCAACACCCAAGATAATTCCAAAAATGGAACATGGTCAAATGAAATTGAAGCGTTCCATTTTAAAACAAACTTCCAGTTTTCAGTTACTGATGAAGCTCATTTTTTAACTTTAGGATCCATCTTCTACCACAGGTCTACTCACATGTCTGAGCTGCTCTACCAGAGGGGGAAGCAAACCACAGGTGATGAGCTGCTGGATTTGTTTGCAGGGACCTGCAGCAATATTGGACAAGGCCCAAGCCGCCTCCTTCTGCACACTAGCCTTCGAGTGCCTCATCAGCTGAGGTAGAACGTTCAGAACCCCAGCATCGATAGCCATCTGGGTCTGTACATCCGAGCCACTCACTATGTTCCCGATGGAGCGGAGAGCCGGTGTCTGAAGGGCAGTAATATATTAGTAATATTTCAGCTTTAGATTGGCAGTTAAACACGAGCTCGCTACCATAACACTGAGCTCCTTGTGGCTCATAAGCTCCACCAGACGCGAGACGATGCCGGTTTTCACAACCACGTCGATGCGGTCGTTGTCGCCGTCCGTCAGGTAGGAGATGGCCCAGCATGCGTCGGACAAGACGTCCGTGTCCGTGAGATGGAGCAGCTGGATCAGAGAGGGAAGCACCTGCAGGAGGAGATACAAACTCAGTCCTGGCCAGCTAAGGAGCTACTCTGAAGACCTACCTGCTGGACTGCAGACAGCGGCGGACAAGGGTTCTTATTTCGACACAAGTTGGACAATGTCCATGTTAGGTTGCGGAGGTATCCAACCTGTAAAAGGCAAACATGCAGGTAAAGTCAAAAACTAAACAAAAAAACTCAAGGATCTTGATGTGTTGAATTAAATGAAAGCCTGTTTCTCACAGGCGTGTCCGGAGTGATGCGTGCTAGCAGAGCTGGGATGACGTTGCAGTCGATCAGGACATCTCGATAAACTGGACCATCACCTGTCGACCATCAATGAGGTAGATTGGCAAACCAAAGAATTACAGCAACAAATTTAGAGGCATTATTTGACTGTAGACCAAAAAAAAGAATTTCCACAAAACACCATCTTCCAAAACTAAAGTTCAGCTCGAGGGTGTGCTACATAGCTGAATAGTTGTGCTCGTCCTTGCAGTGGCTAGTTTATTTTTCAATCAATGGTTCAAACAGTTGAATTAATTACCTGCAATGTTGCCGAGAGCCCAGACAGCCTGCTCACTGATGTGCAGCATCGGTGAAGACAGCAGAGCGATAAACGCTGGAACAGCACCATGCTCCACCACCTGAGGCAGGAAGCCTGGTTAGCACACCTTTAGCTCCAATTAAGCCCAGTTTAGAGTCCAGCCCATGTCACACCTGCCGTGTGTGCCAAGCTGTTCCAGAGGCGATGTTCGTCAGGGCCCAGGCTGCTTCAAACTGTAGTGCAGGCTCATCATCCATAGAGAGGAAGGCCACGAAGCGGCCCAGCAGACCGGCTTCTATGATCTCCTGCAGAGGGGGGTTACGCTCCTGAGAGAGCAGCTTCCTGAGGGTAACCACATGACAGGATGAGCCATTTCACAGCTCCAGCTTGGGGCACAGATTGGCCCGTCATTGAAAGTTTCCCCCTCTGAACACACCCCAAGTCTGCACTCACCTGGCTGCCTGGCAGCCTCGGGTTTGGGACTCTCTGCAGTCAGAGTTCACGTCTTTAATTATGTCTTCGATGGACAAGGACGCCGCCTACAGGACAAATGACCGCGCGGTTAAAAACTGAAGGAGTTTGGGAGAAGATTGCCAGACTTTGCACTGACCGACTCTTTGGACTTGTTTTCGGGAGAGAGCGCGTCCTCGTCCGGGAGAGAAGACAGGGTGATGTTCCTCCTCTTCAGGAAATTCTCATTTTTGTGCGCTTTGCGCAGCTCCACGCACTCCGTGATTCTTTTCTCCCGAAGTTTCTGCAGGACGTCGGCATGCCAAAGTAATTAGACTACTATCACACCTGGGAGGAAACGCGGAATCGTCCACTTACTGCTGGATCTTTGCCCTTGTTCTTGAATTTGGAGATGCGCTCCTCCGTGATGTTTTTTGTGGGCATGGTGGCGTGGACGCACTGCGGACAGTCCTCCCTCGCCGCTGGTGGAGGGTTTCCTTTCCCCACCACGTAACTTTATACGTAGATGAGCTCGTCCCCACAGGTGAAGTACATTAACCTAAATGATGGGGCGCCACTGGCACACGCCCTCCAGGCGAGAATTAACGCAGATGCGCAAATTAGCATTTAGTATTCAATGCAGAGCATTTGGTTGAAACTAATAGATAAAGATCGATGCTCGTGACACGGATGCAAGACTCCAAATAGTCCCTTAAGGATGGTTTTAATTCAGACTGTAGAGGGCAGCATAACTTTACCTTCATGATGACCTGCGCCTTAAATTACCCATCTGTCCATTCAATTCCCAGGCCGGGGAAAAATGGCCGTTTTAAATCATTAGGTTTTATAGACGAATATACTTTTACGGAATCCTGTGGGATTTATATTTTACCCATATCCACATTTCTGTTGAATTGTGGGATGAGCCATAAAGGGAGAGTTCCACAGTTTGAACTTTCTCAAGTCAAACGCAGCCTGCAGCTGCTGGTTTATGGGCTGCTAACTGGGATGTGAAAAGCAGAGGATGAGTGTGAAAATGAGGACGACAGTGATGGACTCTTGTCTTCCTCTAGAGCAAGCAGGAAGAGCTCAACAATAGTAGCCAGAGTCGAGGCTTTCCTCCATCCACCTCTTTGATGCTGTCGCAGTCAAAGACAGCGCACATAAGTGGCACATGCTTCATATATGGAGTCATCAGAATAACGACCAAGGTGTCATTAGGATGATGGAGCTGCTGATGAGGGGCTGGCAAAGTGAATAAAAGGTATTTTACCTTTGCTATATAATATATCAAGAATTATTATAGTCTGGGCAGTTTTACAGTTCAAGAGTGTTTGACTTCATTGGTCCTTTCTTATATTTTCATTCTGTCACAGTACAGTAGTTTCATTGTTTACTAGATTAATTCTTTGCCCCTTTTCCCATTTATGCCTGAAAATGCCTACTGTATTTGGATTGAGCAGGGATACATAAAGCACCCATCATTCAGTCACACGTGCAATTTAGTGTGGGGAGAAAACCTGGAAGAAGAAAATGATTGTACTCCTATTTGTGCATCCTATTCCCTTACTCTAACTGTCTAGCTTTGTTGTATGTGTGTGTGTGTGTGTGTGTGAGGACTGCACTTTTCACCTGGAAGTGTTGATAGTTCCTCTGAGACACGCTGAAGGGTGTGGGGGGGCTTTGTTGTCTTGGACTCCTCACAATGTGAGAGAAATAGAGGAAATTCCACGGTGAGTTTTCAAGGTTTCCTCATTACACACACACACACACACACACACACACACACACACAGGATAACCTTTTGGTTGATAACATAATTTTAAATCACATATATTAATAAAGGCAGCAACTGAGACTGCCACTTTTATGCCTCCTTCATCTGTTTTTTAAACAGACTTATATTCCTTGCTTTCCAAGCAGTAATTCCAACTCCTCACTTCTCTCCCCTGCTTCCCATATTCTCCCTGGTTCCCAGATCAACTTAAGGTGTCTATGGAAAATCATTACTATAGATTGCTCTGCAGTGGCACATCATTCTAAGTGTGCAGGCACGTGCCCACCCATTTGTAGTAAGAGGGAATAGAACTCAGAAATTGCTTAAAGAAAACAGGAGAAAATAGATTCCAAATATATAAATATACGTGTCAAAAACAGCAGTCCATTTTGACAAAGCCAAAGGAAAAAAAAGACAAAGGTGTGCTTTGTCTGTCTGTAACTCAGCAGTTCTCAGATATCAAAGACAGAGGAAAGAACTATGGATGTGGGTTAGACTGACAGAAAGCGAGTGATGCGAGCGTGCGTGCACAAAAAAGCAGAGAATTCTATAAAAGAGCAACCATTAGTGATATCGGACATATTTCACATATGAAGACAGCTTCACAGGAAGGTTGTTTTTGTTCTTGTCAGGGCTGCATGTTATCATACTTCAGGCACAGCTCCTGTCATCGCATTTTTTTCCCTTCATTCATTCCAAACTTCTCCTCTCTGTGTTTCCTTTTTCCCTCTTTGCCTGGTTGACATTTAGCTCCACTACATTAATATTTCATGCTGTCATTCTCATCTCTGCCTATCAATAACAGAAAGATGTATATCAGGTCCAATCCATCATTCTCACAACTGAACAAACAGCAGAACTCTGTGTGTGTGTGTGTGTGTGTGTGTGTGTGTGTGTGTTGGTGTTTCACAATAAACACAATAGTGACTCTACAGCTTAGATCGAAATTAGCCATCTATCATTTACCACAGACTAAATAGGGACGTCAAATATGAACCTACACACATATACACATCCACCCATGTGTACAGCAGAAAGAAATCAATCCACATTTTCTCAGGTCATTAGTTGAAAAAGACATTTTAGAGGACTTTGGTGAGAAATGGTGCTAAGCAAATCAAATATGGCTGCAGTACAGTTCTGGTTCAATTAAGTTAGTTTAGTTTTATAATGCCTTTTAAAGTAGAAGTTGTCTTTAGGTGCTTTACAGAGGCAAAAACCCAGAGCTTGAACCTCCAGGTAAGCACAGTGAGAAGGAAAAACTCCCTTTTACCAGGAAGAAACCTTGGGTAGAACTGCTATGAAATGAATCTTAATATGCATGGCTGTTATTAGCCTCAAAACCCAAATATAACATTTGGATTGCACCCAGTGGGTCAATGTGGATGAAATGCATTTGAAACATAAATCGCAGGAGAAGAATGTTTCACCACAAAATGGGAGTTACGACTGAGATGAGGCAACACCCGGGCTTACTGGTTCAGTCCTGTCAGGGGTCACGACTGTTTGTCAGTGTAGTAAAAAGTTTTCTCTGTATTGTTCTCAAGGCAGTCCAGTCAAACTATCATCGGCATGTGAGGCTTGTTGTATCCAACCTGCGGACTTTCAAAGCAACCATGCTTTTTCAGCACATTGGCGATACGCTGTAAAAAAAGGGAAACCAGGTAACAGTTTGCAAAGAAAGCACAGTAAGCAATGATCCCATGCAAACAAACATTACCAAACCCCCTTTAAAAAAAAACTCATCCACTTATTGGGGTAAAACCAAAAGCCTGAACTGAGCTGCAGCTTTTATAGTTCTGCCTTTATTTTCCATATATGTTATAGCGAATCATCTCATTCCATCATGTGGCATAGATGAGGGCAAATGCCTTTTTGTGTTGGGTTTTTTTTTTTTTTTGTGAAGTAGCCAGTTTCCTCTTACAATATAGGGAATCAAAGCTGTGCAGAGATGAGGAGGGGGCACCAGGAGCTCAGAACTTCAAAGGTGCACACTGAGTTCACACAGATATGAGGCTCAAACAAGAGGCCACGGCCCACATAGACTCTAAAAAAAAAAAAAGAGAGAGCGAGAGGACAGAACTGAGAACATACACATAACATACACTCAGTGGGGGGGCTGCGCTAACACCAACAACAATAACATCCTTCATTCTTGTGAGTCTGTGACCGAAAGAACCAGCTGGCAGCCAGACAAGAGGAGGAGGAGATGGGGCTTTGGGGTTCCCATGGGAACCTTGATGGGTGTTGCTATTCACCGGCTGCCCAGGCCTGGACAAAGGCTGGAGCTCTGGATTTCTGCTGGGCCACAGACAGACTAGGTAACACTAGAAGGACTTAATGGGTCTAAGGTGAACGGAAGATTGTAAGAAGATTACAACATGGGAAAATAAGAAGGCTCCTTTTCCTTTTACTGCATCATGCATCATAAAATATTGTGTATGTGTGTGTGTGTGAGACGTCTGGAATTGTAAAAGTATACATTTTTGAGCTGCGCAAGTGCATTTTTGTGCAGATGACAAGGTTGTTGCAGACAGTGATCATATAGGAAAGGCAGTTATTTCCTCACAGATCCTCTCTGTGTATGCAGCAGCAACAAGGTGGCTCAGAGAAGCAATTATGAATGAATGAATTAAATGACACAATGGAATTCATGTAGACGTTAAATAATTTTCAAGTGACCGATAGTGGTACAAAACACAGCCCATTATAAAGCTTATTGCATAATTGTGTGTCGATGTAGTTATCGTGTCTGTCCTGTCTGAATTTGGCAGGATGGAGTCCACGCTAGTGTGCAGGCCAGGTGATGAGCACATTCAGAGCACACTGCTGCATGCACTCACGAGCAGCAGCACATTTAGAAATCAATTTAAATGACACAGACTCAGTAACTCAGTCAATTTTTAACATCAGCAGAGAGATGCTAAAGTATGTTGGAAAGTAGAAAAGTAGACACATCAAAGAGCAGTAGCAGAGAGAAACAGCTGGTGTGTGTGTGTGTGTGTGTGTGAGTACACCATCAAAGGGTCCTGAATGTGCTAACCCACCTGACTGCAAACATCTGTGAGGAGAAACATACATACTCATGCACACACTCTTGTAAACTCATAAATACACACACACTGAAGTAAACACACACAGCACGGACATACTGTAATATGCAAACTCCACCTGTCACAGTGTCTGTTCATGTACTTGCATGCACATGTGCGTGAGTGTGTATTTCTCGCCGTCGATTAAAGCGCGGAAAAGTCACACACAGATAAATCACCAGCTGTGTGAGGATGTTCACTGGGTTTACGTGTGCTGACATGTCCACACTCTGTTCAGCACAGCTGGGCAGGATCAGCCTGGATTCGCTGGAGAAAACACTGGAGCTGGAGAAGACGACCAAAATTATTAGATTTAATTTTGGCCTGTTAGGTCCTATCATTCAGCCCCAGAAGGCTCGCTGCTCTGAAGCCCCTCGATTGCCTCTCTGAATCAGTATAAAGGGGCATATTTCCAACCAAAGAACATGAGCATCTCTGTCTCCATTTTCCATCTTATTTGTTGAAAACCAAATAACTCATTTGGTAAATAGGATTTTTTTTTTTAAATAGGCTGGCAAATTTTGTAATTACAGTTCTAAATACAACAGTCAGAAAGAGACTTGGATGGCATTTTCTTTTTTTACTTTTTTTTAAAGATTTTGCACAAAATTCTGAAATTACTGTTTAAAAGAATCCTTGAATAGAGTCAGGTTTTATATTATAATTAGGCTTTTACACATATTCAATATCTCCTTATCCTATAATGATTGTGTTTCAACAACCAAGACGTTTTATATATTTGCTTTGCAAATCAGATGAAACAGTGAAAAACTGCTTGTCCCTCTTATTCGCATACTTTTCGGAGTCTATTGGGACTGTAAGCCAAGGTCGAACTGCCACTTTGCATAGTTCACAGTTTTCTGCACCTTGTCTGTCTCAGAGGAATTTGAAGCATGAAGAATGTTTGTGCCAAATTGTACTCAACTTTAGTCGCATCTGTGATTAGAAATCCCGTTCAATGTTCACCTGCATGCTAAAAACAAACCCAATGACTCCCACACACACACACACACACACACACACACACACAGAGAGGCCACATTAAAGCACAATGTGACCTAAGGCTACATCTTTTTCAAGTCCTCTCTCCAAGCACTATCACGCCTCAACACTGCCGTATTTAACCTACAAAAGTGTCAGCTGCACTCAAATTACACAAACTTGTGTGAAAATGATCTTCTGAGCTGTTAGGGCACTAAACAAAGTGAAAGATTATACAATATTTTTGTCAAACAACAAGCTCATTGAATTTGTGTACAAGGTCACTTGTTCATAGAGACTAGACTCTGCTAAATTTAAAACAAATAAAATACCAAAACAAAGACCAACAGCAAAATAATTACATTTTCTGTTCAATATACTGTAGAGATTATAGATATATATAGATTAAATATACATAATGTTGCACAAATCGACAACCAGGTTTAAATTTTCTGTGGTGAAAATAGTGCAAATGTCAGTGAAAAGAGGGGAGAGATTATCCATCCATTTTAAAGTTAATGTCAACCTCTGCCAAAACAAGGTGAAAGGACAGCTAAACCTTTTTCAGGAAGTTAGTGACTTTATAACAAAGCAAGACATGTCAATCATTTACCACTTGTAGATGATTTTTCATCATTTAAAACGCTTCAGCTCCTTTCTTATTGTAACACTCAAAACTGCTCCAACAACAAAAGGAAATGAGCATTTTATTTTGAATCAAAAATACAAACCCTTCATATCTGTTTTTGCCTCTGATGGCATGATGCAGAGTAGGGTCCTGAGGGAAATGTGTTCGCAGATCATTTACAGCTGGTTTCTCTAAATATGAATACTCCAAAACAGGTGTTTAAACAGGCTGAAGTTGCATGGAGCTACAGTTTTCCTGCATACGATTAGACATGCAAAATCGAATGAGATCTAGTTTCATGCAGGTTTTACACGGATGGTAGTGCTGATGGGGGAGTAGACGAGCAGAGGCGGCACACGGAGCGACAGTTAAAGTATCTCTACTGGCAGAGCTAGAGAGGTATAGGCCGGTGATGACAGCATCCATACCTGGGACATTACCACATGTGGAGGTGTCAGGTTTTCAGAAAGCATCCAGCGCATTTTGTGCATGCGTGTCTGCACACAGGCGGAATTAAGAGCAGCATAGCAACAGAGAGTTGCAGTTATGAAAGGGCGCAGACAGTAACTATGAAAACAATGGACAAATATGACTCTCTGTCAGAACAATGCACACAAACTCACACCTGCATATAAACCAGAGCTCTTATCAGGAGATCAGTGATTGAGCGATCTCTGTCTTCTCACCCAGGGAGTTTCTTTCCTGGC
>CAAE01015124.1:35025-46927 GCA_000180735.1 Tetraodon nigroviridis
AAGCTTTCATCGGCAATGTCAGCTCCCAGGTTTTCATTGACAGAGACCAGGATAAAACAGCGGGGAGATTGGGCGCGCTCATCGCTCACACTGTCCTCAATGCGACTTGACTTGTAAAGCTGTTGTGCCGTTCCTTTCGTACAGTATAAGAGTCACATAATGCTTGTAACGACGAGGCAATGGCCCTACTGGTGTCTGCACTAACAGAGGCCAGGATGACGATCGGGTTTGTAACGTTTCGGTGATTTTTAAGTATGCAACCCAGACCTGGGGATGTGTGACGGGCTCACATTTTTCATTCCACACTGAGCTCAGCTGTGTTTGAGTCTCGAGAAGTCCAGTTTGTTGAATTAGGGCTGGCAGCTTTGGAAGAGTGGGGCTTCTGCAGGGACAGGTTGTAAACAGTGTTCACGCAGCTGACCAGTGGCAAGTCCAATACTTTCAAGACCTCATGTCACTCGAAGCGATTTTATAAAATTCTTAAACACCGATGACCAAATCATCAGATTCAGAATGGTAGCTGAAGCATGGTTTGAGGCATTTTTAGTGGGGTAAATTTAATCAACAAGGTTTATATTTGAATGTCATAGTTTAGAATTCAGTCATTCCGTGCGCACATCTTCACTGCATGTTAAAATATGCAGTAAGAGCGTGTTTGGAGTGCCTTGAGGGATTTAGATTTTTTTTTAAATATTAAAACAACAACAAAAAATAACCACCACAGACTCAAGGATGTACTGTTTCAATTTGAGGTCAAACGTGTAGTCAGTTTTAGAGGTCAAACATCACTCGTTTGTTTTAACGTTTGGAGGCATCAAATGTCTACCAATAAATCTGTCACATTAAAACTCTAGCTAGCTTTACTGTCTCGCGGTTATATAAAAGTGTAACCATTTAGCAAGAGCAGTGGCATAACAATACTCTCCCCAAAGAGTGATTTGGGTTCAAACCAAGCTATTTGAGAAGCAATAATGGCTTTTTGAAGTCTGTGGAAACTGTTTTAAAAGACAAGCAGGTCAAACTAGGATCCAGGGGTCAGTCTACAATGATCAGAAGGATTTCAGCCAGTATGGAGAAGTACAGTTTTACCCCTTTGTTAGTCCATGTCTTTTCAACACTGGATGCTGGTACACTTTAATTATTACCATGTTTGGAAATTCGGGGATATGTGTGTGTGTGTGTGTGTGTGTGTGTGTGTGTGTGTGTGTGTGTACAGAAAGGGGGAAATGGGTGTTATCTAGTGTGAGCAAAAGTTAAGTCATTTTGTTTGTCAAATGAGATGAGTTCATAGCTGCCTGCTATGTCTAAGAATTTGAGTTTTTAGTCTGAATTCACCACGGCTGAGTCACTGCTAGCAACATTAATCTCAAGCACAGAAGCGATGACAGACAGTGCATGCTTCTGTTAAGTGCGTGTGAGCATGTGTGTGTGTGTGTGTGTGTGTGTGTGTGTGTGTTTGTGTGTGTGTGTGTGTGTGTGTGTGTTGACGACTGCAGGATGAACACCTGTGTGGATGTGTACCGGCAAAGATCAGTGACTTCTGCACCTGCGATGTGGAAGTCACACACTTTAAAGAAGACAGTCGGAAAAGTTGGAAGTTGCTTCAGACCAGTTTTCATTTTAAAAAGAATCCTTTTGACAGAACCTTAGAATGCATGACTTCAGGCTTTTATTGCAAACCAAGTGAGTAATGCAGGGGTGATCTGTTGTAGTACTATTTTGTCACATGGGCTTTGGATGTGTGTTTGTTTCACAACTGTTTTACAATGAAGGTAAAAGGACTAAGAGCAGACATCTTCAGTGTGGTTCGCCACTGTTTGCACCGATTTAACCACAATATTGGTAATATTTGTGAAGGGGAAATGACGCAACTACAGGTGCCTCCTTAATTGGCATAGGTGAACAAACCACATGCTAGAAACAGATCTTTAGGTGACAATAAAGATTGAAAAAGCCACAAAACCTCTTGTAACACACACTTTACTTTCCGCAATATATTTAGTTGTATCTATGTGCTTTTTCTTATTGCTAATTCTATAGCAATAATAAATAGATACAAAGAGATGGATTGCAGTTGATAAAGTGGTTTCTATTCCAGAATAATAATAATATTACTTGATCTACTAGTAAGGTTTAAAGATTTCTTGTTCTTAAATGAGCTTTATTTTATTTTAAAGTCTTGTCTTGTGTTATTTCTTGTTGCAGTAAACCTTAGATTCCTGTTATTACAACTTACGCTTTTGAAAACAAACAGGATTGACAAAAATTTTGAAGGACTCAAGTGATGCATTGAAATTTAGCATTTGCAAGTAAGAACAATAAATGAAGAAAACCCGTTATGTTTCTGGATTTTTTTTTTTTATTTATTCTCATACCTGAAAAAATATATTCTCAAAATAAATAAATATATGAAATAAATATACTGTATGTCATAGGAAATAAAAGCTCATAAATAAGAATAAAATTTGCCAACGGTTTGTAAAGATGTCCCTGTTGGACAGATGCACCTACTTCCTTCACACACAGTTCTCCATCACTGGACACCACCAGAGAAGCCAGCAGAAATCTCCACGGCATCCATACTCCTTCTTTAGTAGGTTTTTTTTTTTTAAACCAAAAATCATTTTCTGAGCAGCATCCACCGTTGGAGCAAAGTGAATCCATCCTTGTCATTACCATGGCAAGGCAGTAGCTCCCGAACATGCACATCTGCCTTCTGGTGCATAAGACTAGTCTTTTGTGTAAACCAGTCACACTGTAATGAAATATGATTTTTTTTTTTCTTTTTTCTGTCAACTGTTAAAGTAGCAGCCATAGCACAGACTTGTGAACATACAGTAAACAGCTGTTAATCCTAATGATTGACATCTGTTCCATTTTACATGCAGTTTGGACTAGCAGATAGTTGAATATAATCAGTAAAAATCCGAATGAAATGCAAAATAATGCTTGGCCACCAGAGTCTCTGCATAGTCCAAGAAAGTGGTTTTACAAGCACGATATTTTAACTTCTGTGTCCACCAGGGGATGTCTCATCTCCTACGGGTTCTCGCTGCTGCATAGCCCAGCTCGACTTTTCTGCACCAGATAGGGTCTGATTACTTCCACCATGCAAGCAGTTAGGTCAAACCCTTGGATGTGTTTCTTCTAGTCCTGTTGTTTTCCCTTTTTTTTCAGGACTGCATGAATTCCCAAGGCAAAATTGGGACTTTTGAGGCTTTAGACGTTCTGACAAGCTCAGTGTAAGCCCCTTCGATCTCAACTCTGGCTCAGTATGTCCCTGTACAGTTCCGGTACTCGATCCGGGTCGACAGGCCTTGGCAGAAAGTGAGTAAACCTCTGATGTCGCCTCGATCTTGTTCCATCTCGAGATGACCCGTCTTTGTTGAGAGCAACAAAGTAAAACGCGCCTTTTTCTCCATGCCGGTAGATGTTGGATGAGTAGGTATTGTACCAGTTTTCCTCAAACTGCTCTCTGAAAACACATTCCGCTGACAGCTTTTCCTACAGGGACAGAGAAAAGTAGAGACATTTGTAAAATTCAGCAATTTAAATTGTGCCACCTGCTGGCCACGACATTCACGTTTACTCATATACCACAAATAAAAAACAACTGTGCATGTTTCCAGCCATACTCACCGAGCCATACAGTTCTCCTTTACTGTTCATGGCGAGGTACAGACCACTGTCTACCCCTCGGATACTGACCAGTCCCACTGCCAGACTAATGAACTCCAGAATACCTGCACACAGAAACATACAGTCCATTTACTTAACGAATACTTAAAAAAAAGTTAAACTGCTGCAGCGCTATTCAAATTATATTCATTGAGCAAATGTAACCTAAACTTGGTTATAAAAATAAGTCAGCTGAATAGGAATGAATCAAGCAACAGCAATGGTGCAAGGTTTGCAGCACTAAAAGAAATCTCTGACCAATCTGCTCCCAATCTGCTGTGAGCTGTATCTGTCTACATTAAAAAAAGCAAAGCCAAGGTTCCAATCCAATATTCATGCAAAATGTCCAGAAACTGATTATCAGATGGGTGCAAAATGCTGATATTTATACAAACACATCTTCAATTCTCAAGCAGCACCATAGAATACCAGTACCCTATGGAGTAGCAGCTGCTATCACAGAATGTTATTTTAGAATCTGATTATGGCTGCAGTGTAGCTGGAGTGGAATAGGTATCCAGATCTTACCATATGCTCATAATATATGCTGCAATAGTTGAATGATTTTCATCCGAGATCTAATATCTGAAGTTTCTGTTTCTGTTTTTTCCCCCAACCTCCAGCATCAGCAGGTTTATTTCATTATAACTGCTCTAAATATTATTGAGAATTCTAATAATGTACCGAATCTGCTGTGGTCTTTCCTTGTTCCCTGCACGGTGCCGTCGGGACGGATCTCCAGGTGGAATCCGGTCCTGCAGTAGAGCTGCCGACGCCTCAGAATTCCCTTCAGATGGCTGAGGTTTGCCAGGCTCCGGGATAGCCTCTCCGACGATACTAGGTGGTCCTGCTGCTGACCAAAACCTCCCATCATCAGTCCCATCGAGTTGTAGTCCACGGCACCGACGGGCGTGAGAACGAAATGAGAGCCAACGTGAGCGGGGCCAAAGCTGTCCAGAAGTCCGTTGGCGAACTCCCCCACCTCCGCCGCTGCCCCCATTACAGATAGGACTCCCGATCCCGTTTATACAAGATTCAAACCGCGGTCCTGATGATGGGCAGGAGGTTCGGCACGGGCCGGGGGAGCGTGGGTCTATCCGTGGAGCAGAGAAAAAGAAAAGTTGAGCGCGAACGAGGGCTGAAAATCACGAGCAGATGAGCGTTTTTGCGCAGTCGCCAGGAGCGTCGGTAATTACGCAGCCTTTTAATTGCAGCTGATATCCCGGGTGAACGTGACGTTTGCTAGAATTCCCCGCGTCAGTCAGTGCTCCTCGTGTCTCTCTCCTGCTATTTATCCCTTTCTCCTTTCCTACACCCGCTCCCTCTCTCCGCTTCACCTCGGGATACACCCCTTTTCTCTGGAGCCTTGCGATTCTCTCTCTCTCTCCCTCTCTCTCCCTCTCTCTCTCTCTCTTTCTCTCTCTCTCTCATTTCTCTCTCAATATATTTGAGATCTCTCTCTCCCTTTCTTGTCAGTTTACTTTAGAACACTGTGCTTGGCTCCAGCGGCAGCGCAAAGCATATGCGCCACTGCACCCCACAGTGGCTTGGACGTGTAACCTTGAATTCCAATGAAGACGCGTCCCGAGTTGCCCTTTGTGTCAACTGGTGCCATTTTCCAATTGGCTGCTTATTTTGGACGCTTTTGAAACAATACGTCCTCCGCGCATCATTCCAGTGCTTTATTGTAAAAGTTTGACTTTTACCGGTGGTTTCGGGACCGAGAATTCTGCGGTTTGAAGTGGAAATTACAAAGAAACCCGTCATGTTTTGCCCCAAAACGCCTCACTGGACGCAAAGGTGCACTGGGAGCAGAGCTAAAATCTCAGTTTCGGTTACTGTTTTGATTCATGCCTGCAAAAAGAGTCATGGCAAACAGCAGAGGAGTCTTTTTGCCAATAAACTAAACCCTTTACAAGCTCCTGCCCCCGTTTCAAAAACGAGTCAGGTGCGGGGAGATAGGAAACCCCCATTTGCGTAATGTTCCCACCCCGCTGTTGATTTATTGTCCGTTTTATGTAACACACACACACACACACACACACACACACACACACACACACACACACACACACACACACACACACACACACACACACACACACACACACACACACACACACACACACACACACCTGTGCAAACGACATCACTTGACTGTCAATCCCCTCATTGATCTTTTCGCGAAGCTTTGAACAGTGCGTGAGCCCACGTAGCCTTAATTGTGGCCTTAAAGACGAATCAAAGGCACACATGCTTCAAAGTGTAGAGATCTGGTTAGGAAATTGGGTAATAACAACCAGAAAAGGGGGCATTGACTGTTACCCCATAACGTTCATGATCAGTTTTTAAAATCGTTATTTTTATTCTCGTGTCTTCGTCATAGCCATTTACCTTTTTTTCCCCCTTTTTGTGCATGGGTCTTTATTTTAAAACATGCATATATCTGTCCAGTCGAGCCCATATCGATTTGGGCAGCTATTCAAAGCCGCACACAGACTGGGGAGCGCGCACACAGCTGCCCCCTCCCAGGGGGGTTGCGCTGATAAATGAGTCAAAGGTGCAGAGGTGTTTTTGTGCGCCATCGCTGCAGGTCATTTCCCTGCCGCTTTTCTGCAGCAGAGGAAAGAGCTATCGAGGAAGGCGGTCTTGTTTAATGTCCTTTTTCTTCTTTTTTCGTTTGGTTCTATGCTCTCATGTATCATGCTGTGCGCCTGTGCGCGCTGCGTCATATCTGCGCGGCGTGTCGCTCAGCAGCTTTCCCCTGCATCATCACTATGTATGACCTCCAAACAGTAACTTTTGAGGGGACAAGTTCGATCCAAATCCCCCGCAGACCCACAAACACTGGAATATCGACTAAAAATAAACATGTCAATTACAATGCCGCCTTTTTAGTGTTTACAAGGTGCCGGTAATCGGTTCCCAGGGTCACATGGCTCGCTCTAAAATATATCCTCCATAGGTTTGCTGGGAGAGGGAGTGTGTGAAGCCAACCATGGCGCGAAGGGAGGAAGAAGCCCCTAGGGTTATCCCCCCCTCCACCCTTCAGCTGACCCACCTACACACACACAACAGAATAGAGAGAGAGAAGAGAGAGGGAGAGAGAAGAAATTACAACCTAATCGAAAGCTCAGTTAATGGAATAACTGAAAAAAGTAGCCTAGAGGTTATTAATGCAGGCTTTTTATGGACGGGTGTGTGAAACTCCAGGGGTCCTTGACAGGATAAAATCTAAGTATCAAAACATAGCTTGTAACGCATCAATTCTTATGGCCTTTATTTAGTTTTTCTGCTTTGAATATTCCTAAATCTGCTAAAATATTTAAATGCAAACTGTAATGTGGTTTCTTGCTGCAATTGCTTTATACTGTTTTATTTATTTATTTATTTTTCTTTTTAAAGGCTAATCTCCATTTATTAACCAATTAGGATTGCTTCTGTTATGACTTGTCGTCGTAGTAGTTACCCCCGCCCCCCTGAACACACACACACACACACACACACACACACACACACACACACACACACACACACACACACACACACACACACACACACACACACATAAAATCAAAGCAACCAGTTAAGGGCTTAATATCAGTAATGAATTTTTCAATGGCTCCATGTCAACAATGAGGTTTGTGATAGCAACTGTTTGATCTGTGCTCGGCTTTGTGTTAAATGTGGCTTGGATTGAGCTTATCCATTGTGCTTCATGTGTGAACAGGGGACGGGCCCTCTATTACTCTTCTGTTCTTTATTCTTCAGCCATCAAAGTCATCAGAAAGCCCCATCAGGTGAGCGTTAGTCTTACATATAAAAGCATAAAGGGATAGCTGATCTTTGATATTTGTTTGATATCTGTTCTCCTCTGGCTTTTTTAGCCCACCCTTTGCACTGACCCTGCTGAAAATCACATCTCTGCTTCTGAAAGTAGAAAATGTGATTTAAAAAAATAATTTTTGGGCGGGGCGGGGGTGTTTTTACAGTGTTTTGAATGTGATTTGCCAGCTTTTGCATATGCCACAGGCTGTACTCAGTTTGCTATCCATCTTTTTTTCAAGATCTTGCATGCAAACACAGATGGAAGGAATATTAGCTCTCATACCACACACGTTACAGGGATATGAAGATTCATCCTGAGCAGTTTTACCAGCTTTTAACCAGCTATTTCTTCATTTTGTGGGATTGTATAATGTGTTACTTAGCGTGCTTGATGTTGAGTATTGCATTTTAAATCAGTTATTGATTGAAACCAGGCAGTCACTCTTTAACTGTAGAACATTACAACAATTCTACAAAACAGCACATTACTTGATGTAAGAACATGCGGTTCTATCCACGACTGACAGTTTGTAGTTATGAAATGTCCTCCAATATAAAATTGTAAAAGTATTTTTTTCTGAAAAGGCGATTGTTAAACAGTAAAATGGGTGAACGTATTGTCCACAGCCTAACTTCAGTTTATAATTGACCGTAGGTCGCCACAGTGTGCAAGCCTCGGCGTCCACCGGAGGGATGAGTCTCGCGATAAAACCCGAGAAACGCGATAATTTTGTGCACAACGCAAAGTTGGAGCCTCGACGCAGCTACACAGCGGCAGAAACAGCAAGTATGGCGGCCTTCCGCAGAGTGGCAGCGCTGGCCGTGAAGATCAACCTCAGGTCGACGGCTAAAAGCGAGTTCTCCGGCGGGGAAAGGGCACGGAGGTGCGTGGCTGCCGGGCTGTGCGCAGCGGCGGGAGGTGCTGCGGCGCTGTACTTGTACAATGGTGGAGAGAGGAGGAGACAGAGCATCAGCGGTTTCCTACGGTCCTTCCCTGTAGTTGAAGCCAAAGACAAGGTAGGAAATGTAATAAAATGCTTTTTTAAAAAATTAGAATAACGATAATATAGCGATGATATTCTCAATTAGCATATCTTTGGAATTTAAAAACGGGCTAAAAGGCGAGAGAAGACAGCGTCTCATTTCTAAAAATCCTCCGCCGGTAGTCTAGACTGGTCTTTTTTTTCCGTTTGCAGCCATAACGGTCACGGATAAAGTCTGTCATTGATTCCCAGCACACCCAGTGGAAACATTTGGCTCACTCCTTGGCCTGTGGGACGGCGTGCGCGCGCAGATGCTGGAGCGTCGCTCTCCGCTCGCGCTGGTGCTGAAATGACGTAAGCGGGTGTTTACGTTCACTCAGCGTCCGAGGGCCGCCACGACAGCGCTGCAAGTCCGAGCTTCGCCCTGAAGCATGGCCAGTCGAGCACATTGAGGCCGTCCAAGTTACACTAAATGTTATCAATTATTAAAAAAATACAAATATGGGATTTCAGAGGTTTTGCATCTGAAGTCTGTAGGGGCAATATGATTCTCGCAGTCCCGAGAATCCCCACTTATTTCACTACTGTCATAATAAATGTGAAGATAAGATAAATCATTATGTTAATGCAGTTATCTGCCCTTATAATCATTAAAATAGTGCATGTGTTTTGTTAGAGATGAAGGATCTTCTAGTTAAAGTTGCCCAGCATCCCCTAGCATGGCACTGTCAGTTACACATTTCAAATGCAAAAACAAATATTTATTTTAATCAAACAAGTGTTTTGTTATTATTATTATTATTATTATTATTATTATTATCCATCCATCCATTATCCTACCCGCTTAATACCCACTGGTGTCGCGGGGATCTGCTGGTGCCTATCTCCAGCTCTCTTAGGGCGAAGGCAGGGATCCACCCTGGACAGGTCGCCAGTCCATCGCAGGGCTATTATTATTATTATTATTATTATTATTATTATTATTATTATTATTATTAGTAGTAGTAGTAGTAGTAGTAGTAGTATCATTATTATTATTTACACTCTTATATGGACATTCAATAAGATTTCTATTGGCATAAATCTGAATAAATAAGTGAATAAATTTTTTGTCAACAGTAATGATAACATGGGAAAAAACAACTATACAACAATTATTGTTATAATAATAAAAAGAAGGAAAAAATGAAAAGATTTATGTAACAAAGATTTTTAAAAAATTTGTACGAAAGCTGAGGCAGCCTCCTGACTGGGGAATGTTGGCAATATATTCACCCAGTTTGGCAGTGAAAAAACTCCAGTGGGGAAAGACAATAAACTGCCATCTGTTATGCAGCGAAGGTAGCCTGTCGGCTTTTTCAGGACTTGGGTTTTACATAGAAAGACGAGTCCCCAGGGCAAAACACCAACGCTGTAGGGAATAACACACTGCCTGTTTTAGAATAAAAGTGGCTTTTGCATGCAACAATATGAAGTTAGATTACCCTTTTGGGTCATGCAAAAAGACAATGATTGCAATATTCTGAAACCTGTATATGTATCAGTCAACCTGGGTTCAGACCTAGAGAAATCTGCATGACAATATTTAAGACCTAGCAGCTTCCTAGTCATGTTAAGGGAATGTACAATATTAAAAATACTTCAAAATTTCTGTTTGAAAACAATTTAGCACACAAATGAATTTTTCCTGTGTGAGATGCATGTTATTTTGTTGTTATTTTCACCTGTAAACCTGTTACCATTATCGGTGGTAATGCTGCCGCTAAGTAGACAGAAATGAGATAAACATCACAGCTGGTGACAGGAATCAGGAAAAAAAATCACCTGAGGGAAATAATATGGACTAGGCGAAAGGAACAGATGTGTTTTTGTGAAAAATATCTAGAAGTTTCACACACTGCCCTGGTGGTAGCGGAGAATGTGGGTGCTTTGCAGAACTTCATGAACTCCCTTCATTAGTGACACTCAGAGCTGTGAGCGGCCGTGCTTGTGCCCTTGATTACACCCATTCCTGTGAAGCAGAGCACTCATCTTCTTTTACTGACTTCATCAAAGCTTTATGAATGAATATCTCTGCTTATTACTATAGTTGCTGAGCTGAGAGGGTTCTTCGGAGTGCGGGGCCCCAGTGGTTTGCTAAAAAAAAGGTTTGAGGTTAAAATCCTCTCGGTTAATTGCATACGGTCTTCACTGCAGCTAATCAGGCTGAAGCCACAGCTCCTCACACGTGCAGCTACTAAGAGAGGATAATGATGCAGAAAGTAGTGATGAGCTACTGATGTGAGCCTGGGCTCTATATTGCTCTGCAAATATGCTGCTCAGTGTTTTAAGCTCATAGAGTTAAAATAATTGGATTCCAAATATACATGGTTCTTCTCATCATAGATACTCAAAAGATGTCAAAAGGCTCATATTCTTGAGTTTATGCTGACTGATAGCGAGAGTCCCATTTAAAGTGAAGTGAATTGGGGAAAATGAACAAATATGACTGGAATTTTTCAGAAATATGTCTCTGACATGTACATTTCCTCTTATATCGCAGTGTTTCTGCCTTACATTGTACAGATTTCTGCAGATGTATCCCATTCCCACAGCTGGTCCTCCCTCTTTGCAGCTGATTCTACTGTCTATTGATTTTGTGTCTGCAGGATCGCCCGTCTGACTTTGAGGATGGAGATGTCCACATGTCATCCCATGAGCATCGTTTCCATATGTTTAGCTCTGTGGAGTATGAAGGACAGCTGTACATGACTCCGCAGAACTTTATTGAATCGGTCACCATGAGCGAACCACGAAGTATGTTCCTTTGTTTTTCACTGTTAGGATTGCAATTCCTAATACTGTATAAATATGTGCACTATTAAATATCTCCAAATTTATTTGTTTATTTTGGCTGCAGTCAATTAAAAAAACACACACAGCAACAGGTTTAAACATTTCTTTGCTGGTCCTGTTAACCTACTGCCAGTGGTAACAGATTATTCTTGGCTGGCCAGACTCAACGCAGATGGCTTTACAGCTTTTGTTTAGTCTGAGGTTAATGTTAGGTTCTCTCCCTCTCTCTGACACATGCATGCACACATGTGCACACACACACACACGTTACTTACATTCCTTTCACAATTTTCTTAGATAGTGAACATCTAAACCAGATACGGCTGTTGTGAAAACTGGCTTCTGAATTAAGATCAGCGCATAAAAATGTAAATTGTCTTTCTCTAGCCTTGAGCCTGTGCACGCATGCTAACTGTGCACCTGTATTTATGTGTTTACGTCCACCCCGAGCTCACTGACATATGATACAGCCTTACAAGCCCTCTGCTGACATCCTCTAATGCCTCTTTTGAAGTTGAATTAGACGAGGCTTGTTGTATAAAGCTGAGCAAAAGTAGTGTGTCTTTTTACGAGGACAT
>CAAE01015124.1:67595-105347 GCA_000180735.1 Tetraodon nigroviridis
GAAGAAATGGCGGAAAACTTCTTGGAGGGACGCACGGACATCGACGAATTCCTGTCAAGCTTCATGGAGAAGAGAACAGTGAGGAAGGCCAAATTTTAGCCCTGCAGTAAGGAGATTTGAAGCTGAGCATGTCTTGTCGTGACCTATTTTGTGACGTTTTGCAGCTTTGCCACAGCAGAAGAGCCAAAGAGGAAAAGTTGCAACAGTCTATAAACACTCTTGGACAGTTTCCTGCAAGTCACTAGAACAAAAGGTACAGCACGCCAAACACAATAACTTATTTGTTTCTATATTGTTTAAAATTATTTTGCAACGTAATGAGCTGTATCGTTCTCATTTGTTACATTTAGCTCTCAGGTCTGCTGCCAGCTGCAATGGAAGAAGCTTTTCACAAGCACATTCAGTCCACAATGGTGGCTTTGGAGAGATTTAAATTAACAAATTATCTAAAAATTGCCCTTTGTGTCCAGTAACTCTTAAGTTATTCAAACTGGAGTCACATCAGTCCCAAACACATCATCAACAATCAGTTAGGCAGTTACACAAGCTGACACAGATTATTATTTTTTTCAGGCTAAACATGCAACCTTTCAGTATGTAACAAGTTAAATGCCTTCACTAGTGAGATTGTTTGGTGTAATTGTTGGAAGTGAGGAAGAACAGATCGTTTTAGTTGGTATTCTCAGAGTTACATTTTAATGCAACTAGGGAGGAAGATGTATGAAATCATCCCTGTCCGAATTGTTGCGTATACAGAAAGGTCTCATTTAGAAAAATTAACATTTGAATAAGTTCTAATATTTTGGAAAGAAACATCTAAGTTTTAAACTTACATAAAAGAAAAAAAGCAGTGTTGTCCACAGACATTTATTTTAACGGACATTGATGGGTTTAATAAGTCCTGTACACATTAGACATGGATGGAATGTCTTCATTAGTAAACTGACAAATGAGTCGGTTTTCTGCTGAACTAGAAAGCAGGGTTCAGTGGAGTGGAGGAAGGAAAATAACGAGGACTGTTTCTGATTGTATCATCAGATGTTTGAAGAAGCTCTGTATGCGTATGGGTCATGGGAGTGATGGGGGTGAACCAGTCATTTAAATGCTCGGTGTGTAGTACACGCAGAAAGAGGATGGCCTTTCTCCTTTGTATCATTTAGGTTTTTTCATCTTCAGTTGAGACACACATCTCAGAAACCATCTTTATTTCCTCTCTCGTCTCTTCAAGAGATGCTGCCGGATGCTACTCACTGAACCTTCAGCACTTCCACACATATTGATTTAGTTTGTGTGCACACAAACATGTTGAATATCATTTTGATAACCCAGCTGGTTTCTGACGCTGTTTGATCTTTAAATTTAGATGAGTCTCAGAAAAGTGTGGGATAACGTTCAAATTATATTGGGTTAAATGCTGCAGTAAAGTTGATGGCATTGGATACTGTATTTAAATGTTAATAATAGGCTATATTATAATCAAAAGACTCAGACACTTTGTATTTTATGTTATTTAATTTGTTAGAAGAATAAAGCATTTAGAATAACGTATTGGTGTTATTTTTTTGCACCCATCCACCCATTTTTTTCGTTTTTTTTATAACAAAAATAATTGTTGGGTTGAGTTAAAAAAACATAAAAAGCTTTCTGGCTGATCCAGAAGAAACGATTGTAGCATGCTGCCGGCAGTATTCGCTCTTTGGCGGTAGGTGGCGCTGTCCCCCGCAGAGCAGCGCTGAGGGAGCAAACGAAGAAGACAGACCCAGGATGCGGAAATGAAGGCGTAAGTTTCTTTTCAAAAGTATAAGAAACCTGACCTGCTGTCACTCTGGAGCTGTTTCATATCATTGGTAAAATTATTTTGATCTTAAATCCTAAAAAAAAACATTCCTTTTTTTCAGTTTTACTTAAGGATGTAAGTAAAACTGATAAAACTAAGTTGCTTCATATGCTCTGTGTACACATTTTTGGGAACTGTTCCTAAAATTGAATGTCCAAACCCCATCATCTGTATATTTGCTGTTTTAAGGTCATCGCCCTTCCTCTGTTGTTGTAGAAAGATGTCCCAACAGATGGGAGACAGCCATCGTAGGTTCTTGCAGACTATGATGGGCTGTGCTGTCCTCACTGGACGGGAGGCAGAGTCGCTGCTGCGCTACTGCTGCGAAGCGCACAACAGTGAGTCGTTTAAGATCTGCTTCTGCAGTCTAACTCTACATTACATCAGACATATAAAAAACCTGAACGATCTCTCAAAGCATCCGCACTCAGGAAGGTGTTTCTATTTTTATAGGCTGATAAATGTCTTGTATGGTTGCTTCGAAACGTTGAGGTGGCCAAAGTGAATGAACACAATCCACCTTGTTATGATGACACGTTATCTCTTTTAGCGTGATCTTCAAAGTAATCCATTATCCTCTTGTTTTTGCAGCACAGTATGTCCCACATAAGCTGGATGATTTCATTAATACTATAAACTCAAAGCTGCAGCCCCTGTTCATGCAGATCAGAAAAGGGATGTGTGAAGACAGTGGTGAACAGTGCTACGCCTTGGTTAGTGAGCTTCACTTTTCTCCTGGGCCCCATGTGTCAGGACTGCAACCTTGGCTCCTTCTGGTGGATCGATGATTTGTAACCATAGCATGTAATCGGCTGATTGAAAGCAGTTAAAATCATTTTAACATGGGAAACTGTTTTGATTCTCATTCATAAGCAATTAAAAAAGCACCACAAGGTTGCCCAGGTTAAGAACATAGTTAACCGTTGCATTTCATCCTCTTCAGGTAAATATGTCCCAGAGTGATATCACCAGGATGTCTTCAGATTATGCTGACAATGAGCTGGAGCTCTTCAGGAAAACAGTGAGTTTCTGTGACAGAAGTTCTATCTGAACCAGTAGTAAGTATGGGTGTTGTGTATATTTGACCTAAGGCAATGGCTGAAGATTCATTTGATCTGTTTTGACTCAGATTGAGCTGATTGTTGGCTCTGAAAATGGCAGGATCTCTTCCACCGACATACTAAACAGCGCCGACTCGCTGACCACAAAAAAAATGAAGAAGAGTGAGAGTGAGCAGCTGTTGAATCGGCTTGTGAACGACAAATGGCTCAATGAGGTAAAAGCTCTGTGTGTGTGATATTTAGTATCGTATACATCGTATATAATTATTACATACACATATTAAAATGTACAACTTTACAAATGGTGTTAAGACAGTAACTAAAGATATTGTTTATATCTAATATATAAATAATCATGTTCTAAGATGGTAAAATTACTTTACTGAATCACTACTCTTCCCTGCTATAACATCTCAGTTATAATTTTTTATTTTAATTTCTTATTTAGAACCAGGGTGAATACACGCTGTCCACCCGATGCATCATAGAGATGGAGCAATACATTCACACCATGTATGAGGACCAGGTGAAGAAATGTCAGATCTGCCACCACATAGCTTTCCAGGTAGCACGTCTGTTTGCTGCACATCACATTTATGTCTTGTCCTTTCTCTGATATTCCTTTAGAGCTAGTGATAATGCAAAATGGCACTTGTTAATCTACATGTTAAAATAATATACATGTAAATTTAAATATATATGTGTGTGTGTGTCATTTTTTTTTCCAATCTCAACTAATCTTCAACCTTTTTTTCTCTTTAGTGTCAAATATGTGATAATCCTGCATGTGGCATTAAGATCCATAATCCATGCGTAGCCAGATTCTTTAAAGAAAAAACAGAGCCCAGGTGTCCAGCTTGTGGTGAATTTTGGCCTCATGAAATTCCCTGTAAGTATAATTTACTTGGTAACACTCATTTATGATATTCAGACAAAAACGGATTGAAAGTTTATCGGATAAATAAATACAAATTATTTTCTGACCACTATGGGGCGCTGTGGGACTGTGGACGGTTAAGATGTCCTTATTTATAATGTATGAAGCATTAGGCTCTGACATACCCGACACACACACACACACACACACACACACTAATCTGTGCACATAGATCAGCTGATCAGAGAGATAATTATGTTCAGATCAAGCAGAGAAAAGCTGTTGTCTTTTTAATTATTTAATAGAATTGTTTTAAAGCACAAATGAACAGATTGCAGTTGTTTGTTAAAACAACAATGCATCCAGTCTTGTAACCTTTTTTCCTGTGTATTTTGTTTTCGTTGCAGAAGTGAGACAATCCAGACAAAGAGGGCTTCGGCGTGAAAGATTGTTTGATTTGTCCACTCAAATGTTGTTTCCACATCATTCATGAGAGCCTTGAGTTGTCTGAATTAACCCTCCGATACACACGTTGAAACTGAGGCATGTCTTTGTTTTTGCACATTTTGTACATGTCGAAGCAAATGAAAGAGACCTGTAAATATACGACACGTTTACATTTGATGGCGTTCCGTGCCTGTGTGTTTCCATGACAATCTGTCCGGCTTCAACCGCAACACCTTCTCCCGTCAGATTCTTGTTAGTATTTTTATAAATATTTCAATCAGCTTCTTTTCATTACAGTATGTTTGCTTGGGAGGAGCCTTTTTCTAGTATTTCCATGGTGAGAATGTGCTTGATTGCTTTTCTAAACCAGGGATAGAAAAACGCATATATGAGTGGATTCAAACAAGAATTAAAATATAAAAGCCAGGAGACGGCGGCCCAGGAGGAGGCATCGTTGGAGATGTCCTGTCCTGCCAGAGAGGGGTAGTAATACGGGCAGAAGCTCATCAGAAACACCAGTATGACGACGCCCAGGGTCCTCGCTGCTTTTCGCTCCGAGTTCTTGGCTGTGACTCTGACCCCTCCTGCCGGGACTCACTGGCGCGCAGGGCCCGAGCCTGCGACACCGCAGCCACGAACACTCTGGCGTACAGGACGAAGATGACCGAGCAGGGCCCGATGAATGTGACCACCAGGTCGATGGTTCCGGACACGTAGTCGATCACCACCAGGCACTCCCCTTGGCAGGATTTGTGTTTGTCCGGCTGTCTGAGATGGTCCTTTAAAATCAGGCCGTTGTAGAGGACGGAGCAGGCCCAGCACAGACACACACACACCTCCACCCTGCCCCGGGTGATGATGGAGGCGTAGTGCAGAGGAAAACAAATGGCTGTATAGCGGTCGATGGATATGAGCACCATATTACCCACAGAGGCTGAAGTGAGGCTGAAGCCCACGATGTATGAAAGGGCGCAAACGACATCGCCCATGAGCCAGCAGGTTTCCACCAGGCGGATCGTCTCCACCGGCATCACCAGCAGCCCCACCAGGAGGTCTGAGATGGCCAAGGAGAGCAGGAGGAGATGAGTGGGGGCATGGAGCTGTTTGAAGTGGGAGATGGAGATGATGACCAGCAGGTTGAGGCTCACAGTCAGCACAGAGACGCAGGAGAGCAGCACGTACAAGAGGACGGCCTCGGAGCGAGGGCGCGTCAAACCCCTGCAGGAGGAGTTCCCCAGCTCGGGGTAGCACAGCTCCCCTCTCTGCAGGCCGTCCGTCATCTGAGCGCGTGAGACAGGAGGCTGAACCCGCCCCGGCTCAGCAGCCCTCTGACTGGATGAGACGCTGAGCAACTCTCTTATCTGTGACCTCGCTTCACCCACCCTCGCCAGCTTCACCCCTCCTTTTCTTGTTCCTCCTTCTGCTAGATGACTGGCCCCTGACACTAACAAACTCCTTTGGAGCCATAAACATCGGGGGATAGAAACAACAATAAAGGAAAAAAACAGACAGACACGTGTTGGAAAGGCCTGTCATGTGATGGCTGGACTGAGGCTGGCTGCTGATTTTATATGGAAAAATTTGCTGCTGTGTCCAGAGTCGCCTACAGTGGCTGAAATGACACCATAAAGGTTCAACTAAAAGCTTGAAAAAAAGCATTTTTAATGAAAAACACGAGTACAAGGACTGGCCTTTTGGTTCAGATCCGTATTTTATCTCCTATCTCTTGTGTGCTCCAGTATTTTGAACCTCGGAGGGAGAACGCAGAGGTAAATATTTACACAGATCTCATTTTTAAGCGGTGGTGGCGACCTCTTTGCCTGATAATCCTGCAGGTGTTCCTGTCACCTCAGGGCCAGAATCTGCAATGAACCGTATCCAGTGTGTCTGTGGGGTCGGAGGGCCAGTGTTGGCCCAAATATAGGTGTATATTTACAGTTCTGCCAGGAAGAACTCACCATATTTTAGAAAGTCAGGGTGACGGTCCAATGACAGATCACTAAAGCAATAAACAATAAACTTTCTAATGTGTGATTTTCTCAGTTGTCTTTTTTTTTGCATGTGAAATGATGAAAGGGTCATGGGTTCGTTTCGTGGGTGTTGAGGGTACCTGTGGGAACAAGAAATGGTTGCATCAGGTGTTGATGTTCTCGTTAACACCTCTAACTGGATGTCAGCTGTGAGACAACTGTATTATTGTTATTACAAGGTGTGAAAAGCGTCCCTGAGAAGCCGTCTGTGTTATGCTTGTTTTTTTTAATCTTGCTGCTAATATATTATCTGAGGAATTGTTTTGCTAGAACTTACTGTGGGTGAACACACCCTGTTCATCAATGCTTCCACTTTTTCTCTCATAAACTGTGTCAGATAAATAAATAAACTATTCAAATTTCTATGGAAGCATGGCATCATCCAAAACCTCATTATTGCCTTTTAAATTAGTTTTGCAGGAAAAATAGAGGCATTACAACATCTTAAACATGCATCAATCAGTTTTCTAGTATAGCCTTATAACAACCAGAAAAAAATCCCTGGAAAATTGAAAATGTGGTCCATCAAACAATGGTCAGTTAGGACCCGAAGGCTGAAAGCTCTCCAAGGGTGTGACCTCCCCTTGACCCTGCAAAAAATAAAGAATTAAATGAGTAAACTTCAAATTCACGATCACCTTTCTTTACAGTACTGTAATATTTCTTATAAATTCTTCTGAAATTTGTTGAAATCATATGAGACGTAGCAATTTATTAGGTCACGTTAGTAATGTTGATTTAAAAAAGGATCATTTGTAACAAGCGTCGCAAATCGTCATATCATCAATATACCACTAGGGGCGCTGTCGATGAGCCACGCCTATTTCTGTGGCTCCCAGGTTGTTTTTAAAGCCATTAATTTGTTTATATGTTTTTATTACAGCTGTGATCCAAACAGGCCAGGGAAAATCAAGCCACTGGTCTGACCGACAGTCATAAACAGTCATTTATATACCTCCACCCTGAGTTACTGTGGAAAGTTTGCTCAGCTTGTCAGGTGCCACGCCCCAAAGTCTTTGTAGTGGATTTCAAAGATAACCTGGTTCAGATTTGTGAAAGACGAAATAAGATCACGGCGAGAGATGACTCAACGTAGAACGAGGACTTTCGAGAGATTTTCTGCTCTCTAACCGATCAGAGGAAAAGCAGACTAGCGCGTTCAGACTGGCTTAGAATACCAAACTGTAAAAACTGCAGTTTTGAGCTGACGAGAAGATTTATGACAAAGGGATATATGACTGAGGCGTTGCTGTAGTTGGGTTTTTTTGTTTTTTCCAAACCACCATTAAGCCTTGTTCACCCTGTGCAAACAGGGTGCAACCCTTCATTCAAGAGGACGAGTTCACCAGGGGAAGTTTTGTTTTCGGTAACATTTTTGCTCACCTAGGTGAATAATCCTCCACAACCTGAATTCCTGACTCATTCTCATACCTGGTGGGATAGAAAAGAAGTGACACATCAACCTGAAAGACACATGTTCAACCTGAGAAATGTGCAACTGTGCATTTTCTTCCTGCTGCATTACATAGATTACACTAGGCTGCATCACAATGACTCAAACAGTGTTTTGTCTTTCGTCTTTTCCCTAATTCTGTACAATCAAAAACAGGCTATTGCTTCAGTTTTTGACAGGATCATTATTTGCCCCAGATTCAATGGAACCAGTTTTACTGTGGCAGCCACTCTGGAAAAAGTCAAAAGGTCAAAAATAAGATAACAGAAGATTTGTGATTTGTCCACTTTTCTCAGATTGATGGTCCACAGCAACGTAGAGAGGTAGAAGTGTTTACACCACAGCAACTAATCCAAAACGCACACAAACACACATACACACACACGCATATCCTCAAACTGCAGTGTAAAGCAAATAGTTAAGTGATTTTATTTGTTCCATAATGCTCGTTGTAAAAGCCCCCGAAAGCCTGTATCTGTGTTTGCTCTCTGGGCTGCACTTGTGCTTGAAACTCTGCAAGGATACATCAGAGTCGTGACTCAGTTTCTCAGGGCTTGTTTCTGTTCCCGGCCCTGACAGCTCCCTGAGGTGCGGCCCCGGTGACTCATTTCTGCGCCCCCCCCGACACAGAGGAACGGCCTCGCTCGCACAGGCAGGACCGCAGCCCGCCGCTCGAGGGGGCGCTTGAGCTGGGGGGCACATCTGCCCACAGGAGGGGCGCAGCAGCGGTCTGATCACACATGTGCTGAATCAAACCAATGACCTGGTGTTCCACATGTGTTCGTGAAGCAGTTCCTGTCAGATCTGAGGTTCTTTTTCTTCATTTTCATTAATAATCAGACTGTGATGCCATGCTGAGCTCTGTGACTAACAATAGCGTGTTTTTCTGATTACATTGTGAGTTTTATTCTGAGCTACATGCTGTGCAGCATATGTAATGTTTAAAATATCCATCACCACAGCACCTCACATATTTTTGTGAGTATTGGGTTAGTTTAGTGGAAAAGAACACAGCAGCTATTGTTCTTTTTTTCCCTCCTCTTCAAGCCTTGGCAACAGCTTCTGCAATTGTGCCAGAAAAACACAAATTAGTTCACTCTGGTTAAGCTGGTAGAGGCCAAACATTGATGTTTTCTTCTTTATTTTTGGTTATCTCTCTTTACTCAAAAAAGATAGGATAGTTACATATCAAAAGAGGTTATGGTATTGAAAAAAGGGCCCGGAACTACTATAATGTTTGAAGAATGTAAAGGAAGAAAACACTTCATTACACACATGGGAACATGAGTCACTGCTGCTTCCCAACGCTGAGGACGGCGAAGCCGCGAGCGCAGCTGCAGCACATCACCATCATGTTTAACAGGGACGTGGAAACCCAGTTCTTGGGGGCCATAACTCAGCCGGGTTCCTTCAGCTACTAGGTGCAAAAAAAGTCCTGCCCCCCTTGCAAAAAGCCGTTTTTCTACCTGGACAGAAAACCCGGCTAAATTGCTGCTCAGGAGGACTGAATTCAGACTCGTCACCCCTGTGTGTCCTGATGGTTCTGGCTGCAAACAGTGGAACATCTGACCCTAACTTTGAAGTGAAAAATCCACGGGAAATAAGAAAAAGTGGATTTCCTTTCATTGTTTCAGCTTTACATAGAGAGAGTCATTTGTTCCTCCAGCTCAAAGATGGAAATCCCAAAAGGATCAATTTATTACTGTCACTTTTTTACCAGCATTGTCTTTATTTTCATGCTGTAATCTGATGCCAAGTATGAGTCACAGAATATTTGCTGGTGGTTCAGACAGATTTATGAGCTTCGGCTATTTTATCAGCGCTGTAAAACAATGTTCTTTAATTAAAACTGATGCTTACACGAACAAGTTTCTCAGTTGAGGAGGGGCTGTTAGGAAAGTCCCTTTGGGTGGGACTAGCTTTACTAGAAGATCTTATTTCCAGTCTAATTTCACATTTCTGACTTTGATGTGAGCCGCTGGGGTGCTGGACAGAGCCTAATCGTGTTGTAAAACCTCCAGCATTATAGAAGTTAGAAATAAAAGATGGCGTGATAAGAAGAATAAATATGTGAAAGGTGTGTGTGTTCTGCAGCTCTCCTTGGTTAAGTAAATAATTGTTTAATTTTCCCAGTCCTGTTGAGCTGGTACAGAAAGCCCTCTGGGGGCACATTTAAATATATTTTCGACAGTAAAAATTTAGATTCCTCACCTGGGAGTTTATTTTTGTGGTCTGAGCTGTTTTTCGTTGCTCTCAGAGAAGATCTATTTCTGCATGAGTCATTTTTCAATCACTGTGGTCTTTTGAATGTGGATTCCAGCAGATCTCCTCAGTCTAAACTCAACATCACTTCTTCAAAGTTCGCAAACTTGAACAGGCTTGTGCGATGTCAAGACCCAACCTGCAACGAGTCCAAACGAGAGTGGAATTCAGCGCATAACTGCAACACAAAGTTACACTGAGAAAACCAGGTATTATGAGAAAATCAACGTGTCTCAGATTTTCTAGCTATTCTCAAAAACGTTTCCATGAATAAGCAAATTTGCTGATACATCCATCCAGCATAACATTATTTCCACTGACGGATGAAGGGAATAACGCTAACCATGGTGCCAGATGAAGAGCAAAGGCCGCAGGTGATTGGATCTGCAGCTTCAACTGCACATGAATGCAACGCCGCTGCCTAAGCATTGTTGCAGACTACCGTATGTTCACCCTTTCATTGAATAGATACCCCCTGATGGCCGCGTCCTCCTTCAGCAGCATAATGAAGTAGAAGAATAGAAGGAACTCCATTAATCCCAAAGGAAATTATACATTTAAAGTCTCGAAATGGCAAACAGTGGTTACCAGTGCACCTGGCTACAAGGCTAAAAGTGTTTCAGGGGTTTGAGAAGCACAACGACGAGTCTGCTGTGTTGACTCGGCCTTCAAATTCCCCAGATCTCAGTCCAAGAGAGCATCCCGGGGTGTGTTGGACAGGCAAGTCCGATCAGCAGAGGCCACGCCAACGCAGCTTAAAGGATCTGCTGCTAATGTCACGGTTTCCACATACCTTAGCACACTTTTTTCCCCTTAAATGTTGGTGACTACTGTGTTAATAATCCAGGACTAGAAGCTCGTTCTGATCACACCTCAAGCCTGATTTTACAGTTTAACAGTGAAAACGGAAGGAAGAGTGATTAATGAACCTGAGAGATATAGAGGTAAATACACATGATATTTATTCATGCTTGAGTCAGGTGTTTGGCTACTGGGTATGTCTAATAGTAACAAGCTAGGCCGGTTTGCACGGCTCACAAACTCTTTTTTTGTATGAAATTCCCAGGTTGTGTTGGTGTCTGTATGACATGTATAGGGGACAGGGTTTACATTAGGCTTGAGGAATCTTTTGAATACATATTGTCTCAGCAGCGTGCATGTCAATGTTTATATTATACATCCTTAAAGGAGTATAATAGGAGTGTACATCATCGACATTGCCATCAGTGAGATAAATACTTGTCAGAAATGTGAAACATTAAACAGGAGAGATTTACCCTTCGCAGCTGTGTGACCAGTGTGTTCTCCTACAATAAAATACCAGGAAAAACTGAATGTTGGAATTCTAATTTAAAAAAAAAGACTAAAATGACTCAAATGGAAGGAGGTTTCTAATTGTCTCACGGCTCAAGTCTAGACACGTCATTGCTTGGTAAATAAGGTGGTGGAATGCAGGATGTTTAACAACAGACTGGTAAAGAAACAGCACATCAACCGCGTGTGTAAATGCACGGAACATACCGTAATTACCTCCACCGTCACCGCCTTGCTTGTGTTTGTTTGATTGTCAATTTTTAACTCTAAACTGCATTATAGCTTACTAATTAGGACTCCTGCCCTGGATTTATTCGCCGGAGGACGAGACAGTTTGACTTCTTTACGCCTTTGTTAAGCAAAAATGGCGGTTGGGACTGTGGTCTGGTTGTATTTCAGTTTGGCTACTCCTTCTGGCCCGAAGTAGTTTAATAATATTAATGATCGAGGTTTAAAGCTTTAAAAAATGATTTGGCCACTAATGGTGAGAATGGCTATGAGGGCTCGGATTGGGGCATGGGTAGGGGCTAACACACCTGTGGACTAATTGTGTACGCTGGCTTTACAATGATTTTGTGGGTTTTTTAATTAAGTTGTGTGTTTTGTTTTTTTTTAATTTGATTAGCTTCCACTCCCTATTGCATGTTTTAATAGTCATATTAGTCCTGCTGTGAGAGATACTGTAGTCATTGTTTAAAACCAGTCCTTTTTTTGCGCTGTCTTCCTTTAGGCAAAAATCTATCATCACAGTCTGTGTTTGCAATGTTTAAAAAGGTCTATCCACATTTAACCGCCTGTTGATACAGCAGATCCCAGACAGACAGACCGTACAAGCTGCAGCACGCACGCATTCTCACTTTCCTGGCTCACTTGTGCATTTCCACTTTTGCAACTGACAGTTGACACTATTTTAAGTTGTAAGACTATTGCACGGTTATCACACCCGCAGCCTATTCGTTTAGTACGCTGACATACAAAACTGGCTCATTTTTACTGCCAAAGTTGGGCAAATGCATTGGGAATTTTTGGAACACAAGCAATTTTCCGCTCACGGCGATCATCCATCAAAAGTTTGTTTTTTCGGATTATGTAATACTGGTGGACAGAAGGCCTATAGACGCACTGTATGATTCACTTTTGCCGAATGCCTCACCCACCTCCCCCTGCTGGCCCCAGATACCAGCGTGGGAGAACCGAGCAAAACACCTCAACGCAGTCGAAATAAGTTGATGTGTTTACGTGGTTCCTTTTTCACCTTTTACAAGCAGCACCTGCACCAATGAATCATGGACGCATGTAAAGAGATGTGGTATAGAATAGGAAAAAAAAAATCCCCTAATCAATTACAGCTGATTTCCCAAACAGAAGAAAGAACAAAAACTCTGCATACTTAACGTAATTCAGTGGGTTGTGTTCAACCAGAGGCTGTGCTGCAGAAGAAAACTCCCTCCTCTTCTCCCCACCTCTCCACTATACAGCAGACCCGCCCCAGGTCCGGGACTATAACAGGAGCTGGCCTCCCTCGTTCAGCCTCTGCGGTCCTGCTACAGTGGTCCTGATCCTTGACTCATCTTTGACGAGATTCTGCACACCGTGGTCCACCATGATCCAAAGATCCTACGGCTTCAGCTACAGGAGCAGTGCCTCTGCCCCCAAGGCTTACAGCGTGTCCGAATTTGGCTCCAGACAGCCATCCCGCATCGCCTCCACCAGCGTGCGCACCGTGTCCTCTGGGTATGGAGGTGCCGGGGGAGTTGGCGGTGGCTTTAACCTGGCCAGCGCCCTGGACCAGGGCGGTGTCCAGGTGAACGAGAAGGCCACCATGCAGAACCTGAACGACCGCCTGGCCAACTACCTGGAGAAGGTTCGCTCCCTGGAGGCGGCCAACACCAAGCTGGAGATTCAGATCAGAGAGTACTACGAGAAGAAGGGCCCAGCCGCAGAGAGGGACTACAGCAACTACTGGGCCATTATCAATGGCCTGAAGGACAAGGTAGTGTGTGTGTGCAAACACAACAAAAGCTAATGGGGCTGGTCTGACCGGTTGTGATTAAGTAAACCGTGCTTTTTTCTCTTTTTTTAATCACGACTGATTTGTAAACCAAAAAAATGTGCTCGATATTTTTCCAGCTGCATGTCTCTGCATCTGTCAGATTTCTCCTTCTGACGTGTTCATTCTTTTTTTGAAGATTGCTGCTGCCACCATTGACAATGCTAGCATCCTGCTCCAGATTGACAACTCCAAACTGGCTGCGGATGACTTCAAGACCAAGTAAGCTGTCGTCTTTGGGCCTCTTCCCACTGCTTTTTTTTTTTTAGAAACATTAGAATTGCACAGCTAAGTGAGTCTTCTCTGATCTCCAATCAGATTTGACCACGAGTTGATGATGCGCCAGTCGGTCGAGGCCGACATCGCCAACCTGCGTCGCCTGCTGGACCAGACCACCCTCACAAAGGCCGACCTGGAGATGCAGATCGAGGGGCTGCAGGATGAGTTGGCCTTCCTCAAGAAGAATCACGCAGAGGTGACGCCATCGTGGTTGCTGGGACAGCGAGCCTGTTGCCGCCCGTGATGTTGACCCCCTCTGCTGCTCGTGGTCGTTTAGGAGCTGGGCAGCGCTGCGCTCTCAGCTTACCGGCACCGTCAACGTGGAGGTGGACGCCAAACCCCAACAGGACCTCAACAAAATCCTGGAGGAAATCCGCGCCCAATACGAAACCATCTGCAACAAACACCGCCGCGACCAGGAGACCTGGTTTACCGAGAAGGTAAAAGAATTCACCGTCGCTAAAACCATCACCCTCAGGTGACTCCCAGCAGTCTGTAATTAGTTACAAACTCTAACAAGTAATCAGCAAGGCTCATTTACATTTGTGATTTTGTGTTTCTTAGTCGACAGCTCTCAGCAAAGAGGTTGCTGAAAGCACAGAATCCCTCCAGACGTCCAAGACAGAGATCACCGACTGCGGCGCACTCTCCAGGGCCTGGAGATCGAGCTCCAGTCTCAGCTCAGCATGGTGAGAAATGCAATGTTGCATTCGATTACCTGTACTCTGTCTTCCAAAGTGCTCTCTGACTACTTTTACGGCCATGCTTCAGTGACTGTTAGTTCAAAACCTGGAAGAGAGTTCGCCATATTTCCTGCATTTTACGTCCATCCCTCACAGAAAGCGGCGCTGGAGAACACGCTAGCTGAGACGGAGGCTCGTTACGGCGCCATGCTCTCTGGCTACCAGAACACAATCAACATGCTTGAGACGGAGATCGCCAACGTGCGCTCAAGCATCGAACAGCAGGGTCAGGACTACAAGATGCTGCTGGACATTAAGACAAGGCTGGAGCACGAGATCGCCACCTACAGGGGACTTCTGGAAACAGAGGAGTCCAGGTAGGCAGCATGAAACATTGATTTAAAACCGAGGTTCCTCTTAAAATAGTACGTTCACATTTTTTCTTTCTCTTTCTCCTTATTTTTAGAACCATCAACACAGGTAGGAATCTGCTGGTTTAATCAAGACGTGTTACAGGACAGCACGACCGAAACCGATATCACGGTTTCTTTCCTTTTTTAACAGGTGGCTTTGGCGGTAAATAAGCCAAAAAGGTCTGGCAGGACAAGCACACACCCACCTACACGCACGCAGGCACACAGGCAAACACACGCGCGCGCACACACACACATACATGCATGCATGCAGGCACACACACACAATTTGTCCAATAAAAACTGCTCTACATGAAAAAATCCACCGAGTCCTTGTTTAATTACTGTCACATGTTGTCATGTTTGGTTTGGGTTTACTGTTGCCGCAAGGAAAGAATTTAAACTAAGATTACATGACGAAGACTGACTCGATTGACTGGTTCGTGTCACTGCAGGCCAAATATCTGGTTTCCAACCTGCTGCAAACGGAAATCTTCTCGCTCAAAGAGGCTCCGTCATAAACACAGACAACAAAGCTGCTCTGCTTGTGCTCTCTGCCACAATGCCACAAGTCATCTTTGAAATATTTGAATATCCTGAATGTCAACTAGCTTTTTGCCATCCACAGTACCGGGATTCAACTTTTGTCTGGTCACTGCATCGACAATAATTTATTCCTTTTTAGTCAGAAAGGTAGCATGACATGACTAAATCACAAGAGTCCTTTAAACATAAACTAGGTATTAATTACAATTTCACTGGTGAAAACAACCTGTTGACCAATAAAGAGCCAACATGTTTTTATTAAAAGTGGAGAATATTTAGAGTTGGACTAGGATTTGCATCACGCAGACAGAGGGACAGAGACACTCCTTTTTATTTTAGCTTGTGGTTTGCACATCAAGAAGACAAATATTTTACCAGCACTGTTGCAAGCTGCTGTGAGCCTGTTGACACAGCAGACTTTTATATAGTCAGTAGCTGAAAGGATTTGTCATAAAGCCTTCAACCCGCTGATATTTTGTGCGGCTACTTCATGTTTATCTACAGACGCACCTCTCCTCACGTCGTGCTGAAGACGTTTGGTAAAAGAGCGAGTGGGGGTCATGGGGGTCATGCCTGTGGAGAGACGTGGTGGAGAGAGAGGAGCCTCCCAGGTCCGTGTTGCTCTGCTCAGGCTCATATGCTCTCAGGTGCTTCTGATTAACCCTGCATCCGGCTGTTCCACGGCGGGATGCAGTATGTCAGACAGACCTGGTTACCTGGGGGGATACCAAATGTAACAATAAGTCACATAATCAGGGAAGTCAGCGTTATCAAGCACCTTACAGGGACCAACCTGGCAATTAATATCCAGCACAAGAGGTTAGTCTTTGTTAGAGGCTGTTTTTCCACTGAAACAGGTCGAGGAAACAGTGAAAAAAACAGAACTAATATGAAGGCAGCTGCACTGGTATGGAAAGTATAAATAAATAAATATGTCGAGTAAGTGGGCCTGCCACGATCCTCTGTGTGCTTTGTCGATTGCTCATCTGTCTTATTATGGGCTACATAAACCGCCCTTCAGCACAAGGGCGTGACCGTCTTCGAAAGTTGTGAGTTGTACTAAACTGCATGAAACACCTGCAACATGAAATCCCTTCACACAGCAAACGAGGCTAATCCCAACTTAAATGATCTAATAATGTACAGTCGCTTCAAAATCTGTGAGATTTGGTCTATAAATAGAAAAGCTAAGAAGCCAGTGTGGTAGTTACCGTAGTAACGGACATTTCTATGTTTATATTAGAGCAGAAAAAACAAACCTAGTAATAAGGGACCTCCGCCTTCTCGTAGGCTGGAGGAAAGCATTGGAAAGCAACCATTATCTTATCCCAGGAATGGTGGCGAGCCGGTTTGCACCAAATCACCCTCAGGAAGCATCACAGATCCACAGGTTGGCCTCTGACGAGAACACTAAAAAAAGAATGAAACAGCTAATTGCAATTTTCAGTCATTTATTTCAGTTAATTACAACTTTAAATCATGTTTTGGCAGTCTGCTTACCTTTCCTGATTTTCACCACTTCTGAAAAACAGCACACTTTCTGTTTCAACACAGTAGATCCTAAATCCTTTTAAGGACAAGAGATTCCAAAACAGGTAAATTTACCACCATGAGTGTAAATATTAAGATTAAACTGTGCATTTCTGCACCCGTGACACACACTCAGCACCTGGGGTTTGGACACTTGGTTTTTTTTGTCCTCTTACAGCACATTTTGATGTGAGTGTTGAAAGTCCAGAACTGCAGGAGTTTCACTCGCTCCTGTTTGAATTATTGCACGAGTGCAGCGAGGCCTGGAGACGGTCAGTCTGTGGCACATCTGCACTGTTATGGAAGCCCGGCCTGCTCTGATAGCAGCCTTCCGCTCTGCATCCCTGCCTCCGCCGCCTCATATCCTCTTCCTCTGTGTTCAGGTGTTAGCTAGTCAGTCTGACTCCGGCCTGAGCCCACTAATCACTGGTAACCTTCTCAAGGCTGCTGCCATCCCTGGTGCTCGCGCACCTTTGCCAACCACTCTTTCTCCTTCGGATCAACCTTCTATGACTGATCTTTGGTAGCCTATCCTTCTGGCGGGGAGTGTCTGCTGGATCCTGCTGAAACAGACTGAGGAACCTTTTCACTGCTGAGTGATCAGTATGACATCGCAAATCCACAATATAAACCTTTTTTTAATATTCTAATTATCTAAAACTCCTAATTGAGGGTTTTCATCATCTTTAAGACAGAGATGTTCCAATTTACACAAATAAAGGCTTAAAATATTTACTTATTTATTGTGTTTAATGGGTTTTACTTTTAGATTTAAATGGCAGGTTAACACCTGTATCACATTTAACGCCATTCACGTTCTTGTAGTGAAGAACTGCCAATTCTAACACGATAACGTGTGTGTCATCTGTTTCAGAGTCAGACGCTGAAGTTGGAGTTTTGGGCGAAATATTTTCTGAAATACTTCACTATTGCATTTGTTCAAAAGAATCTTTTGTGAAATTCCACAAGGCACATTGTGTAAGAGATTAAATGAGTTGGCCTACATAAGAAGCTCTCTGAGGGCTGCACCCACCAAGCCTCCCTCGCCTCCCCGCTACTCACACCAGATGTTACTCCCCAAGAACATTGATACTGGCTAAAGTCCAGTGCAATAAGGGCACATGCACGCTCACACACCCCCACAGACACACGCACACTCGCAGAATTCCAGACGATGGGGGATGTGTGATACGGTGAACAATGGTGTCTGTCAGACGCCCTTGCATAGTTTAAAAAAGGGAAAAACTTGTTTCTAGTTAGTTTGTTGAAGTGATTGATTAAATTACTCATTAATGCAAAAATAACTACTAAACATCCAGCAGTTTATGCAGTTAAACTAGATTATCAAACGATTTTCAGGGTTGGTATCCTGAGTTTATTGAGACTATATAACGACCCTGAATTTGGTGTTTGTTTTGACTTAACACCATTTTATTGTAATGTTTATCTTGGGTAATTTTTAACAAAAGGGCCATAATGAAAGGTCCTATTTGCAAAGAGCTCTTGGTGAATGTTGACTCGTGGTGTAAGGCTGTCATCAACTCTACACCTTTGCTATTTGCATTTGGATGCCCAACAACTTTAAATATGATACAATGCCCCAAAGCACTAAAAAGGTTCCGCACAAATCATAAAGACCCACATATAAAAAACACAAAATTCCCGTTTTTTGTAAGGGTTGTGAGTGGGCGGGGGGTTGGTGTTTTCCAGAGTGCATTTTAACAGTCTTTTTCTTCTCTCTCTGCTCCGATCGGTACGACAAAATGTTCAACCTCAGCCCACCAGAAGCCCCTCACTCTTTCAATAAACACATTCCATAGCTGTTTCCTCACAGGATAAGAAAGAAAGGAAGAGACCCAGGGTCAGTGGCTGTGCTGTAAAAAGAGCCTCCCTCCCTGCTCTCCCCACCTCTCTGCTCTGAAACAGACCCGCCCCAGGTCCGGGGCTATAACAGGATCTGGCCTCCCTCCACCAACCTCTGCAGTCCTGCTACAGTCCACAGCTGTACCTGGTCCTCTCTCCTCTCTCCTCGTGACAGAACAGAAACTTAGCCATGATGAATCACAAGTCATGCGTCTCCGGTAGTCCCTTCGTGATCACACAGAACCAGGGCTACAGAAGCATGAGCGTTAACTTTCCCTACAAGGCTCACAGTGTGGAGGGAGTCAGCGTCAGAACCGGTCCTCGTATCTCCTCCACCAACGTGCACAACGTGCACGTGTCTTCGTTTTCCAGCGGCATGGGAGCCGGCGGTGGATTCGACCTGGCCGGCGCTCTGGACCAGAGCTCCATCCATCTGAACGAGAAGGCCACCATGCAGAACCTGAACGACCGCCTGGCCAACTACCTGGACAAGGTTCGCTCCCTGGAGGCGACCAACACCAAGCTGGAGATTCAGATCAGAGAGTACTACGAGAAGAAGGGCCCAGCCGCAGAGAGGGACTACAGCAACTACTGGGCCATTATCAGTGACCTGAAGGACAAGGTAGTGTGTGTGTGTGTGTGTGTGTGTGTGTGTGCACGCAAACTGCAACGCCAGATAGCCGCTCGTCTGTTCAGCTGTTAATGATTAGCAAGCGTGGGTTAAACATTGTGGCTTTGGGAGTTTGCTTAATCTGTTGATAGAATATATTGTGGTGTAATAAGACACAGGTGGAGAATCAAGCTGATAAAAAATTGACACATTAACAGAACTTTTTTTTCCTCTAAAGATTGCTGCTGCCACCTGTGGCAATGCTAGCATCCTGCTCCAGATTGACAACTCCAAACTGGCTGCGGATGACTTCAAGACCAAGTAAGAAGGAGTTTTGATCTTCCTGTGCTCCAATTTTTGTCAGCGACCATCCTAAAATTCCACAGCCAAGAGACACCTCATGTGAGTCTTCTCTGATCTCCAATCAGATTTGACCACGAGCTGATGATGCGCCAGTCGGTCGAGGCCGACATCGCCAACCTGCGTCGCCTGCTGGACCAGAACACCCTCACAAAGGCCGACCTGGAGATGCAGATCGAGGGGCTGCAGGATGAGTTGGCCTACCTCAAGAGGAATCACGCAGAGGTGACGCCCTCGTGGTTGCTGGGACAGGGAGCCTGTTCCCGCCCGTGATGTCGACCCCTCTGCTGCTCGTTTAGGAGCTGGCAGCGCTGCGCTCTCAGCTTACCGGCAACGTCAACGTGGAGGTGGACGCCAAACCCCAACAGGACCTCAACAAAATCCTGGAGGAAATCCGCGCCCAATACGAAACCATCTGCAACAAACATCGCCGCGACCAGGAGGCCTGGTTTACCGAGCAGGTACACATGGCCCTTAGGGCCCACGTTAAATTACCAGGATGAGTCCTACTGTCGTTAATTAAGCCTACGTCATGTTCATAAATGTGAATTTTATCCCCCTGCAGTCGACAATCTTGAGCAAAGAGGTGGCCGTTAGCACTGAATCCCTCCAGACGTCCAAGACAGAGATCACCAACCTGCGGCGCACACTCCAGGGCCTGGAGATCGAGCTCCAGTCTCAGCTCAGCATGGTGAGGAACAGAAAACATCTGCTGACATTGCAGTATATTGCCTTATATGAACAAAATAGCTGTCTTGTCAGGGGGGAACGGAAAATTGGCAGTGAGCAAAGAGTGAAAGGGAGGGTACGAAAAGAAGGATTTATTGAAAAAATAATGGGAGGCAGAGGAAGATAAGCCTGGTGGGAGATGAGGTCGAAAGGAGGGGTTAGACTCCCACTGAAGAACATTGGTTCGCAGATATCTGGTCAAAGTCTGAAGGACATAAAACAGCTTAAGTGAAAGCTGAAAGGAATGTTGAACTGGCTGGTTGTTGCCACAGAATAGCTCTGCCCAGCTGCAGCAAATCATTAAACCCCCTCATGAACGCTGAACCGCTCCCATGGAACAGTAGCACACACACACACGTAACAAACACACACACAAAGTTTAGGCTCGTTTCTTCTTCATAAAAAAAAAAAAAAATCAGAGATTTCTTATTCCCGAATTCCTACATATGCGCTTTTGCATCTGTGACAATCGATTTGTCTCCATTTGATCCTGAATCTGCTTCTTCCATTCTCTCCGCTCACAGAAAGCGGCGCTGGAGAACACGCTAGCTGAGACGGAGGCTCGCTACAGCGCCATGCTCGCCGCCTTCCAGGGCACAATCAACATGCTTGAGACGGAGATCGCCAACGTGCGCGCAAGCATCGCACAGCAGGGTCAGGACTACAAGATGCTGCTGGACATTAAGACAAGGCTGGAGCACGAGATCGCCACCTACAGGTCACTCCTGGAAACAGAGGAGTCCAGGTAGGCAGCATGAAGCCTTCTAAAAAGTCAGTACTGCAATGAAAATACTGCACAACACTTTGTTTATGGTTCCTTTTCCTTTTTTTCCCTATCCCTCATTTCAGGACCATCAGCACAGGTAAACAACATTAGATTTATCGACGTCTTACACAACAACAAAGTTTTATTAAAACTGTGAGCACTGCTAACCACTTTTTTCCCCCTTTTCCCCTAAAATTATTTTCAACAGGGGGCTTGAAGACCACCATTACAACCACTGTGCGCTCTTCCAGCTAAGATGTGTAACTGGCAGGACAAGCTGTTATTACACAGCACACATAAGCACACACACACACATAGTTTGAGCAATTAAAGCTGTTGCACGAGATGATGGAAACTACTGAAAAGACACACTGAGAATAATAAGAAACCAGACTGCTGAGAGGAGACTGTGTTGTTCTTAAAAATGAAACAGTATGTTGAAACGCAAAAGAAAAAGAAGTAAAGTACTCTGTTTTTCTGTGTGTAGTTGCAGTGTGTGTGTGTGTGTGTGTGTTGTGAGGCTTGTCCAAAAAAAAAAAATAAAATAAAACCGCTGGTGGATCCATGACGCACGGCTCTGTGCCTTTATTATTCTGTTAGAGAGGTGGAAAATTAAAAATAAGGACAAAACCTTTCATTTGTTTATACAGTTACCATGGAAACTGTTGCACACTTTAAAAAGTGGAACGTAGAACTGAGGAAATTTCTTACGTAATACAGCTGCCAGGAAGTGGGAAACAATGATTAACAGGAACAGTTGGGATACAGAAAAAAGAAAAAAAAACCTGCTGAAATTCTTTCAGACCTGGAACGGAGCAGACGAGTGTTGAAGCGTGGAGAGAGAGAGAGAGGCAGAGGGGGAGCACTGAAACAAGTCACACCCGAAGGCTGGCTAATCCCTGCCCCTGAGACTTTCACCCGAGCGGAACAGTGAGAGACTCCTGTCACCTAGCAACCATAACACACATGTGGCTCAGGAGCTGAATGGGAAAGCAAACGAGCCAGAAGACAAAGAGATATTGTTATCAACGCTGCACTTTGACGTCCTTGAACTGTGATCAACGCACGTAAGGCGCGGCGTTACAGCCAGCGCCTGGAACTTTGCTGAGGTGTGTGTGTGTGTGTAAGCGTGGGTCGAACAGAGATATTTGAGCTTTTGCACACCTCAGGGTTCAGAGGTTCTAGCCGTTGGGATGTGGGTGAAATCCTATCAAGATGAGGATTATTCTCACATGATAACGTAATGTTGGTTTTGGAAAGAAAAAGACATTAGAGAGATCAACAAGCATGATCCTACAGCCCCGGAGGAACTTCACCCACCCATAGTTGGAGCCAGTTTCATTGCACAAGAGTATTTCAGGTTTATCCCGTTACAGATGTGAGTCTCTGAGCCTGATTCAACGTGCACGGAAAAAAAAAAATCTACAGTCTAAGATTTCTTTTGAAAATGCGTATTAAATAGGATTCATCTACTGTAAATGAGCCAACACAGAATCCAAGCTAATCAGCCTAGTTAGCCCTGCTGAATACTGGGTGAGGTTCTGACAAAATAAGCAAAAGCTTGTTTAATTGATGGTTTTACGAAAAGCCGCAGCTCAGTAGCTCGTATGTTAATATCACCAAAGTGCTTGTTTCCTTTTATTGTCAACATAAGTGGAAGCAGGAGTGGCTGGAAGATTCATTTCTACTTGTCAAGCTCATAAAGCATTAAACAGTGGGGCAAATATGGGCTTTAGTGGATCAGGGGAGACAGAGGGCAGCAAGAAATCAAGAAAGTCTCCGCTGGCACTGACCTTGCATGAAAAGAAAGATTGTCTGTATGGGCAGTTGTACAAAAGAGGATTATCACTGTCGAGGCTGCCTGGCCTGCAGGCTAGCCTGAGGACGGCAAAGAGGGAGATCAGAAAGGGGAAAAAAAAGCTGCTCGTTTGTCCCGATGAAATATGACACATACAAAGTTGGACTCTGTTCAGTTCCTGAGAGAAGTTCCTGCTCAGATCACGAAGGACAAAAGATGGAAGACAAGGAATCGCGCCTTCATCAGCCTCGCCCTCATGGTGAAGCCACTATTTATGTGTCCGAAATTCTAGATCACTGCATTTCCGAGGACATTACATTGGAAATAAAAGGTGAAGGTTGATCATCCAATGAGGTCAACCAATGGGATTTTATGTATTCATTTATATTACACTGATTTATTATCTCTTTTGCTGGGTCCAAGGTTCACAACGGAAACAACAAGGCTGCTTCTGTGGAAAGGGTTTTTTCCTAGACCCTAAACCTGAGCGGCCCCTAAAGTCCCTCCTCGTTCTGCTGCAGTTCAGTGAAAAATGCTCCCAAACGACATCAAACTTTAAGGTTTACGGGATGCTTGGTTGACTAGAGCCAGTTGCTACCGTAACACTGGAGGCTGACGCCCATGTTGGCAGGAATGTGCACGTATAGGGGTCAGAAAATCCATTCAGCAGCAGCAGGGAGGAGAAACATTCGTCACCGGACTGTCGGACTCTATTCTGGAGCAGTGTTAGGTTTGACACACCCTGGGAGGAATTCTGATCCTCTCTGCTAAAACTCCTGCAGCATCAGATCTGACCCAACCTGTGTCTGACCGCAGTGAGCTGTGCACGAGAGACAAAAGCTGTGGAAAGCTAAAACATGTCAGGGACCTAGGAGCGCTGCGGACCTTGTACCAAAATGCACCATAAAAACAGATCCTGGCACAGGAGAAGTGAACTGAGCAGAGTTTCTCTACAAAACTGCTGCTTTCAGACTCGATCTAGTTTTCCAAAGTCTGTCTTTTTGTCTGACTGAACCAGAGGCTGACAATAAACTTAAACAAGAGTTTGCACAGCATCCGCAATAAAACAACCAACCAGCCCACCAACCAACCAACCTGGGGAGCAATAAAAGTGCTTTATGGAAAAGACCTACAGTTGCAGTGGGCAATTCAAGCCAAATGAGACTGTATTTCACCGAAAACGTGCGCGGATTAAAGAGTCTGTGGAGGTTTATAGGTCGTTTTTTACCGAAGGATGAAGCGGGGCCACTCCCTTTCTGTCAGAAACCCGGCCAGTACTGCCACCAAGTGTTGCTTTCCAAGTGTCGTCTCGGTCGGTAATCGTCAACATCTGTAGCAAAAAAAAGATGTCAGAGTGCTGGGATTCATTTGCCAAAACGAAAGCAGAACATTGTGTTTCCTCTCCATTTATTCCTGCTAATTTCACTGTCACGTTGTGGTCGGGGCCTGTTAAACACACTTCTTCTTTTTAAACACGGTGTGATTTAGGGAGAAAGTCAGTGCATTTATGATGATTGAAACTGTGTTTATCACAGGAATAATGACAACATTTTAGCACTAATGATAGTGATTTTTTTTTTATGTCAAAGTTGTAATAAAAACAGTAACTTGGCGTTCCCTAAAGGGTCCCTTGAAACCTTTTAAGGTTTAACGGCGCCACCTAGTGGGGGACGTTAGTAATTACTCAGAGGTGATAATTGTGCCGTTTATATATATAAAATAAACAAACAAATACATAAATAAATATATATAAGGATACATTTTAGTCGTTCGGTGACAATTTTGATGAGTTTCCCCCCGTAATTTTAGAACTCCTACTGAGCAACAGCAAAAACATCAAAAATGAGAAAGAAATTACAGGCTGATGAGGCGCTGACAGTGATGACGATAACCAGGAAATATGACGCTTGGAAAAACAAGAGAGGAAGTAACTGAGAAAATGACAGGTGTACCACATAATAAAGGAGATTTAAACAGATAATGGCTTTGTGGCAGCATACAGAGAGCTGCAATGAAGAGCATCCCCATGTCACCGCTCAGTTTTTAATGTGTGTGTGTGAGCCTCTTCCAGTTAAGCAGAAATCTGCATGTGCTGCCTTCCCCAACTGATAACTTCCAAGGAACATTCTCCCTCTGCACCAATGTCTTTGAGCATGGATTTGCAACTCCAGAGTGTGTAATTGAATATTTCCCACCTCAGGAGAAATGTGACCTACGAAGCACGTCCCAGCAGGTTCAGCGCTCCCTTCCACCGCGACAAGCACGCGTTTACCGCTTCTACAGCGATGCCGAGCACAACGCAGGGCCGCCTTGGCCAAAACAACGCAGCAATAAACCCAACCAACAGCATGCTGCACGGGCAGATCACAAGGAAAACACCGCTGACGGGAATAAAGGTCGACCCGAGATTAAACCTCCACCGTTAATGTCTGACCATCTCACACACAACAGGACCAAAGCATTACTTATTTATGACCACTTTATTTTCATAGGGGAACCACAAGTACTTTAAAAGAAGGTTATACAGCGCTGTACATGTGGGAGTGGTACTGACAAACTCCACGACTGGGCGCGTCGTCTCCCGTTAAATACTATTCTTTAAATGTTCTAGAATCTTATAATGATACAGTGATACAATAAAAGCTTGTGTAACTGGTCCTGCAGCTTTCCTGATATGTCCGTATTGTTTTTGTTGGGACTGTTATTTCCTTATCGTTGTTTTTTTTTGGATTTTTTTTCCTCAAAAAAAGGAAAATAAAAGTTGGAGTTAAAAAAAAAAACCCAAATGACAGGCAGAAACTGCCAGGCTGTGATCCTGTTTGACTCCCAATTCACGAGAGAGAGAGCGAGAGAGATAGAGAGAGAGAGAGCGAGAGAGAGAGAGAGAGAGACATGGAGAAGGGACCAGGAGTTAGAGAGATACACATGTTCTGAAGGCTGGTCCGTGATGGGAATGGGCTCCAGTTTTGTTTCGTTCTTGCCTCGGTGGGTTGAGACAGAGAAGCACAAAGGTATATTTTGTACTTTCCTGACCTCTGACTCGGGACCCTCGGGCCTTTCAGAGGCTTACTTCCATAGCTGCGTGCTCAGAGTCTGGCCCGATCCAGCGGCAGCCCACCCGCCCATGGCGGAGGGCTGACTGAAGGCCATCTGTCCGCTGTTCAGAGCCAAGCCCGACATCTGCTGATTGACCTGAAGGTGTCCAAAGACAACAACATTACAGAACTCAGAAGAAATTCAACCTGGCCCTGTTATTATCCTGTTATTTCATACTGGTGAACACATCCGTAATGAAGGTTCGCTGAACCGACCTGTGTCGGTGTGAGCATACCTGACCCATGTTCCACTGAGCCTGCTGGCCGGGCTGCATGGCGTACATTCCCTGAGCGGGCATCATTCCCGCCGGCATGGCGCCGCTCTGCGGTCCCATCATCCTGGGCGCCATGCCCATCACCCCCGTAGCTGGTGCGTTCCCCACGAAACCATTAGGCATGGTCATTCCAACCATCATCCCCGGGTTGGGCGCCATCATGGCTGCCCCGCTCTGAGCCATCATGGCCCCCATGACGGTTGGAGACGGCAGGGCAGCGCCCATGCCTGCAAAGGCCTGATAACCAGGGGCGGCCTGGACAGGGAACTGCATCTGGGGTGGGCTCATGAACATGCCGGCTGGAGGAGGGGGAGACATCTTTAGCGTGTCGGTCCGGCCAGCTCTGGGACGGTTGCTCCGGCGGGACGCGCTCACCTGGGGCGGCCTGCTGGGGCATGCTGTTGGTTCCGTACAAGGACAGGATGGAGTCCTTGGACAGCGGCTTCTTGCCCGTGTCCTCGGTTTTACCTGCGCTGCCGTTGTCACTGAACAAGTTGAGTTCTCCCTGTCCGGACGCTGCGCTGGCTCCGCCTCCCGCTTGCGTTGGCGTGCAGGCCACGTTACTGGAGCTCACCTGAGCGGAGGACACCAGCCGCAGCGCTTTACATCAGCACCATTAAAATCAACTAGATTTCTCTGTTTCCGTAGGAAAAGTGGGGCCATGTTGCGTTCATGAACAGACTTTCACCGCTACACACGCAGGGATTTTTCTTCCGATTCCCTTTTTTTTTCCGTTTACCTGAGGAAACTGAGCTGCTGATGTGGAGGCTGGGAGGGGGTTGGACACCATGGGCCCGAATATATCCAGGTCATTGTTGCTCTGGCTTGTGCTCGTGCTACCATTGTTAGCTGATGCAGCTGTCGGCGCGTCTGTAAAGCGGAAGTGGAACAACCGGTTAAACTGGTGCAAAATATGCCTGAGCAGTCGGACGAAACGATGGCAGTGAGCGGGTAATTCATCTGAAGCTAAGCAAAGCTGAGCGTAAAACTGTTTTCTTACAAAAAGCAATGCTAAAACAATAAAAGGAAGTTCAAAAATGCAATTTCCAATATCGTCAAGAATACTTACGACATCAACACAGCAGGGAACTTCTACATGACCAACATAGGTGTTTTAGGAGACGGGAGACACATTAAAAACGACCTCAAGGGTCACGATTTACATGAATCCTCAACCTGGCAGCTTTAACGCCAGTTTCCTACTGTGATTTAACTCGCTCCTTTGAGTGATTTAACGTCCAATTCAATCATCCAGGGGTGAAACACAAGGACGCAGCTAGAACACGGTGACCGATGACCCGCACAAACAAAAACAAAAACAGACCCACAGAAAAGCCTCATCGGTGCAAAATCTATTCAGATTTTGACCAGCGCAGTCAGGTGACACACAGGAGTGTTTTGCTCTCACACCAGAAGGTGTGTCAACACTCACCAAGGCTTAGCAGGTTGACGGAGGGTTCGGAGGGTTTAGCCGGGCTACTTTTCGGAACTGGTCTTGATTCTTCGCTCTGTAAAAAGGTCAAAGTCGGAAAATAATGCATGAAAAAAACCCGCAAAAACATGATTTTCCAGACCCTTCCCGTCAATGACTTACTTTGCTGTAGGACGACGCTCTGCTCCCTCGGTCGGCATCCCGCTCTTTCTTAGCATCTCTTGGCTGGCGAAACGTGACAAAGGAAACCAAAAACAGTCAGCTGTGTAAAACCTAGAAAGCTTTGTTACAAATGAACTGATACATACACTGCTCCCATTGGTCACTTTCTCACTGTAGTATTTCTTCTTCTCATATTTATCCCTGATGAAGAATTCCACAGCTCTGGGACAGGAATTAAGGAGAAGGAACCACATCAAGCGTCACGTATCTACGTGCTCTGGGGATGAAGGATACTGGTCTGTTTGAGGTCTTCTGAAGCTATCTGGAAGGTTGGCCTCGTAGAGCTGTCTGGCCTTGGTGTTTCCCATTTCCTGTATACTCTGAAAAATACAAACCAGAGACGCAAAACAGATCAGAGAGCCGATCGCACAAACGTGGGTGTGCGAGTATCCAAACACACTGGGGCTGGGACGTCGCCACACTTTTTAAACCTCTGCGTCCAGTCTTTTTACTTAAAAAAACCATTGTAATATGGTCCACCAGGTTTTAATAATGGGAACTACAGCGGTCAAACGTAATGTCAACCAAACCGGTATTTAGTATAACTCCTAAATGACATATTAGCAGCCACCTGCAGCCGCACTAACATTCTGGTTAGTTTATTTATTCCATTGTCATGAAGTTCCTATGGAAATGTGCAGATCCAGCTCGAACCAGCAGTACCAGTACCTGGATTTGTTCTGAGGTCCACTGGTCCAGGTTGACCGACTTTACTCTGGATATGTGCACTCCCAGGTTCCTGTGGATGCCGGCGCATCTGATGCAGATAAACACTCCCAGATTCCAGGAAGCCCATCTTGGACCTGACAACACAAGAAAGAAACCGCAAAAAACAATCGCTTCGAGCACTTCTGGAGAGGACGAACGCGTCGGGAAGTCGTTTAAAGACGACGAAAAGGGGGATTCATTTAAAAACACAAGAGATTGGTCTGAAGGAGCAGCCACAGGTTGCTGAAGGCTTGTTACAGCTGAGGAGAAGGCGGCGGTGAAGGAGGGGCGCTGTGGAAAGCCTGGGAGAAGTTAGCCGCTAGTTAGCCACTTTGTTTAGCTTCAAGGAAGAGATGTCAGCTGACCGGCCTGAACCAGTTACAGACAGGTTAGCGGAGCCGAGCTAACTACCACAGATGCTAGATGATTAGAAGGTCTTTGAGAAGGCACCCGTGGGTACATCTAGGCCATCTGAGAGTGGGGTGGTCGCACCTTTCGCCTCGCAGTCGGCGCAGTACTTGTTGTCCTCCTCCCTCAGCAGTTTGGACAGGATGGCCTGGTGCTGCTCGTTCAGTTTCTGGGCCTTCTCTCGCTCCGATCGGGTCGTCATATTTGTGCCTTTATCCCGACTTTATTCAATTATAAAATCGCCCGCCTTAATCAGTGGTCAATCGGAACTAGCTTCTGATAAAAGACCATAATCGAAGGGATAGACGCCGCCGAGTGGGGAACGAAAATACCCGGAACCGGACTCCTGTCTCCGCCTACAGGAACCCTAACGCTGACGCACTGGCCTCGCCGGATTGGACGGCGGATGTGACGTCACGGATGCGTTTCTTGTGAATTAGGATTCCGCAAAAAATGTTTAAAATTCCCTGGTATTTGTTTCAATGCGATGGTGCTTCCCTGTCTACCTAAATCCTGAACACACAACATATGTATATAGAAAAAAATACGGGGCAAATTGTGTTTTGTTTGGATAGCAAAGTCTCTGTGCTCAGTAATTATTCTCCTTTATTCTGATTATAACATACAGTGAATCACATCCAACTTAAATCGTAAACGGACCGTAGAAGCAGAACGGAGTGAGCGCTAGTCCAGTGTGGTGATGGAAGATGCTAGGCAAGCGCTGTCTTAACAAAAGGCTTCTAGGCGGATCTTGAAGTTGTTTTCCTGGTGTCTCACTGCGATGCCATAGCGAAGGAGCATCTCCACATATGGGGGCCAGAATGTGTTGTCTATTGTCACATAAGGGTCATGTGGCGTGCTTAGGACCTTGTTCATGAGTTGCTGAAGAAAACAAAGATAAATCCAAAATAAAGGTTACAAAAAAAGTATCTTCACAAAAATATACAGTATTTATGTTAATAAGATAATCTTGTATTTCTGGTTAAAAAAAAAAAAAAAATTAAATTCACCACATATATTGAACATTACGTTTAACTTCAACAGGACTCCTGAGAGCGGATAACGTAAGGTTTAACTTACCTCGAGTATTTCACTAAGTGAAATTACGCCTTCCTCCGGCTCTGTGGAGGCATTCTGAAATAAACACAAGCAGTATTGAATAAACTCCCAACTGTTAGAGACAACAAGCAGCGAAAAAGAAAACCAAAAATCCAAACTGCTCAGGACACCTTCTTCTTGTTGGTAGTGGCTACATTTTGAGGGTGAGGGATGTGCTGCTCCAATATGTCCCCCAAACACTCCATCAGGCCCTCCTCGTATGTCTTAATTTTCTCGATTTTTAGCTTGGTGTCCTTCAACACACTTGGAAAGCAGAGTCATAATTAGAATAAAAAGGCTATTATAATACATCTCACTTTTTATTTGCATGATTGGATGCCCTTTAGCAGAAATACTGTGGACTCGCATTAAAGCTCTGTTATATATTGGCCTGTTGGAAAATATATATTTTCATCACTTAAAAATACAAACCTCATTCTATTAAAATTGGTCTTATGGCAAAGTGCAAATGTATTAGGACAAAATTTAAGATAAAAATAAATAAATGAGCACAGCACCTCTGGTCTGACAGCTGTTCTTTTTCCATTTTTAAACATTCAAGGTGGTTCGTCACAGCCTTCAGCGCTTGCATCTTATCGTTCAGCCACTTCTCTTCGCTAAAAAAAGAACACACTTCCATTCACTGAATTTGTTCTATTTATAGTGTCTATATAAAACTCTGTTAAGACATTTTAAAGACTGTCAGTTACAGCATAAAAGTGTAATTAAAATCAACACCTCAGTTTTAGTGTAATTAATGCAGTGCCAATGCTTGAAAAGTCTACCTACCACACTTTACTTTCTCTAACTTTGACTCTTTTGTTCAGTAAATAAGTAAGTGTGTGAACTGAGGCTTACACTCTGGCTGCATGGACAGCCACTCTTTCAGTTCAGCTTCTGTTGCCATCAATCGGTTCACAGACTTGAAATGAAGATTAAAGTTGCACATGTCACATAAACAAATGAAAAAAACCAGGACCTAGACACTGGACTGACCCATTTGCAACATTTTAACTAGCAAATTTAAATTTATTGTGGGTTTGTTTTCAATCTAAATCAAAGGAAGTTTGATTATACACTGACATGAACACTTTTAACAGCGCAGTGAAGCTTCTGCACGATACCTACATGTGTGCACTTTCCTGAAAGGTGTGTAGTTAATTTATAGCTACTTAAGCAGTATTCGTTGCCCAATTTGTCCTATATTACAATTGACGTTATATCACATACAACCTGGAATTTCGTCTTTCTACTACTATCCTACAATGTAGGAATTATAATTGTACCTGTTCTTGTGGATTATCACTGAACTCGGACTCGCAGAGTATAATCTTGTTCTGCAGCTGCAACATGGAGGGAAAAGATGGTTTGTACCAGCTGGTAGACTTGCTGCCTGGTCTTCTTTGGGCTCTGAGGTTACTTTACCTTCTCCAGCTGGGCGAACTGCTGCTCACAGAGTTCGATCAGCTCACCCTGGGCCACCTCAGACAGCTCTGCTGGAGCCAGGCCGCTGAGCTCCTCTTCAGACTGAAAACACATGCAAAAGGACAGAATCCAGCGGCTTTAGGGACACGCTGTTACTAACAAATAGCTCCAGAATATTTCACCGTAGCTTCAATGAACACATATTTAGCATTAGCTTACAAATTAATAGGAATACAAAACGTGGCAAGGAATTTTTTTTTTTACTTAACCGCAATACTACATTAAATAATGTAACTTTTAATCCTACCATTATGGATGTTTTTTGGAGTTATTTCTCACTACGCGACGCAACTGTTTCAAAATACCGCCAATAATGATGACGTCACTATGCGACGGAACGTATATGTTGAAGAACGCAGCTACTGCGCAGCATTGCGCAGCTTTGCGCAGTAGCTGTGAACTATTGACTGCCTCGAATGATGATTGCAATTTACATATATATGCAAAGAAATATATAAATATACCTGCTTTATATTCCTGCTTTTCGCTGTAATTTATCTACATCAATGCTGCATATTTAACTGATGCAATCCCAACCTCTTTAGTGTTTAATAACTGTCATTAAAATATAGGCTTTTAATTGTCTAACTCAAAAAGCAGTACAGATTTTATTTATTTACTGGTGGTGACTACGGTTGCAAAAACAGGTATTGTTCTTTTTGTGGCTTATCAACCTCCACGATTAAAACAACAAAAATAAACATTTATTCGAAACTCTGAAAGATAGTAACCCAAAGCCCGGATTCTTTGTTAAATCTTATTTATATTTGTCATTTTTTAAATTCCGATAGGGCCCTGCATGTTTGAAACTTACCAGCAGGGGACAGTAGTTCCCTCAACAGCTAACCGGAGTACCATCATCTGCATTTCTTTGCAATTTTCTATCTTTTTTCCCCACCCTCCATCTTTCACGTCCTACTACTCGATTTACGTTTTCAGTGTAAAAAAATCTATTATAAAAATTATTTAGCCTTAATAATTCCATAACTCAATTCTGAATTCTTATTTATATTTTTATATTTTCTTTTTTACTTCTCCTTTGAAAACATTTTATAATAAACAAGGTCAAGTTCTTAAAGTGGATCTCTCACATAAATGGTCACGTTGTCTCAATAGGAGTCCTTTACTTCATCTGGTGCAGATACACCTAAAACACCATCAACTTACAAATTTTAGAATTGATCAAAATCCCCTCTGTTATTCAAATAATCAACTAGAATTTGATTAATATGCAAATTCCCGAATAAACTGTTCAATTTGAGTCCTCAGAACGGCCTAATTAATCAACGGTTAAAGGAAATTAATACATACATCAAATCTGTCAGGAACATGCTTAGTTCAATCGTCCGTAAAATTGAAGTTTGAAGTATTAACTGTCTCCACAGGAAGGCTATGATTAAAATTCTACCACTTAGGAAATCACGACAACGGCTACTACTTAATACTACTATTACTACAAACGCCACCACCATCATCATCAACAACAACAACAACTATATAATAATAATAATAATAATAATAATAATAATAATAATAATAATAATAATAATAATAATAACAATGTATAGTCTATCTTGTCTATGCACTAGTGTAAATAAGATACACAAGCAAAGAGAAAGAGAAGGCGGGGGCCCTAGGAGGGGACTATGTCGATTGTTTCAGTAAGAACTCATGCATCAAACTTCAATTTTCCGGACGATTGAAGTAGTGATTTTTTTTTTCTTCCCCCATCTTGAACTGAAATACTGAAATACACTTAAGACCTCAGGATTAATTACCACCAAGTGGTCTCGCAGAGTGTAGTATTATTTATCCCAGACAAGCTCTCATAAAACCCAGCCTGAGACTGTCTTAACTCTGCGGCCCTCCATCAACATGCTTCATCCAGCCTGCAGAAGGCGCGTGCGTACGCGCGCCCACGGAGCCGCTTCTTTGCACGTTAAAATAGGTTTAATTTCCATGACGCTCTCTCTATATGTAATTCTATACATGTATATATAGAGAACTTGTCAGCAGTATTACCATAATGACCGATTATTTCACTGTAGTTCAAGCACATATTTAAAGAGAGTTCAGTAATTTTTAAAATAAAATGTAATATTTGAAGCAACACGAAGCGCAAGTGTTTCGGTCAAATTTGGACTAATTTTCCTGCTTCAGAGTCGCAACATCTCCAGTCATGTTGAACAGATCCGTCCTTCAGTTGGTCAGGAACAAATGGCAGAGAACGGAAAATAAAGCAAACACTATAAAACGGGTGTGAAAGAAGACAGGGCTACTTATCATTTCACCAACAAAGAGAGTTAAACTGGAGGCAGCCTATTGAGTCTTTTTTTTCTCTTCCTGGACACTCTCTTTCCTTCACATCACTATGTTTTCAGCTTCATTAAACTCCTTAAAGACAACAGAAATAAAGAAGTTGGGGGGGAAAACCAAAGGGGGCGAAAAATAAACAAAGGACTCTCTAAACAGACTTTGGCATAAATGTCACAGTCCAAGCTCTTTATGCTTGTAGAAAAAAAAAAAACCTAACCAAAAAAAAAAAAAAAAAAATCCATTTTTTGTTGAGAAAACGATCCTGGAGAGAAGTCAAACATATTCCAGGGCTAAAAAGCGGAGAGAGACAAGCAGCGCACAAAAAAGGAACAGTTTCATTGTAATTCATTGACTTGTTCAAAACGCCAGGCAAAGAAAAGAGCCAGACATTAATGGCCGCAGATGCCCTCATGAAGGCAGAGTCTATGTAGGCATTATGGTCTTTGTTCGCGCTCACTTAAACTGTTTAAAAGGAGGGTTAACTCAATCCATCAAATTGTCGAAAATTGTGAGGAAATTTCAAAAACCATATGGCCTCCAAACGTTTGCGTCCTTTTTGTGCGGCGGGACACACTTGTCTCAGTATTGCTGCCCGCGGGGGAGCGGCCCTGCTCCTTTGTGCGTCGTCCCATCAGGGATCGCCGCTCATTTGTCCCCACTTTTCATGCTTTACGCTCAAAATTACGGCTCAGTCCCGCAGAACAAAAAAAGCTCCATAAAGGCTTGGAGAAACTGGCCCAAAACTTTGTGTTTTTTGTGGCATCCTCGCCTTTTTCTCCCCGGCACCAGATTTGTGTTTCTCACATAAATTTTTCGCCACAAATGGAGAAACACGTCTGAGGGTCAATAAGCCACGATACGCATTTAGGAGGTAAAAGGGGATGTGAAATTCCGGCCAACAAAATGTTTGGAGCATCCACAGGAGAAAAGGACACAAAAGGACAAAATAGTGCAGTATAATAACTATCAATAGGTCGCTTTCCATTGGTCTACACGCTCATGTTTGGCAACAACGGACCTTCTAAACGTTTTCCCTCTTTTGTTCGCGCTTAAAAAAAAAGTAAAATCGGTCTATTATATTCAAAAAGCTTCGAAAATAAATAAAGAATTACAGCATTAAAAAGCCTATTCAGGAAAAAACATTTTATTCCCATTGTAGCCTATATACATTACAGTCTGTGCATTGGTTTTCAAATAATGTCCTGATTTTGGAAAGGCACTTACAGGTGTACAAACATAACAAAATTCATAGCTGTAAATCTATTTTTTTTTTAATCCAAACAATAAATCTAAAAAGGAGCATATTTCTCGTCAAAACCACCGCAGTGTTCACGTTTGTGTCTCGCCATCGTGTGAAGACTCTCTAAAAAGAGAAATGTCCGAGTTTTCCTTTCCGATCGTCGTCGTCGTCGTCGTCATCATCATCACCACCATCATCGTCATCATCATTATCATCCTCACCACCATCATCCTCACCACCATCATCATCATCATCATCATCACCGTCGTCGTCGTCACAATATGTGATCTGAGTCAACAGTCAGTCTGATGAGGAGGTGGAGCGGCGACAAAGTGACACGATGGTGATTTTGACTCCCAGAGAACACAAAATAAAATCAATTAATTTATTCATAGAGGTAAAAGATAAATATATAATGATCACAAAGCAAATCATGCATTTACATGCAAACATATTCAAAAACGGGAGCGTTTATCGTGGTGCGTGAGGGTACAGGCCAGGAAAAGCAATGGAAACAGGTGTGTGTGTGTGTGTGTGTGTGTGTGTGTGTGTGTGTGTGTGTGCGTGTGTGTGTGTGTGTGAGTGTGTGCGTGTGTGTGCGGGGGTGTGCCTGGTGACGAACACCGTAAAACAAAAATAAGTTATTCGTGTCATTCATTTCCACCGTATTGCTTTGATTGCAACAGTTTGCGAACGAATCCACCGTAAAATGCCGCTGCATATTTCAGTGTTCATGCTTCTCTATATGGTCTATCTGCGCCGATATAAAAGTCATACATTTTGGTACATGTTCTCAGATATGCGTTACAATATTAGCAGTAAGTTACAAGTCCTCGAGAGGAGCTGTCGGCCTTTCGGCCCCGCGCTGCGCCATCAGTCATCCACGTCAATCTCCACGTCCTCGTCCTCCGAGCACTCTTTGCTCGTTGTGTGGTCCGAGAATGGAGACAGCGGGGACGTCCGCAGTTTCTGCGCGAGCTCGTGGTCCTGCTGGCCGCCTCGTACCGGGGACTCACCTCGTGGGTGGCCCAGCGTGCCGTTGGCGCATTTCTCCAGGTCCGCCAGCTTGGCGAGCTTGTCCAAAGGAACCTGGCCGATGGCCTTGGCCGACTCCACGTCGGCCTTCATCTCCTCCAGGTCTCTTTTTAGCTTGGCCCTGCGGTTCTGAAACCACGTGATAACCTGCGCGTTTGTCAGGCCCAGCTGCTGAGCGATCTGGTCCCGGTCGGCCGGCGACAGGTATTTCTGGTAGAGGAAACGCTTTTCCAACTCGTAAATTTGGTGATTGGTGAAGGCGGTTCGAGACTTTCGACGCTTCTTCGGCGTGCTCCTCTGGCCGAACAGAGTCATCCCGTCACGGCCTGTGAGGCGGAGACAGAGGCGAGGGGAAAACCACCCAGTTATTCGCGTGCGTAAAAGTGGCCCCGACGCGAAAAGTAAAATAACAATAAAAGCGACGCGACAGAAGCCCCGAGCTTATGGGAGAACATGTAATTACACGTACATTACACCGGCACCTCTGGGAAATACTGGGCAGACAAAGCTCTATTATTTAAAAAAAAAAACAACGCACAGGTCACTCATTTAAAAGAAGACATTCCATCTTGAAATACAAGCGTCTGCAGGAGCAAAAATACCCCCCCTCTCTGCGTTTAAGCACTGGCATGTTCGTTGCTAAATACAATTAGGGGGGGGGGAAATCATAGTTTGTAGGAAAGGGAAATCGTTCCTGTTGTATTTTTGGCGGACGAGACGTACCTTCAGCAGCCTGTAAGACGCTGACTTCCAGCCCTTTGAAGGTCTTGCTGGCCAGTTCCTCCAGTGCGCACAGCGGGGAGGTCTGGGTGAGCAGAGCCCGGCTGGACAGAGGGATGCCGCCCGAACGGTGCTTCTCCGAGGACGAAATGAGATGAGCAGTGCCGCAAATGGCGTAACTTCGTTTCACAGATGGTTTGTTTAAGATGTCCTCGATGCTGAAGGGGGTCAGCGGCTTGTTGGAGTTGGCGGGAGGCGGCAGCTGGTCCAGCGGACTTCGCCTCCTCGACTCCACCGCATCACATTTGGCCACTTCTTTGGATGTCATCATTGGCTGGGCTCGGAGACGGCGCGGGTTCGAGATATTCAGTGGTGCAAAGAACGAGACTGCCCAGAGGAGGAAAAAAAGTCACATAACAGGTGCGAATTGAGGGAGGAAAAAGGAGACGTCGTGACGAAGAAAAGAATATCTTATTCCAAAATAGGATGCGTTCAAAGTGCCGATCCTCAGGAGCAGCGAGTCCGCAGAGTGAGATGCCTCCCTGAAAATGGCGAAATCCGAAGAGTTGACGATTACTAACAAGTTATCATTGATTGGTAGGTAATCAATTATCTCCAGTGGCACTTTCACCCTCCTGCCTTTCACTCTTTGAGTATGTTGCAGTCCAGTGCGGGGCTTTTTGCGACTGGGGGTGTCCCATTAATTAGGACGCATGACTGGAAGGAGGAGGAGCCCCGCGGAATTATAACGCTTGTGCGCTTATCATCTTTGGTCTAATTTAGTCGTGTGGTGAGAAACCAGAATAGGTA
>CAAE01015124.1:106383-130534 GCA_000180735.1 Tetraodon nigroviridis
TTTTCTTAAATGTATATTATTATTATTATTATTATTATTATTATTATTATTATTATTATTATTATTATTATTTATATATTGGTTAGTAGTGTGATAGCACAATATAAAAATACACTGCATAATGCATATTAAAAATGATTAATTCTTTTATAAAAAATTTGTTTTTCAAAAAAGAATATTTGATGATTTAGGATTTTATCATTAACAACAATGTATAATATGTGTAAAATTTCATCTGTCCATATATATAAACCAATTATTATATTACATTATTGAGATTAAATAATAAAAGATAATATTTAATAATATTATATAACATAAAATATTTTAAAAACTAATAGTGTTTTGCCTTTTGATCAAAATCTTTAATACAAATATTGGATTACAGAGAAACATATTAATTAAAAAATTATCATTATTATAGCTCTCAACAAACACTGCAACACACACAAATTCATCATGCTGCCATATTTAAAGCAACATTCTGTCACTTGTGTTTCCATTTCCTGCAGCAGAGCAGATTTGTGTTGTGGGTTTTCAGCGCCTGTTTATTAAAGAGTGATAGTTGCTGCAGCGCGTCATCGTCTCTGTGTCTCATTTGCCAAGGTCAACTCCACTGCCTGCCTCTCAGTTCTCGTTTAGTCACAGAACCTAATCTCTTAAGCTACTAGACGGAGTACCACGATGACTAAATTACTGCCATTCATTCACTTTCTAATGGATCCCCCTCTTTGGAGTTGTTGAGCTGACTGAAGGTACAGTTGATGCTTCATAGAATTCTGCATCTCCGGTTTGTAGCACGTTGCATGTAATGACAAACATGAGCTTGTGACAGAAATCTTCCAACATATTTTCCTATTCCATTGTTGATTTAGGCTTACTTCGGTGAGTCTGTCAGATTAAAGTACCAGAGTGACCTCATGCAGGAGAGAGACATGGTGCTCACTGCAGGCTTAGACCAAGATTAGACAGCTGCAGGGGAAGCTATCCACATTGTAGCCATTTTGTGAGACCCCAAAGATGGGTGTCATGTCTCCCCACTCCCAAAGGCTTCCCTGTTATCTCACATGACACCATTTATAGACCCAGGGAGGAGAGAGAGAGAGAGGGAGAGAGGAGGTGTCTGGATGTGTCTCTGAGTTTAAAACATGTACTGTATAAATCACTCGTCTTTACCAGAGGTCACTGTCTAAAACACCATTGGATGATTTTGTCACAGGGGCCATTCTGGTTGGAGGAGAGTGGATTTATTTAGCAGCTGGATCTCTGGAGAGGCGGCCATATTCTATTTGAGAAGAGATGTAATAACGGGCCACTGACAAATCCCTGATGTGCCGGCCTTTCCTGTCTCCTGTCTGCCAGTGCTGCAGCAGATCAGGAGCAGACTGGTGGGGACGTTCAAGAGCAATCTACAAGAAAAGCTCCCTGTTTTCCAAAAAAACGTCCGCTTCCATTTTAAATATTTATATTTTTTTTTTTAAAAATATTGTTACCAAATTCACATGAAATGTAATAAAATGCAATGTACTTTTGGTTTTTTTTGTTTTGGTTTTTTTACCATTACTAAGAATGAATCAGTCTTAAAATGTAAATATAATGTCAGGTTAGGTTAATATTACACCGTGTTTTGTAATTTCCGTGGTATATCATTATTAAATAAAAGAGGAAAACCATTTTTTTAAAGAAAGGCTGGAATAAAATTTATTATTATTATTATTATTATTATTATTATTATTATTATTATTATTATTATTATTATTATTATCATTATTATTATTATTATCATTATTAATGTAGTTACCCTTAGCACACATTTAATTTACCTTAGATTGGCTAAAGTATTCACACATCTAAACACAAAATTGTTCTCTGGCTGCCTAAGTCTTGGGAAAATAGCAAGAAAGTATTTTCTTAGATTATGTAAAAAACCCAATCATTGGCAAGACAAATCATTCAAAAAACCTCCTTTAATTTCAGCAGCAAGTTAATTTTCAGGTTCCTATTCCATGGTTTATTTATACTTTAAACTTAACTAATTTAAAGTTAGTTTAAAGCTACATTTAAAGTTGTCCTTCACAAACAAAAAACATTAAACTGCTGCTCAATCAAAAAACGCCCCCCAAAACTAAAAAGCACTAACACAGTTTATCATGTCCTAAATGAGAAAGTAAAAAAAAAAAAAAAAACTGTCACCAAAAACACACAAGTGTGTGTTCAAGCTTGTAAGACAGTTCCTCCATTGTGCGTTAGTGACCAGGTGGAGCAGTTGTCCCTTCAGCAGCCGGTTCCAGACTGGACAGCACGCCCCTGATGGTACTGGTGTGGTTTGGGGCCTGTTCGCTTGTAGTTGGCTCAGCTCGAGCTCAAGCCTTTCCTCATTTGCAGCGTGCACATTTTGAAGTAGCACATATGTGGCCTTCGGGTACCAGCCACCGCCACGAACAATTTTCAGCTATCTCTGAAGAGACGTTTTGACTCAATCTTCTTCATCCTTTTTGCAATCTGTTCGCTCCTCTTTTCCCCTTTTCCTGGCAGGCTGCAGATGAATCCCCAAGTACAGAGAAGCCCCAGATAATGCTTCATTTGTTCCTCCTCCCTTACCTCCACAAAGAAGCAGAAAACAAAAATTCATTAAAAATAATAATAATAAAAAAAACCACACAAACTAAAATAGAACTAATATATATACTTTTTTTTTTGGAATTTGTTTTGTTAAAACCAGAGAGACCTAAAGGTGAACAAATGCCACGGTTCTTTTAGTGACGTCAAATGTGTACAGCAGCTCTAGTTTGATGGGTATGCAGAGCAAAGAGGAATCTCTGCCTCCTATGTTTGTTTACTGCAGGGTGCAATGGCCTCCGCGACAGCTCGGAGTTTTCATCATTTTAAAAAGGAGCAGCAGCCTCTGCTTTACTTAACCAGCCGAACCTGATTCAAGCATGTATTTAAAATAACATACGAACACGAGGCCGATCTAATTACACGAAGCAGGTTTGGGTTTGGGTTAATTCAATGCCCACGGGGGCTTTTCCAATATGGCCGCATGGGAACAAATGTTGACAGGTCAGCTGTTCTCTCTGTGAGGCAAGGAATGTCTCTCCTTCTCCTCCACACTCCTTCTACTTCATTCCCTTCATCTTTTGTCATTATTTTCCTCTCTGTAGCTCCCTTTTTCTGTCACACACACACACACAGGCGCACAGTCTTTGAGAGATGGCCCCTGTCTTTCAATTAGCTTGCAATGGCCCTCTTACAAGGATGGCGTCTGGCGAGTTGGGCCCGCAGCAGATGCTGCCGTGGATCGGTCGTTCATCTGCAGCCTGCAGACTGTATTGAATAGTCATTAGGGTGGAGCTGAGTATTCATGACATTTGCGTGGGAGGGGATGCGACCACACCAGGTTAACTTCATTCTCCTGCTCTCTGTGGAGCCCTCAAAAGTGCTCAAGGTTGGGGACGAACGCACGACGAGTGGTCAGGTTTCTTTTCTTTTCAACTGTTTCTATCTACATTTGATTAGAAAAAGGCGGAGGGGGGAAGAAAAAGGGACGGCAGGGAGCCCGTCCCGCTGTGGGCCAAAGAGCCACGAGTCAGTCTGCCGCAGTTTGTGTGATTTGTCGACTCTCAGTGGGCCTGTTCATGGAGCACCTGGCAACCCTGCACAGAGGAATATGGTGGCTGCCATGAGCACACACCGACACACACACAACCATATGCCCCCATTGTCATTCCAATGAGCTCGGACAACATTCACTTTCTCCTCCTTTCAGCAAACACCATCAATGCAAACCCCATGTGGAGGGGCCCAGGTCAAGAGGATGACTCACTACAAAGTGGCCCCTGACACACACACACACACACGGTGTCGCCTCCCCCTGCGTCCCCTCTCCCGAGCCCCCGTAGGCTGGACTGAGGAAATGTGAATTAGCGTCATCAATGCAGAAGTTAACATTGCGCAAAGACGATGTTGACCCCTTGTTGTTTTCTTGGTTTGATGTCTTTCTTAGGGCCAAACGCTTATGAATAAAAATGGCGAGCGGAGGGGTTGACAAAGGGATTTGCCTGACTAATGCCAAAGGAAAACCCCTGAGGGAAAGCCTGGTTAAACCCAACACTGCTGAATCTCCCCCTGATGTATTATCAATCATGAAGCGGCTCACACAGCGTCGTTATTGTTTTTGCCATAATTGTGTCACAACAGCTTTCATTTGTCTCTAATAAAAAGTGCCCACATTCATCACGTTAATGTAGTGACAACATAAATATTGCACGTGGCTTTCTATAGGGCCTGCCTAAATATGTGGGAAACGTGTCTGCTGCCTGATAGTGCCAGGACGATAATAAATAACTTCATTTTACTCTGATGCAGAATTCTAAAATACATTCTTCTTTTGAATATTCACATCTAAAAATTCTTATTAGCTCCAGGTTTAAAAAAAAAAATTGATTTAATCAAAAAAATAAATAAATCGTTTTCACTTTTTCTCTAGATCAACGGATGAAATCTTTGAGCTATAGGTTATCTGAAATGTCGTGATTGCATATCCAGGCAGGGGGAAATTTATATTTCTCTCTTGCAATTTGGCCTTTGAAACCATTACTGGGAAAACGTGCTCGTGTTCCTCCCAATTGATTTGCGTGACGTGACAGCTGAACGCAGCATTCGCCATCCGAGATTCACCAGAATCAGCACTAATTTTACGAGCGATCTAAAGAGATCTGATGCTCTCCAGCGTAAATGTGTTGACGGCAATAATGATCGCCCCGAACATAAACAAGAGAAAACCTGAGGGCAGGTTCTCAACCTTTAACCTTGATATAATTGAAAAACGTGTCCATGCTGGTCGGCCGGCTGCAGCAGGAGCCCAGACGGTTGGCTCCAGATTGACTCTGGAAACGCGTTGAAGGGATATCCTGCAATCAGAGATCTTATTTTTGTGGGTGTTTCGAGTGGCTGGATGGAGACGATTTGAATCTCTGTGCGTGGAGACAAATTAAAGACTCACACGCTCCCACACACTGGCGCATTACATGCTCCACGAGGCCTGCGCTCGTCTTTATGAGTTTATTAAACGTGTCTTGTTTTGTATTGTGCTCTCCCGGCACAGGAAGCGTACGTCCAATTGATCACACTGTTATTGCAGGTAATTAACTCCAAAATCTGATGGTGCTGCTCGTCGTGCAGAAGAAGAAATTGACAATTTTAATTGCAAAGGAAATATCGGCTGGCACTTCATCTGGCATGAGAGTATTACTCTTTTTAATAGTGAAATAGGAGGGGGGCCCTGAGATGCAAGCGCGTTCATTCATTATTCTAACAGTCCCCTTTAAAAATGAATGATAATGAGACACAACAGCGATTTACTTCGCTTTAATACTGTGGCAAGTAGCTACCAACAACTACCACCATCCTTCCAGCAAATACCCCCACAGCTGCTGAAGGCTTTTTAACTCGGCGTGCTTTTAACGCTGCGAAAATTTACAATAACGCTGCATTAAAAATTAAAAACGGCAGAAAGCAGAAGCAGAGTCCAGCCGATTTCACCTCAGTGATTATCCTGCTAATCAGAGCAGCATCTGAGTTCTGCTGCCGCCCCCGTCCCCCCGTCCGCTTTTCCTTTAAATATTATCATTATGGCGGAGAAGTCAAAACCCATCCTTTCTCTTCCTCTTTGGTCTGCTTTTGTGTCTCTCGTCTCACTGCGCAGTATTTGTCACTGACGAGCCCCAGCTAAACCTCCTCTCTCTCTCTCTCTCTCTCTCTCTCTCCCTCTCTCCCTCCCCAACAGATGAGTGTGGCCTGAAGGAAGAGGGCCGCCATTCATCCAGATCTGTGCCTGTTCCTGCCGTTTAAAACCGAGCAGGCTCGACTAATGCCCCTGCCTCACTCCTCTGCCACCGCCGCCACTGCTGCTTTATAGGCTTTGTTCCAGGCAGCTCCTTTATTTCCCCGCTCTATCCATCTTCTCATTTCTCTCGCCCCCTCTCTATCATCTCTTTGTTTCTGTCCTCTCATAACCCTCTTCTCCTCAGCAACCCTCTTTAGCAATTGTTTTCTCCATCTCTCTTTTTTTAGCTCGCGTACCAAATGGGGAAAAAAAGAAAAAAAAAAATGTCAGTAGCGTTGAGCCGAAGAGGACACACTCCACTTAGATAAATATCCCCATCGCTCTGAGCAGACCCAGGGAGATTTATTCATCCGCCGAGCTGGCAGAAAATTGACTTGTTTCATGGGGGCAGCTAGTGACGCATCGCCATGAGAGGAAAAGAGACAGGAGGGAAGGATGAGGAATGCCGTGGCAGGGTGGTGGGGGGTGTAAAGAATGAGAAAGGCAGAGAAAGAAAGGGAGAGAATAAGGAGAAAAAAGGGGAGAAAGAGTGAAGCGTTTTGGAAAGCAGGGTGGGAGAAAGAAAAACAATAAAGAGAGATGAGAGAGAGTGATGTCCCTCCCCTTGTACCAGAGGATAAAGCCAGTGGGGTGGTGAAACAGTGATGAGGGGAATGGTACAGCTGACACTTATATAAGAGGATATTGATGAAGCAGAGACAATAGAGGACTCCATCCACTCCTCCTCCTTTTCTCCTTTTGCCTCCTCTCTCTTGTTTACCACTCCTCTCTTGCCCGTCTTCCCTCCTCTGTCTCCTTTCTTGACAAAGAGCCGTTATTGGTCACTACATCCTCATCGGGAGAGAAAGGCCACCACCTTGGCTGACTTAGGACTCCGGCTAACAATGCATCAGAGCCATAATCTTTATTTTTTTTTTCCCCCAACACACACACAGACGCAGACGCAGATGCAGACACACACACTGCAGCACAATCAAATTGCATTCCTGTGTCTCATATTGTGCTCATGCTAACACAGCAAACAGAGGAGAGAATAATACTGCCTCTCCTCAGCTTTCCTGAAAAGGTGTGGTGAATGGATGTTTGTGTGTGTGAAAGAGAGAGAGCGAGAGGGAAGGTGAAAAGGTGCATTTGTGTATGCTCTCCTCCGTGTTTGTGTGTCCGCAAGTGTAAGTGTTCATGAGAGCGATGGGGCGTGGAGGATTTGTGCTTGTATCAGCACCTGGGCTGCACTGAGAGAGAGGTATACAGGGAAGGAAGATGGGGAAACAGGGAGTGTGTGTGTGTGTGGGTGTGCGCGTGCATGACTGTGCTAGTATGATAGGTGGGGTGGGGGTGGCTAACAGGGGCTGGAGTGTAATTTAGTTGCTCCAAAGCTCAAGGCTCATGTCAACCTTGGATAGGGACCCAGGATGATAATTTGAATTGGGAATTAAGTCAGCAATCAATGTTTATACTAATGCTGAATCAGGAGTTTATGAAAGGAAGAGAACTCCATCATCTGGTACGGGTTCGTTCGTGCATGTGTGGGTGCGTAGACGTGCAGGTGCGGCTACGCAACTGTGAGAGTTGGCTTCTCCTCACTTTAAACGCAGAGGCTGGAAGACCAACACACTGCTGCTGAAAGAGTACACAACGGCAGAGCACAGTGCAAGAAATATTGTTTTTTGTAAAAAGAAAAAAAAAATACAGATTTGCTTAGGTTTTGTGTTTGCAGTGGAAAAGTTTTTTGTTTATTTATTTATTTATTTTTTTTAACAGTGGGAAACCAGAACCAGAACCAGGGTAGTACTGGGGGTAGAAGGGCAGAAACAGCAAAGCAGACATGAGCAAACGTGCTCATTATACATGTAAAACTATATTTTTTTAGTTTGAGAAACTTTGTATTATTGTATGTATTTTAGCTGAGGTCTGACCTGCAGCACGTGATCAGTTACCTGGAAAAGAGCAACACCAACAACTTCAGACTCTCAGTGAACATTTCAGAGGAGTCTCAGAGATGAACGGAGAGAGACGGAGAACAGGACAGACGTATTCACTCCATCGTCGTCATGAACACACTTTCCTCGGCTTTCCCAACGAACTGCGCCTCCGCACCCAGCAATAATTTCAATTTGATGTGAAAACATGGCACAAATAGAAAACACCCCTGAAAGAAACAACCCCTACACACAAGTTTTAAATGACCTCAACTTTCCTCCAGGGATTTTAAGGTGCGTGTGTGTGTGTGTGTGTGTGTGTGTGTGTGTGTGTGTGTGCTGTGTGCGCGCTTCTGGAGTCGGAGCAAATGTGAGTGGCAGCCGTGTTGGCGAGAGACCGTGACCTTCTCTATCTGGACTGTAACTCAATCAGAGCTCAAGGCGTGACACCGTAACCCTGCGTGGCAGGAAGCGGCCTGGCCGCGCCGCTTCGCTAATGCCTCCACTAACGGCCGTGACCACACCGAGCTCATACCCCCGCTGAAAACAAATATGCTCCGCTGCCAGTTCCACACCGACCAGAGATAAGCCGGTTCCTGTGATTCTCAGCCAAATGCGTGTTCAGGAAGTTCACAGGTTAACGTCTCTCAGGTTACGGGTTCATTAAGGGAATTAATGATGCTTCTTCTGCAGCTGGATTAAGGGAGTATCTGCTTTCCTTCCAGACATGATGTGCAGAAGGTCGAAACTTGGTCTATTAAAAACAGTTCTGGCAAAAGCCGACTGAGGCCTGAGTGCTGATTTTTCTCAGACAATAAGGCGGCTTTAACTTCAGGTCAGAGACACTTGTAGATGTTTAGATAAAGAGAAGCGAGCTAATCTCATTAGGTAGAGTTTGTCCGACTGGGAGCGTTTTATCAGCTGCTGAGAGGAAACACGCAGTCTGTGTCCATACAAGCACTCTAATATATGTGTGTGTGTATGTGTGTGCATATGGGAGTTCATGTGTAAGGTTATGTCTTGTGAAATCTGAAAGAAACATTACAAATTCAACACCAAACAGCCTGTTTTAGCTTTGACCTTTGCATTTCTGTGTGACCTCTTTCCCAGAGCAACTATTTGAGGGGCAACCTAACTGACGAGGAGGGGCAGTAAACTAGAAAAAAATAAACAAAAATAAAATAAGTAATTTTCTTAATGGAAAAAACGTCTCTGAAAACGAATCCTTTTAGCTGCTGTGCTGGTTTATCCCATCATGGATTATTAATAATCAGGCTTTCGTGTCCGTACAAGTGGTGGAACAGGTGCAGCTTTTTCAGAATAAGAGCCCATTATTATCACTTCTCCATCTGAGTCAGAAATCGTGAGGGGGCGGAGGTCACTTCAATGAGGCGAGCAATCCTGACCTGGCTCGTAAACTCAGAGGTCCCACAAATGGAAAAAAAAAAAAAAAAGAATTCCAGAAATTCATGTTCGGTGATGATGGAGACGTCTCCACCGTCCTGTGTCAGTATATGGTCGGTATTTCTGGTCCATCTGTTTATTAATTTTGTTATCCAACATTCAGGAAACACTTGCAAAATCATAATTCGGCGTACCAATAAAACAAAAAAGCGCAACTGTGCATCTGAAAGCGAACGACGAGCTCCGCGCAGTTGTTTTCCCCAGATGCTTGTGTTTCTTATCAGGCCGGTGTTGGAGGGGGGACTTAGGCGCAGGTCAGGGGTCATGAGGATGGGATTTTGTGGCGACTTACGAAAGAGCGTGGCTTTGCTGAGGTGCGAAAACAAAACGAACACCGAAGGAAAACTTCAGCCGGGAATGGAGGATTGACTTCACAGAGAAGAGAAACAGTTTATTCAGGGTCCAAAGGGGGAAAAAATATCAGCAGACAAAGACGAGGGGGAAAAAAGGCCGCGCGCAGCAAACAAAACAGTAAAACCAAATATCAATATTATTTCCTGTCCTTATTTCCCCCCCCTCGCACTCCCCCAAATTTGCATATGTCAGCGTTTTCCATTTGTCTCTGCTGGTAAACACAATTTAATATTAGAATAAATTACAAATGTAAGACGGATGCCGGAAAAGAATTTTTCTTGCGGGAAGTTCAGACTGTGCCGACACTAATGTCCCTCGCCACCGTCTGAGGCATAAATCTCCTTTTCCCTCTTTTTGCCTTGAATCATAGGGATATTGAATTACTCCCCTGCCCCGCACGTATAGAGGCATTGTGCATTACGGTGACTGATAAGCTGTCACCAGCAGTTTAACTTAGAGACATTCAAAGAGTAATACACCAGTTGAGGATAAACTAAACCCGCTCCCCGTAGAGTAAACTATGGCGCTGTCACCGTGAAAAATACAGCGGGGGCATTTCATATAGCATTCAGCATCTGGCGTCTGAAAACAGGGGGAAATACCTCTGAACAATGTTTGCTTTATGGCTGCTTTTATGCTAGGTGGCAGTTTTACACTTTTTCCAGTGGATTTGCCGGCCGCCTTTGCATCAGTTCATTTTGCGGAAGAGTACGGCTATTTTTGCTGTACTGCTTACAGGTGTGGCCAGGGTGGTCTGTCCAGTAACGTAGGCCCTGTAGGCCACCTTTCTGTTAGGCGGAGAGAAAATATCACCCCTCAAATGACCTAATATGTAACCAGTTTCCAGTATTTTACTAGATGTTACAAAAAAAAGATAAAACCTGCCATTTTTATGGTTTTTCGTGGTGTTCTGAAGGACTTTTTGCCATAACAAGCATGAATACACACAACAAACATCCACAGGGGATCCTGTGGCGGGGGTCACGACCAAACGATATCAGCCTTTCCTTTATTTGCGCAGAGCCTGTAATAGACAAAGAGAGGAGAAGAGAAACGACTTATTTAAGGTTGGCAGTCGCTGCGTTCTTTACCACATCAGCGATCTGCAGTGCACGTCCAGGGCTTATCATTTAAATATAGCTGTGAGGATTAATTGAGTATCTTTAAATCCGAGGCTCAGCGTGACAAAGTGCCGCTTAAAGGTAAGGCCATAAAAATGCGATATAGCAATGGACTGCCACTGACAGAGCGGCTGAGGGAGGACATAAACAAGACAGATGCCCGTCCCCCTTTAATATAACATAAAGAGAGAGCTGGAGAAAATAAAACACCCCATTGTAATGAAATGCGTTTGCTGCGGCACGGGCTGGAAATCAGGCAGAAGTGAGCGCAAATGTCAAAAAAGCCCTCATGTTGGGCAGAGAGGGCAGGATGAAGAGGCACGACGTCCAATCCATTTCCTGTGAAACCGGCGGTGCGGGGGACCTCAAAGAGGGGGTTGAAGGCAGATTTTGCACGGGGCGAGGTGGTGAATTATGCTACATTTGGTTCTTTTTTTTTTTTTCTCCTCCGGCACTGGGCCTTTGGAATAATTAGAGCCTAATTAACGGACTCAATTACTCCTGAAGAAAGCTCATCAAAAAGATGGCGGGAAAGCAGGAAACAAGAAGGGTGGTGGGGTTTTTTTGGTTTTTTTTTTTCTTAATTAATGAACTGAGTTGAAAAACGGCTATGGAATTAAACATGTCCCTCAATGTGTATGAATTGCAAATTGGAGCATCATTTCTTTTTTAATTTATTTCTTCTTTTTTCCTTTTTTTTTCCCAGGGGCTAACACTGCTGTCAAGTAGCTTTCTAAAAATTCGAAGCACCGATGCAGTGCTAACAAATTACTTAAGATTACCATCTTTAGCACAAGTGGAGGTCCTAACGAATGGCGATGAATTAATATGCCGTCTGTGTTCCAGCGCTCCCATTGGCTACGAGTTTCTGCAAACCTAAAAAAAAGAGCCAATAAAGCAGGCACGCGCATTAACTTTATGGAACACTTTTCTTGCGGTACAATTGGTTGTCTGTCGATTGCATATTTCCTTGAGATGTTGATATGTCTTGTTAAATTACTCAGCTGAGATGGAGCTGTGCATACACAAGTGTTTTTAAGGGCTTCAAAACTTTTTATGTGCTTACAGGGCCTGTGTCTGTGTCTGAGTGTGTGTGTGTGTGTGTGTGTGTGTGTGTGTGTGTGTGTGTGTGTGTGAGTGTGCACGCAAGAGAGAGGGAGAGACCTCAAAGCTGCTGTGCTGTGCTCAGCAGCTTTGAAGGCCCAAGGGTCGGCTAAGCTAACTCACTGGCTCAGCACTCTTTTGCCGAGCTCCTCAACACATTCGCTGAGGCGCCGGGAAACGAACTTAAAGGCCCGATATTACCACCCATATGTAGACAAAGAGGGCAACACAGCAACACAGGAGACATTTGTTGTTATTATCAGTCCAACCAGCACTTTTGTGCTAAGTGAATCTCCAATACAATCCTAATATTGAGGTGATATAACATCTGAATTTATGCTGTAATATGTGGTTTAAAATGTGTTTTGTTTTTAATATTCAGTATTCAAGAATGAATGTGTTGTTGTTGAGTTAAACTCTGTGTAACTAACTTTGAGCGTAACTCTGATATCATTTGGAGGAACTAAAATTGAGACATTTCCCATTATGAAGTTTAGCATTTTAGAGTTGTGGTCTGTAGAGAGACTCTTTTCATCCCCTTACACACTAATTTGGCTGCTTCTGTCACACAAAACAAACTTTTCTTTGTACGAATACAGAAGGGAAATGAGAACTTAACAAAAGAATTTAATAAATTCATGAAGTATTCCTTTCGAAAACTGTAATATCTTTAGAGTCTAATTCTTTTAAAAAATGATGGAAGCAGCTTGTCAGTAATGATTAAACATCCTTGTCTGTCTTTTCTATCAATTTTGTTTAAATTTAAGGTAAAGTTTAATTTCAGAAACAATATTAAGGCACCTTATTCAAATGAAGATCAATTTTCATAACAGTTTTTACAGACTATATTATTTATAAAAAGATTATAGATTTTATTTAGTTTTATAATTTAAAGTTTATTTTTTGTGAATTTGGGACATTTGCTATAACATTAGAAACTTTATAAAAAGAGAAAACATAAAGAAGAGTGCATATATATATTTAATATTCCAAATAAAGGTTTTTTTCTTTATAATTTTCTTCAACAATAAAATAGTAGTCATTTGTTGCTTGACATATTATTAGATTTAAATGGAAAAAAACATGAAAGCAAAATGACATACTGTACATCATTCTGTAAATTCATAAATACGCCCTTTTTTTGTAATTATTGCTGTTTTTCCTGCACTAATGGTCTTACATTAACGGAAATAACTGGACGGATCTTAGCAACGGACCTAATCACCCTAAACCCTTCCAGGGATGTTGTTTTAACAGGGTCCTGTCTCCTGCTGTTCTCACCCTGCTTTACTGTTTTCCAAACCAAAATGCATAGATTTGTGTTGCCATTAAAATGAAAGAGAGAGAGAGAAAGAAAAAAGAGAGAGAGAAAACAGCACTGCTCAAGTTCCAAGAGGCATTTTCTTCATTTGGTGTTAGATGTGGCATGACATGCCTTGTTTACATTTGGAATTGGGGGTAAAAGGACTTTCAGATCATCCAATTAAAGTTGTACCCCTCCAGAGACCCAGTGCCCTTTCTCTCCTCAGCTTATTGGGCAGCACCCACTGAGAAAAAGCATTTGACTGCATTAACAGAAAATGAGGCCAACTTGGGTTTGTTCATTACTGCGCCTCTCTGACGATGATAAAATTGGTTACAGTCAGCGGCACGTGTTTCCAGATTTGCACTCTTAATTTGACAGTTTTCATATTTTGGTAATTGAATTCATTTATAAAAACAAAAACGGATACTGCCGGGCTTGGAATCGCGGCATAAAAAAAGACATATCACGAGCTGCTGTTTCAGCTCCGTCTCCAGTGATCATCATTTAGGAGCACCTACTGTGTTTTTAATATCACGTAAATCTAATTAAGAAGCAATGCTGCAGTTTTGGGCATGTGCGCAAACAAGTTGTTGGCCTACGACGCCACTGTGGATGCGCAACCTGAAATTACAGACAAACAAACAAATATAACATACCATAATTACCCATGCGAAGATGTTAAAATCAATAACAAGGAGGTTTATTAGTTTAATCACTTCCCGCTGTAGAGCCCGTAAAGCATAGAAAAAGGATAGAGCAGCAAACGAGCAAGACAGTTCTATCTTTGAGATCTTTAAGAGCTCTTTTTAACATAAACACACTTAAATCACCTACAGGGGGTGGAAAAAAGTGTATAGGGCATCCCATCTGTTAAAGAAATGGTGCAATCTCAATCCTGAAGGGTGTTTTGCTTTTAGACCCAATAGCATGTGGCGGGACGTAAACAGAATCCGAGCTTATAAAAAGCTTCACTGGTTTTAGCATTTGTAATTAGCAAAAAAAAAGAAAAAAAAAGATAACCCCCTCAAAAAAAAAAAAAAAAAAAAAAGCCAGTAATTTGCCCTCTCGTAATAGCCTGCGAGAAGTCATTTGTGAAAGTTCCAAGATAATTCCGGACGATTTGGAGCTGCGCGCACACCCACACCTCTGGCTGATGAAGAGGCTTCAGCTGAGAGGGGTGGACGTGGAGAGAGACGGAGAAAGTGTTCAAGGTGCTGCGCTGAGAAAACACACCAAAAAGGAAAAGAAAATGCTTGAAAGATGCAGACGACAGTAACACACACCCATATAAAGGGACAGTTCCACTGGGGGGCATCCATCTTTTGGTAAGCACAGCTGAACCATTAACCTCATTAGTATAATGGTCACACATGAGTGGAATGCAGTTCCATGCTTCATGAAGGCAAATTGATGGTGATACACCTCTAATGTTGCTTTGATAAATATAGGCAGGAGTGAGGAACTCACACAAAACTGGTGTAGATCATTGTTAATGAAAAGAAGCAAGTGCGGCCATTAAAGGCGGCTGGCTTCTGACGGAGGTCTGTTCACAGAACAAGGAGAGCCACGAAAGAGCATGGAGCAAGAAGATCAAACAAAGGCCACGGCGTCCGCGACGCTGATGGGTTTCCTGCGCGTATTTTATCTTCCTAACTGCCTGATTAAACTTGCAGAAGGGTTTGCAGTCAGGGCGACACTTGAGGACTCTTTGCCGCAGCCGTAGCGCTCTAAAACGAACCACGGTTTGGAGAAATGGCTCAGGCCAGAGCTTTAGAAAGAGCGCAGTGTGGCCACGGTGCGGTGCACAGGCCGTCTGCCGTGGTGAAGAGCACGTGGCTCAGGCTGCGCCCCGGTGTCCTGCAGGCACCCCGTTAAAAATGTCACTGCAGGGAATGAAATGGCCGCCCCGGGGCATCACAGCCCCCTTTTTTTCACGGAGATAGAACACAAATTGCATCCTGGCAGCCATGATGGCTCTCCAAATGTTAGATTTCAGAGTCATTTTCTCTACTCAGTGGCCTCAGAGAAAATAAATAAAGAATATGTTTAGAAATATAAATACATTCTAAGGCGGCAAAACGTGTCCGATAGGGCAGTAAATGATAACACAGCAGGGAGTAATGTGCAAAGTGTGTTTATCCCTTCGGAAGGCAATGACCTCCATCGCTCCTGACATTTCCTTACCTCCCATCCCCAGCCGCCACCAATGGGAGTGGGGCGGGTGTGCGTTTGTGTTTGTGTGTCTTACAACTTTACAAGAAGCTTACACAAGCTGCCCCCGAGAAGTACCCTTTTCAGCCCGAGCCATAAAAAGCACCAGCCTTTGGAATCATTCAGGATAAAACATCGGCAGTTCGGTATTAAGTGTTCTTGATAAATCACTTTTATGAGAAATGTTTGGAAAACAGATCGGGGATAAACTGCGGTGGGCAACAGCGAGTGAACTGAAGGAGAAAAATGTCTCCACCACTTTTGGCTGGACATGTTCATTAGTCTTGCTTGCTAACATATGGCGCTGGGATGAAACTGAGCCGCTTACCCAACGAAAACGTGCAGTTTATGAGGCTAAGGCACTTGCATCTTATCGGGATTCGCAGCAAACAAGCAGTATAACTGTGAGGTGACAAGAAAGAAAGAGAGAGAGGAGATGTGCACAAGAAGTCGTTGTGCCGCTCCTTCCACATGGCCTCTTGCCAAGGCTCCAGTTTGGGTTAGATCCCTGAAGCATTAGCTTCACAAGTTCAAGCTGTTTCAACAGCCTGAGCGCTAACGGGCTAATGGGCTAATGGCTAATGGGTGCAGGCTCTAACACAGCAAACACACACAATAATGCAGACACGAGTTAAAGCTTTTTTTTTTCTCTTTTTTTTTTAAATAAAAGGGAAATTAAACACTCCACCGTCAATGAATTTTTTAAAACGCTAATGACAACTGTCTGGCTAATTTTATTGACTCGGTTGATTAAGTTACTTGTTTACAGTGGATTGTTTTCTTTAATGTTTCTTCACAAGCTGGAGCAACAAGATGCCCAGTGAAGAAAAACACCTGCTTCCATCTAAAGTGCTGAGGAAGATGCTTTTATACAGCTTTTTGTATCAGGCTTAATAAACAATCAGGCCTAATGCAGTTTTCCAATAGAGCACGACTGTTAATTTCCAACAAATTATTAATAAGTGATGCTTTATAGATCTGCAGCTGTATACTTTGACATTTGCGGAGTCTGGGAAAATCCATGTTTCTTACCCCCACCAAGGAGGTTTTATGACAGCTGGCGTTTCTCTGTCTGTCTGTCTGTCTGTCTGTTGTCTGTGTGTCTGTTATAAAGGTATGAGGTATGAAATGTTTAGGAAATGTTGATAATGGGCCACAGAATAGCTCCCTAAATAGTGATGATGTTCTGGATTCGTTCAAAGATCATAGGCCAACATCAAAGAGCTACATTCTAAAATGTTTTTCTAGTTTCACATATTATCAGGTCAATATTTAGCAATCACAAATAAATTGATTGGTATATATATATATTGATTAATAACTGAAACTAATCCAGATGAACTCTTTGATTGTTATTGACCACAATACACAAGCACACATGGACCAGACAGCACAAAACAACTTTTTTTGAAATTTGTTTAAATATAAATCTTATTGGGTTTTTTTTTTTAAATAACTAATGTAATTAATTAATTTACTCTTTCTTCATTCATCCGTCTGGTAATCAGGCCCGTTGTGCAGCGTTAGTGGTGTGGACTACTGCCCTCTAGCGGTGTGGGAATCTATTGCACTGCAGGCGGAAAGCGACAAGCAGACGCGTATTTGTCTGAGGTCAAAGTGGGTCAGTTCAAAACACGCGTTCCAAACCACAACCGTTTTTATTGTTTATATTCTTTGGACTGAATCAACTATTTGGTTATTGTTTTTACAACCCCTGACACATAATTTAGTTTTCCTTATTGTAATTATTATTATTGATCCAAAGAACGTGAAAACTGATAAAGCCCCTCAAATTTTACACCAAGGAGCTAGATCACTGACTGATGTGGATTTAGGATATTAAAACAATAGGAATAAGATACCGAGACATTTCTTGTGTACTTTTGAACTTCCGGCGGCACCATTTCTGTTTCCAACATCGATCCAAACGCTTCCATCCGCAGCTGTGTTTGTGTGGGCTTAAAGGCGATTGTTCACCTGCGTTGTTTTTTCAAACGTGTGACTTTCACTAAATATCGACATTCAGGTGCACGCCATCCTACAGGTAAGCAATTCCCCCGCCGCCATGGCTGCTGAGGTGTTTACCTGAGATGATGTCATTGCATCATTTTGCCACAACTTCCTCTGCAGTGTTTTTATTTTGTGGGCCACAAGTGTAAAAGGACACTTGTGGACAGAAAGTTTCACACAAATAATGTCCCCCCAGACAGCACAGATTTCTTAAAATCAGGGTGGTAACTGTCGCCCATGCCCGTCCTTCTGGAGCTTAATACAACTCACCAAGATTCTTTTCTTTTAAAAAAGAAATAAATGACCAATCACTCGGCTGAGTTCTACAAGCTCTATATCCCTACAGATATTTTGCAGCAATTTAAGTGAAATAAGAACCTCAGTTGTCCTCTTTGCACCTTTCTGTGACGTTACGATGGCGGTTCCTGGGAGCAGGACTTGTTCGAGGCAGGTCATTTGATTACTGGTGATTCCACATCAACACATCTGACGCCCCGGTGTCCACCAAAACACCACACACCCCCTGCTCAAAATGACATCTCAGTTGTGCCCACCGCCTCTCCTCCTGCCCTCCTCCTGCTCTCTAACTGAAGTGTGGCGGGAGTGAGTGATGAGCCAGTGTTTGGGTTAACGACAGAGACGGGGTGTTAAACCTGAAGTGTTTAATTAACCCCACAATGGTCCTGCCTGTCAGCCTGTACCCATTCCCTCTTGATGGAGATCTCAGCTCGCCCACTGAGTCTCTCTGACACACACTCCATCCATGCAAACACGCACACGCCCGATCAGCGTGCTACCCTCGTGAAAAAATCACACACAGGGGCGTAAGCCCTTGGAGACACGCATAATGCAGGTGTACGCACACACACACACACACAAACACACACACACACCAGTGAGGGAGGAGAAAGGATATGGGGAGGGGAGTAAAGTGATAATGCTCCGCCACAAACGCAAGATTGCTTTTTTTCCCCTCCCTCTCCTTCTCTAAAGTCCATTTTCTGGGTCACTGCATTGCATTCATTACTGTCTTTGAAGACATTGGGCTGGGAAGGAATAATGCTTCCTTTTCACTCGCCGTGAGAGAGAGAAAGAGAGAGAGAGAGAGAGCTGAGAGTTGTGAGCACCGGAGTCAGGGCCAGGGGCCCGGGAGGGAGGGGGGAACGAGGGCGGGGACGCGGTAATATGTGACATCTTTATCTGGTTTTAATTTCAGTCATAAATATTGAATGCTTTATTTGCTCTTCGGCAGCTGCCTCCTCTCACTCACCGTTTGCGTCTTTTGTGCGTTTTCTTCTCCAGGCTCCGCCAGTCCAGGCCATGTTTCTTACCTTCTAGCTTTGGGCAAAAAGCAATAGGATTAGGTAACGATTTTTCCATTTCCAAATGAACTCCAAAATGGACTTCACCCAACTGAAACGCTAAGGAGCCGACGTGTGGATCCCCTCCAGATTGAGAGGACATGAATAAAAGTGGGATTTAGAGTAGTTTTCTTTCAGCAGGCTCGGAGAAGGGGCCGCCAGCCGCTCTTTGGGTCTGAAGTAGGGAGCGTTATCGAAGTCGTCTCGTCCCCCGGGTGAATCGATAGTTCCCGTATGACTGCAGCTCACCCATCAAGCGGTGGCGGGACTGAGGGTGCAGCTGGAAATTTGCTTAAAGCCCACACCAATTAACTTTAACATGACAGGCGGCCAGTGAATGAGCGGCTCGCACTTCGCCTCCTGCAGCACTCGATGGGGACGGAAAACGCTCGGCTGCTAGACGGATGGCGGGCTGCGGTTGTGCGTGCATGTTCCCTTGCATTCGTAGGGGGGGTGTAGATCTGCAGTGAATCAGGCCCCGCGCTAACTCCTTAATGACGATGTCAGTCTGTGAAAATACACGCACACATTGGAGCTGTCAGGGCCTCATCCATCAGAGAGGGGTTTGTCAAAGGAGCTCAGGCCCAGATTAACGAGGCGGGGACAATGACAGCGTGCCATTTGCATAGAAAATTACCCTCATCTCGAGGAAAGCGATAGCGCCACAGAGCAGCGACAGAACAATGAGGACGTCGGCGGGAGTAATGATGTCAGGTACCGAGGAAAGCAGCTTCAGTCGTTTCTCTCTGTGATTCGTCCGTTTAAACAGTTTCATTGCCTCAAAAAAGTCAAATGGACAAAAAGAGCAGACTCCCACCATTTCACTTGTGTTGATGTGATTTAATAGGTACCATGGGGATGAGTACTAAGGAGATGTTCCTCCAGTTTTCTGCTGCTGACTCCACATTCAGTCCTCCCCACAGAGCCCAGCAGCCCACCGTACAAGCCCCTTCCGTCCAGTTCCATTCCTGCTCAAATGAGACAGTGATGAATCAAGTTGGTTTAAGCTCTGCCTTTATGAACTCCTCCAAGAATACTAGCAGTCGGGTTCATCCTCCCTCCATTGTCAGGCCGACTGAAACAATGGATAAAGCTAGGCATTAACTGGGCCCTGTTGTTGGGAACCATTCTGCTCTGCTGCCATCTGGCTGACACAGGGAACAGTAAGGGTCAGGTCACCTGCAGGGAAACAGCCTGAGTACATTACAGCAGAGGCTGCCAGAGTGTGTGTATGTGTGTGTATGCATGTGCGTATAAGAGGTAATGAAAAGGAGAGTTGAGTTGTTTGTTTCGCGCAACTGGGGTGCGAGAACCGAGTCGGAAACTGTGAATTTTCGGCCAGTAAATGCACGAGTTTGCACCTGTGACGGACAAGAAAGTAACCGAGTGCACTCCTCCTCATTGTGTCCGTCCTTTCTACGGCAACAAGAGCAATGTGTGTGGCTTAGCGGTTGTGTGTCTGTGGGTGCAGTGGTGCGGGGGGGTGGAGGGGGGCTTCCTTACTGAGCGAGAGCAGGACAGTTAAGGTGTCACCTCCATGATGGAGAGGGTCCTCCTTCACAGGAGGCCAGCAGCTGCCAGGTTTTCAGCAGCTTGTGCAGAGGACGACGCATAAGTAAGTTGTCAAAGGTTCAGACAAACCGTGGAGAAACGGTGGAAAGGCACAAAATTTACAGCTGAGGTCAAGGGTCAGAGGTCAATATGTGGAAGGTCAGAGGGTGCACTGACTCTCGCGAGCGCACGCATGCACCCACACTTCACAGCACCCATTAAAGGCAGCACAATGGGGTTTGCTTAGTGGAATGCCACTTTAGTGCAAAACGCTTTGTTCTGACTATCGACATTATCAAGATAGTACTTTTGTTTCTTTTCCATTTAATTTATCTGAATTTTTTTCACCAGGTCCAGGAATCATTTTTCTTTAGTGTTTTTGAAAATTGTTTAAAATTATAAAAAAAAAAAAAACCCTTTATTAGATAATGATGTGAAGAAAGGGCGTTATTTATGTAATTTACACCCAACACTGAAGATGGTCAAAGTGGTTTATTCATCATGAAAAGTACAGTATACAGTACAGTATATCAACTCATAGAGATTGTTTTTATATTATGTTATTTTAAGCAAATAAAACACAAGTGCTACTACAGAAAAAACACAAATGAAATATTGCATTTGGGTATGAAAGCAGATGACTGCGTGCTTGCTGTGTTCTTTCTTTTCAATCCTTTCAAAAAAAAATCGAGCTCCCTTACAAGAACCCCTTACAGCACCTTGCAGGGTTGACCTTTAAATCTGCTTAGAAAAAATGTCCCCACAAACTGTATTTAAGGCCAGTAAATGAATAAATAGCCTCATTAATCATGGCTATATCAGAGCAGACGCTTCAACATCCAACAGTCGACTTGGCACCAGCCCTTATTACACTGTCATGGACCAATAAGCACCCCTGCCTCCGCCACTCCACCAATCAAACATCTGGCATTAGCGGGTCGTTAGAAGGCCGGCAAATCAGATCCTTTACTGGGGGAAGGAAGGGGAGTCGGTCCGCTCCCGGACCCGCCTAATCTCACCAATGGGAACAGAGCGCTCCTTGTAATCCAATTAAAGGAGCATGAGCGGTTTGTTAGACACTTTGTGTTAATGTAAGCACAATCCAATATACCCAGGGTTGGTGACAGCCTGGCTGGGGATACATTTCGGTCCAGAGAACACAGCAGCAGAGGATGGAAAACAGCTGCAGGGGCTGCTGGGATACCGCTCCATGCTTGTGCTTGTGTGTACTGCTGACCAGTGCTCGTTTCTCTTCGGGAATAAGTTGCATAGCACTCTGCAGTCATTGCAAATGCAAAAAAAAAAAAAAAAAGAGCCCTCTCTCACGTCAGCGCCTCCCATTTCCTTCGATCTGGCAGGAGAGGGTGAACACACTGCCTCTGACACAGAGGAACTTAATCATAGCTTCTTTTTTCCCCCCTTTCCCAGATGCACCGAATTGAACTTAATTAGATGCTACATCACCTCAGTGAGGGGCTGCATGGCAAATCTTATTAAGAAAAAGCAGTGTGTTTCTCCATCGCTCGCTGATTCCTTTACATCTTGGCATCTGTGGGAGAAAACCCCGCTGAGACATATTCTCCAGCCTCTGTAACTAATGACGGTGCTGCCCGGATCTGACAGTGAGCTGTGTCTGTATATTGTGCTTAATATCATAATAATAATGAGAGCAAATTAGAACAATCAATTTCCATGGCCGGTTGTTGATTGGAGGCGGAGGCAGAAGTGACAGGAGGCGATCCATCATCCTCGGCCAGGCACATTAAGGGGAGCGCCGTGGAGCAGGTGGGCCGGGCTGGAGGCCAGCCGTACCCAATGGGAGCGGACAGGAAAAAAGGAGGAGGAGGAGGAGGAGGAGGTAAATCTATTACACCCAAATCAAGTGCTGAAGTGAAGTGGCTGCAGCACAGAGATGAGAGAGGGGGGGTGTGTTTCGGAGACTTATGGCTGCCTCAAGTGGGCTCTTGAGTGTAGGCATTTACCTGTCATAGTGTCTTCATGCATGCTTCATCTGTGGGCACTATTTCATGTCTGCTTAAACTCAAACGCATTAATTATGAATCTTCACCTCCTTTTACAGTCAAACTCAATCACACGGATATCTGAAATGCACCTTGGGTCCCACAAGAGGTCACTGCCAGCTCGCGGCCCTTCCAGGGGCTACTGCAGCATCAGAACGGAATCATGTGAAATTCCCAGAATTCTCTAAATGCTGATAAAACACGAGCACCGTGGTAACTAATCTGCATGGCATGGAAAATGTTGGATGACTGTCGATCCCCACATCATGGTTTTTAAGCGTAAAAACTCTACAGAGTGACCAACACGTGTTTTCCCAGAGCTGCTCGTGTCATCCGGGCCGGGAAAACACAAGCCATCACCAGGGCGGAAGTGCAGAGGCAGAAAAAAGCAGCCTTAAAGTGTACTTCGTGTCATCGGCTCATGTTGAAAGCTTCTCTCTAATCCCAACTCTGCCAAATGATGGCGTGGGGAAAGTATATTAGATTTCATCAGCAGCCATCAATCACGGCTGCACTTAACACGATCATCTCCCCAGTTTATTCAGAGTGAACAATGGGGGACAGACACATCCCGCCTGCAACAGAGTAAATGAGGAATTTAAATACCGCACAGGAGACTCTGGCGGCTCGGAGGGGGCTGACTGATTAAAGGCCACAATATCTGCTTTCCTGGGCAGATGATCTGTCAACGGGACACAAGGCGAGGCTTATTGAAGTAATGGGCCACTAATGTGATGTGATACCCCACGTGTTCGGAGCACATACGCAAATGCTCGTGAGAACGCTCGTGACACCTTTTTGAGACAGATGCTCCAAAAAATAAATAAATAAATAAAAAATCGAACACAGACGAAATTCTGCACATGTTTTAAGAGAGAGGGTGGGTGGAGGGAGGTCCTTGGGAGGGAAAGGTCAACACTTCACCCTATCAGCAAAACGCATCCCTTCCTCTGTCTATCTGTCCACACGACCATCCATCCGTTCTTTGTTAACATCAGGGTGATGGTGCTGGGATTTATCCCAGGAAGAAACCAGGAGTACCTGGAGAAAATCCACACAATCGACCTGGAACAGATGCTGGTGCTCTAAAGCTTCTAAAGCTCTGTTTAGTCCACACGAAAATCATCCATCCGTCCATCCATCCATTCGTTCATTTTCTTTACCTGCTTGCTGGAGCCTATCCCAGCTGTCAGGTGGGGTACACCCTGGATAGGTTGCCAGCCGAAACTGCAGATTTCATCTCAACACAGTTGGAGAAGAGTGCACATCATATTATGCTGGTCTCTAAAAGTTTTATTTACTTCATTTTACTTAAAGCTATTTGGACTTTGATCCATGAGATTCATTCCAAGAGTCGTTCTTAGTCACATTTTTCTTTCGGTTAATTGCCTGTTATTCTACAGAGCTGTAGCCTGTGAATTATAGCTAATCCTCTTTCAGATTATCCAATCTCATCATGGTGGCTTTCATGGACTGTTGGCAGCTGACCTTTTTGAGCTACCGGTCCCATTATGACCTATCAGTAGGTAAGTATGTTTCATAAACTTTAAAAATAAAACTTTTAGTTCTTTTTGGCAATTTTTTTCGCTTTTTATTTTGATTTTTTTTTTTTTATATCAGAGCTCAATCTCTGGAGGTCAGTGCAATCAAACATCACGCTATCTGATTTTTTTCCCAGCATAATTCATTTTTTACAGAAAATCTGCACAAAGCCACGGTTGCACACATCATATGACACAGGCCGTTTGACCTGCACAGGGAACGTTGGGCTGAGAAGAAGTTCCCAAACAGGCTGAACGCGCAGAACAAGTCGATAAAGAGAGAGCATATTCTTCATCTTTCACCAGGACACAAGTGTGAGACACAACTTTCATTTTGCTT
>CAAE01015124.1:130931-143028 GCA_000180735.1 Tetraodon nigroviridis
AGGACGGTGAGTGTTTGGTGAAGAGTTTAAAAAGTGAACTCCATCTTGTTATTATAATGTCATAGTCATAGGGCTTTGATTGTGTTAATTTGCTCTCAAAAGTTTAATTCCGTCTTAAATTCCTGTCCATACCACACTGATCCATGGTCACTGTCATACTAGAAATGTAGCTGGATATTAAAAGCTAATTTGAATGAGCTTCCTAATAATTCCTAGGTTTCCAATAATGTAAAGAAACAATGTGGTGCTGCATCATACTGACGGTGCATGAAGCTGCTGGGGGAGAACACGTGAAAAGCAGAGAGGTGCTTTTGCTTGTTAGATAAACGATAGAGGGAAAGCACAGTCTTGTCATGTGTGGGTTCACTGTGCGGTCTGGTGTGCCCCCCCCCACCCCCTTCCCCCAACACCAACACCACCACCACCACGTCTTTCCACGCTTTATCCACACACAAGAACATTTCCAAAGACATCCTGATCGTGGCTGGAGGTACAGAGAAGATGCCTGACGGGGTCTGCCGGTGCAAGTCCGGATTAAATCGACCACTTTGAAGTCTGAGGGGGGGTTGTCATGTGATAGGTGGACCTCCAGAAGCTCACCGCTGATCCTTGTTGGGGGGGGGGGGGAATCACATGTGTTTACCTGTGCTGACCTGGTCACGTGCTACTCAGAAATAATAGAGTGGGCGGAGCTTGTCTCACTGGTTTTCTCTGTCCCTGCAGCCCCTCACCAAGTCTCTGCTGGCCGCTGCTTTGCTGTCCTCCTTCGGCAGCTCTCTGCTCTATGGCTACAATCTGGCAGTTGTCAACTCTCCTGCAGAGGTTGGTGCCGTTACACCCAACACCCTCAGTATTGTCATGACAACAAGAGAAAAACGATGGCCTGTTTGGTAGTTTCAACCCAGGAGCAGCAGATCCTTGATGCTGCACTTAAATGTCACTGATGCAACAGGCACAATAACGCCACGTGCATTCATGTGGTTCTGTTCATCAGTTGTTCTGAGACTGCTGTGGGTTGTATTGCAGGGTTTTGGGGGTTTTTAGCCATCATGTGCTCCAAATGTCCGATTCATTGCAGTACAGTGAACTGCTCCTGCTCACGCCACACCGAGCGCGTGTGCGCTAGTGCTCTCTCGTGTAGTTTAGGACAGTTTCGGCTTATTCCAAGTTAGCACCTCAAGTTTGTGAAGTCAGTTCCATTTTCACCTGTCCTGTAGGGCTATTAATACAACTTTTAAGTGCAAGAGTCTAGAAATTATTGTCTGTGTGCCACTCACTGTGTTGCTTTTTACAAATTCTGGCACTGTTCTTGACTGCAAGTCTAACATACTCTTAGATTTATACATTTTTATTACCCTTGACTATTACTAATCTTAAAAAGATGAGCATCTCCTTATACAGATTACATCAGACCTCTATTGGTTTTAAGCACTGTGTTGTTCGCATGTTTTAGACATGTGTTTTTTAACAAACTGCCGTTATAGTTTTGCTCAGACTATGAGTTAGACAAGCCTCAGATGCTATCAGAAATAACTGTATCAACCAACACACTGCCTCCCTGTCACATATTAGGCACCATGCTCTTATCTTAACCATGTGACTGCACACATCCTTGTGGGACACACTGGTGACTTTTGTTAGAACCATTTAGATGTGGCCAAAGGTCCAACCTCTGCCAAATTGAGCAAAACTGAAAGAAGTACTCTGTGGCACTAAAGATTCTTTTTACTATTGCACGGGCCAGTTAGTCACAGACTGCCTGTTTCCTTTCACCTCAAAGTGATAGATAAACAAGGACATGAACTGTTAAAAATTGCATAACAAAAGTTGTCAGTCACAGGCATTTCCCAACTCATGTCTGAAACAGTCCGTTTAGGCAAAATGTTACATTTTTGCACATTTAATACAACCATTTATAAAGCAAAAATAAATTCCTGTCAGAAAACATGAACAGGAAATTAGTGGTATTTGGAAGAGTGTTCTTGACATCACAGTTTGATTAAAATACTGTGAGATTTTAGGTGTCATGTGATGCAGCCAAGGTCATATGATCTCACTTCCAGTCACGTGAGGAGACAGGAAGCCCCTTTTGAGACAGCAATCTTAAAGTAATTTAGATCCATGATGAACTGTCAGTGGTTGTTCTTACTTGAGACTGACTTTAATCTGTCTACAAGTTTTGACGCAGATGCGGCGACGTGGTTTTTCAAAATAAAATGCACTCAGTTGACGTACCTCTTCATTGTGTTGTTGTTGTTGTTGTTGTTGTTTTCCCAGCACATCAAAAAGTTCTACAATGAAACACTTATTGAAGACCATGGGAGTATTCCAGATGAGAAGTTCATCACTGTCCTGTACTCCCTCACTGTGTCCATCTTTGCCATTGGCGGGATGATCGGAGCCCTGCTGGTGGGCCGGCTGGTCACCAGATACGGAAGGTTAGTGTGGGCGATGGTTCTTTGAGACATGCTCTGAGCGTGGTTTTGTTTAGGATGACCGTGTCTCTGCGCAGGAAAGGGACTCTGGTGAGAGCGACCGTGCTGGTGTTTATTGGGGGAGCTCTGATGGGCTTCAGCAGGGTCTGCAGGATGCCTGCCATGGTCATAATTGGACGCTTCATCACGGGGGTGCACTCAGGTGGGCTCACCTCTTTCCTGGAGGAATTAACTTATCACACTGACTCTCTAGCCCCTTTTTTTTATTTAAAAAAACAAAAAAAAAACCCATAATTGTACATATTTTAGTTTAAGCTTAAACGCTAATAAAGAAGATCTCCAAATGATGCTTATTAGGAATAAACCATAAAGAATTAATTAAAAACACAATTATGCAGATGGTAATTGTTTTTAACCCTCAGGTATTTGTCTCAGTGTGGTGCCGATGTACCTCGGTGAAATCGCCCCCAAGAGCAAGCGAGGCTTCCTGAGCCTCATTCCCAGTATTCACATTTGTCTGGGAGTCTTCATCGCTCAGGTCCTGGGACTCGCTGAGCTGCTGGGAAAGGTACCGCCCACCGCTGGATGGTGTTTAAACACTGGTCTGCTTTGTCACCTGTGGGACTGGGAACCACTTGGGAGCCAAGTAGGATGAGTGTGAAAAGATGAATCCATTATCTTTAATTGAACTAGATGGGCTGTCCCATTAGGCGCAGGGAAACCTACAGTCAGACCTGCATATGAAAGCAGAAAAGCAAAGCCTCAAATAAGGCATATTAAAATTCTCTAATTTTATTTCCCCTGGTTCAGATTTATGTTTAAAAATGTAATATAGATGATAACTTTGGAAGGTTGGAAAATATCTCTTTTCCCCCGCAGGAAGAATACTGGCCTCTGCTCCTGTCCCTGGTCGTTTTTCCCACCGCGATCCAGCTGATGTTGTTGCCATGGTTTCCAGAGAGTCCGCGGTACCTGTTGATAGAGAAGGCAAACAGCCACGCCACCATTGCAGGTGACAAAATGGACCCTTTGTAGATCTCCCGGATTTTCCCTACTCTTCACACGTGACTGATAGCTGCGGATTTTCTTGGGCTCCTCCAGCCCTGAAGCGGTACCGGAGGAACGAAAACATCCAGGCCGAGGTGGAGGAGATGCAGGAGGAGCAGCGCTCCCTGTCCTCCATCCGGTCAGTGTCGGTCTGGGGCCTGCTCACGGACCGCTGCGTCCGCTGGCAGGTCATCACCATCGCCGTGGTCAACATCGGGATGCAGCTGTCCGGCATCGATGCAGTAAGTCTGAACTCGCCGTGTGCGTTTACATGTATGTGAGCGCGCATGCGGGTATGTCCCCGTCCATCTGCGCTTCCATATGGTTGTACCCCATATTCCCATATTCAGTGTCTGAGCAGGGCAACAGGGCCACGCCTCATTGTTTTCTGGCCCTCTCCATCAGAGTTCCCCTGTCTTAACTTTGGGATTCAGCCGGTTTAGGACAGACCTCCTGCCTCTCGGTGTGCGTCTCACACACATCGATGGAACAGTTTCACGTCCGCTCACTAAATCAAGAGGACGAGCCGGCGATCTCGTCCACACCTCGCCAATGATGGATGTTGCATCAGCAAGTGTGATTAATGAGAAGGCGCAAATTAACTTCAGGGGGAGCGCTTGTCAGAAGTCCGCGCTGATGAGGCGCCGCCTCTCAAACGCGTGAGCGATGGTCGGCGTGGCGATAACGATCACTTTGATGAATCACACGGAAACCCCAAACATACACAGCAGCTAATGTGTTAAAAAAATGGCGAGGGGAACTTTCAGAGATCTGTGTGCGGTTGGATTGAAGATCTCAGTATTCAAGACCTGTCGTTTTCATTTTCAGATCTGGTTCTACACCAATGACATCTTTAAGAACGCGGGAATCCCAGAACCGTACATCCAGTACACGACAGTGGGAACCGGCGCAATTGAGGTCATTTCTGGAATGTTGGGGGTGAGTTTGACCTCTGAGGTAACAAGATGACATCAGTGGATTCACTTCCTGGAATTTCTGTTGCGATGACAATAATGTCAGGTCAAAGGTCAAAAGATCTTGATGCCAGGATATTGGAACATTATTCTGTGACTTTTTCCTGGTGTATCGATCATGAATGAGATAAACTGATCGTGAGAGTAAAACGCCATCCGTCTCTATCTTTTACGTGCTGGTCAACGCACACCTCTGTGTCTTTTGCAGTGCTTTACGATCGAGCATGTGGGCAGAAGGCCCCTCATGATTGGTGGCTTCTTCTTCATGGGACTTTGCTGTTTCGGGATCACCTTAACTGTCCTGTTCCAGGTGTGGTTTCACTCGACACCCCTGCTGCTTCTGGTCCAGGTTTTCTAAAGGATAGGACGTTTGGACTGGGCCTCACACACACACACACACACACACACACTTCTGTTAAAAAGTCAATCTCCTAATGCAAAGACAGCCTAGCAGCAACACATAAATTGATAACAAATACAGTTTTGGATCGTTAAATGACAACAAGGAAGTCACCAACTGGTCGGAGCCATTACGGATGAGAGGAATAACTGGGACTTTCTCCTGACTTTTTGTGCCACAGGTGCAGCTGCCAGTCTTGCGCTACGTCAGCGTGGCCTGCGTGGTTGGGATTATTGCCGGCTTCTGTATAGGTCCAGGTAAGCCAGCTCTCACGCACCGCACCTCCCTGCAGCCGTCACCACCTAAATGTCTAGTCAATATAGACGTTGCACCACACTGGCACGCGTGCTCTGCTCTGTGTGTAAGATAACACTGCTCCCTGCTGGAATCTTTCACAACAGCAGGCGCTGTTCTCTTCAAAAAAAAAAAAATACAGCAACATCCCCCCCTGCTCTTCCCCTGACTGGGTATAGACTGCATTTCATTTGTCTTGTAAATTAGGACATCGCAGCTGGCACGTTGCACCTCTTCCTGTAGTCGTTTGCACACTGTACTACTTGAGCGAGGTGAATTAGGAGGCGATGGCTGCCGACTTTGGGAGTCACGTTGAGTGGACCTAGGAGGATGATGAAGTAGGACCGATCTGGTTTACGCCAGGCGGCAGAATCCATATCTCGCAGAGAGGATGGGAGGTTTCTGCTGCCACAATTAGACTTTTAATGGCTCGTTCTTCATAAGCGAGCCGTGATAAATGTCGTTTCCATCGCATGAAACATTGCACGTGCAGCAACACTCCTCACCCCATACGCAACACAGATGTTGACAAACGACGGCACAGCTACCCGTTGGACGACATTAAATCTTCCTCTATGCAATTATCATGCACAGATAATGAGGACATCATTTAGAAGCTCCTCATTAGAGCATATTAAGGCATATTTCTCCTTCATAGCTTTCACAGCTAACAATGAAGAATGACGTGTTTAAGGCTAAATCAACATCTCAGAGATGCTGCATGTGTGATTAATGGGTTTTTTTTCTAATTCTGGTGGTGTTTTAATAACTGTACATACACTGATTAGATGACTGAACCGTTTGGACCTGGTATTAAAAACACGTTCTTTTTTTATCTGCAGCCGGTGTGCCGTTCCTCATCACAGCAGAGCTCTTCAAACAGTCCCACCGACCTGCTGCCTACTCCGTGGGGGGTTGCCTGAACTGGTTGTCCAACTTCACCATCGGCTTCGTCTTTCCTTTCCTAGAGGTTCGAGCAAAATTCGTTTGAGCGACTGAGGAGAGCCACACTCTAGTACACTACAGTGTTCCAACATGAAACGAGAAAGAACAAAGCCCGCGATGACACCCGAAATGTTTAAAATATCTTTTTTTGATTTCCGCGTTGACACTATGTGTCCTCACACAACAGATCTCGATGGGTCCCTTTTGTTACCTGATCTTCTGTGGGATCTGCCTGGGCGTGGCCATCTACACCTTCTTCATCATTCCCGAGACCAAGAACAAAACCTTCATGGAGATCAGTCAGATGTTTGCCAACAACAACAACATTGAGAAAGAAGAGCTGACATCCAACGGTGATCTGAAACTGGCCATGATGAACGGCTACGGAAGCCTCGGGCAGCCTTAGAGATACACGGAAACACTCTCTCCTCCGGAGGCGCAGACGTGCGCTCCGTCATGTGACTGCGCGGACCGACACGCAAGCGTCTCTGCTAGTTTGAAACCTTAACCCTGAGTCCCGATGCAGCTGCTGCTGTTCATGTGGGAAAGAACTCACATGGTCATTCACGTCCAATCTGCCATCGGGGCCCTGACAATCGATTTCTACGTAAACTCAAGCATTTTGACGTGAAAGCGAGGTGGTTTTCCATAGCGTTTCCTATGAAGTTCTAATCTGCGCATTGGCTACACTTTTTATCAACACGTCTCATGATCACTTGAATACTGTTCCGTTTATCCTCAATAAAGAGTGAAAATGTTGAAGTCACAGTGGAAACACTTTGTTTTTGTAGTAAGGAGCTATTTTGAGTCCAGAGTAGTAGTGTAACACAGCAATGGAAACCTGGTGCCTCAGTGTTTGGGGGATTTTATAATATTACAGACTGAAAAACATCCTTTCTAACGAGATTACCGATTTATCAGACAATAAAAAGTTGGGGACGATCCAGGCGGCGTTCTCTCTGCTGAAGGATGAGAGGTGGTGCCTCTCCGTCTCAGATATTTCCCAGCGCCTTTAGGCCTCCAGATCCATCAGTCAGCTCCCGCACAAGGGGCCCGCAAAGCCCCAGCTGAGGCAGATGGATAGATGGTGTCACCCCCAGCTTGTCCTGACAGCGCAGAGGAGAGCGAGGAGCAGGAGGATGCCTCATCACGGCGGAAAACACAGCACAAGGATGAGGATCTGAGGGCCCTTCTTGTTTTTTTCTCCTTCTGGTGCCACAGCAATTGGAAAACGCGTCACGCAGCGAAAGGCGAGGCGCGCTGGGCTGATTGGGAGTCAACCTTTGGAGTTGTTGATGTGCTTCCAAATGACGAATGGAGGGTCCCGAGAGCGGGACAAACGGGGCCAGGGTGACTGTTCACACGAAACAAAAGGGGCTCCTTGTCGCCGGGACTACAGTATATTTCTGTGGATAATGCCACAGCGTTGCGCACATGTGGAAGGACGCGCGCACACGCGGGGAGAAGCTATAAATCAAACAAATAGCATCACAGCCTGGCGAAGGAAGCGTTCCAACAGATAAAATGCTCTCCCACACAACAAAGCCACACTCACTGCGTAATTAATTGCAACAAATTACCTCTTCCTCTCCCTGTCGGCCCCCACCTCTCCTCTTTTACGGCGCTGACAAGTGCGCTGCACGATCCAACGCGCGTGTGTGCGCGCACGCACACACGTTTCGGTGCGCGCCCTTCATAAAGGCTTTAATGTGGCTTATTGCAGTGTGCGGTCCCCTTAGCCGTGGAAATATTCGCTTGACGGATGTGCTTTGTCGCCGGCGCTCCCCGGCGGAGGGCGGCTGTCAGGGAGGAGATGATAACATTAACAGGGAGGCAGGGCGATGACAAATGCCCGTTATCAGCGAACGAGGCCGGTGACAAATCGAACGGCAGCGCCCAGGCAGCCCCGGCGCGGCGTAATAAAAAAGAAGATGGATGGCACACCCAGGCAGGGCCCGCGTTAATGCGATTTCCAGCGCTCTCCCTGACTGGCCCAATTAAGGCTGGGGGAGTGGAGGAGAGGAGAGGAGAGGAGAGGAGAGGAGAGGACGAGGAACAGAGGAAGTGTGAGAGGGGGACTTGTTGGATGTGGATGGACAGAATCTGATTTTCCAAAGGATTTTGCATACTGTGCGCGGTCCAAAAGGCAAAAGACTGACAAGCTATAAACAGATTGGCAAAAATTGCTTTTGTTTTGGTTGCCATGACACTGCAGAGTCTGCTGGGACTAATGATTATTGGCTCCTTCCCCCAGAAGATCTCCCTTGTTCTAATAAGAAGGCAGATAGAAGGAAACAGCCTCAACCTCTGGGTTTACCCATTTGCAGGTCTGCCTTTTCTCATCCTGTCTTTTCTTAGACCTACTCTGCCTCTTTGGACGTTCCGATTCAGATTCCTGCATTGGTTGGTGCTCATCCAATGGCTGGTGTGCCAGACAGTCTGGCACACTGCTGTGCTTCTTCTGACTGGCTCAGGATTCAAGGTCTACTTTCTAAATCCGCTCCTGTAGAAACAGAACTGATGGACAGTCTGCAGCGTTTGACCAGACGGCGCGACAGAGATGAGTTACGACTCCTCCAGGGTGACTCCTCCAACCCCTCCTGACCCAGACGCTGTCTCCTTACTAAAAAGATCAGCACAGGATATTCAAAAATCGCCTCTGGGTAAAGACAATGTGCCCGAAAGTCCCCGAGCTGCTGTTTTGTCACTCTGACAATGTTTTTGTAAAAGGCCGAGGAAGCTCAGAAGGGCCGCCGAAATGTGGCACCATATATCTCCCGCTATTACACCCAGGCTAAGAGGAGAGGGTTGAAATGACAATGAAATATAGCTCTGACTCAGAGGCAGAAAAGGACCAGAGTCTAAAGAGGGATGTCGGAGCCTCCTCAGCAGCCTGCAGGGACTGTGCGCCAAATCAGAGACAGATGCACAGCGGCCCTGGACAGCGTATCCCACACGCTATACTGCGAGTGCACAGGTGAAGAGAAGAAGATATGTGGCTTCAGACAGGAGGATCCTCCCAGAGCAGCCTTTGCCGATATGAGTCTAAAAGAACAAGCAGAAATTAGAGCCCTGCAGGAGGAGGAGAAGGAGGATGGGCGGGGGCACACTCAGCAAGGCCCTCTGCATCATTAAGTTGTCAAGTGGACGGGAGGCCCCCCGAAATATGACTTGGAGTTATTACTGGGGCCGGGGCTGATGATATAAGAATTACAGTACATGGATCATCGCCGGATCGATTGGCAGACAAAGTCATTATGGAGGGGCTAGAGTTCAATGCCTCCCTGGGGCTACAAGATGGAGGCCGAGGGCTTTTATTTATCATCACGGCCTGCACGCACAACACAGGTGGGCGCTGCGCGCTCATAGTTTGCTTGTTGCTCTTATTTCCAAAGCTATCTGTTCCAGCTGCATTGATTGTTCCAGTCAGCAGCGCTAACAAAGTGCAGAAATTAACCTCCACGTTTGCTTCTTGGCTTTATTTTTTTCCGACTGCTTGCCTGTGTGTGTGTGTGTGTGTGGGTGAGTGTGTGCATCCTTCCAGGTGAGCTTGAACATCAGTCAGCGGCGTACGTTTATCCTTCTTTGCTCTTTCTTTCCTCGCAGCGGAGGGAGGGGAGCGGAGGGATGGAGAGCACAGACAGGGCAGCATCGATCGTCGCTGCGCCGAGAGAAATTAGGCATGAAATTAAAGCTCCCATCAAAGGCCAGGGCCAGCGCTGTCACCTGATCCAGCACTATTTATACTCCCAGGAGATGTTGATGATGATGGGGATGATGTCTTCATCATGCTAGTGATAACAGGACAAACACAGGAGAGAGAGAGAGAGAGAGGAAAAAAAGGAGGGAGGCAGAGGCACAGAAAGAGAGTGTCTGCCCTCTATCTGCTCAGTGCCACTGACCTGTCATCATTTATACTGCCAGGGCCCAAGTGCAAGGTTAGCACCATCCTGGGCCCTCATAAATCACAGCCCTGCTGGACGGAGAAAGGCCGGGGGTCGAGCCAAGCTCTGCTGATGAGAGAGTATTTATAGATCAGGAAGGTTGGAGGAGAGACAAAATGGGCTCGAGTCGAAGTGGCTCATTAAAAAATGCAGATTGCATCAAATAGCGTCTAAATGCAACGCAGTTGAATTGAGACTTCTTGGCAAGATGTTTTAGCGTTTGAGCTCTCCTGCTGTAATTGAAAGCCAGTTAAGGGACAGGTAAAATAATAATAAGTAAACAGTAGAGGGCGTCTGTCGACCGTACAACCGCTTGTGGGTTTAATCTGACGTTTCAACACAAACAAATGACCCCAAAAGAGACCCCGATGAAGAAGGTCGAGGCTCACAAACTACAAATGAGAAGATGGACATCCTTTTACATGTTCTGCAGCCGTAAATCTTAGAAATGGATCATAGAAGCATCATTTCACTGTGGTGAACGCTGGCGTGAAGACCCTGTTTAGACACCGCTAGGTGGCGGTATTTCTTTAATCTCTGCGGTGAGAATCAAATCCCAGAGACAATTCTGTGTGTGTGTGTGTCTGTGTGTGTGTGTGTGTGTGTGTGTGTGTGTGTGTGTGCATTGTATGTAGTCAGATTGATCAAAATAGCTTTAATTAAATTGTGAAAAATTGGAATATAACGTAAACCCGTTTTTTATTTAAACACTGTCCCTTTATCAATTATTTTACACAAACAGTGCGTGCACAGGTATGTAACATTTATGCTATACATTTATTATACACAAATATTTATTTTGGTCTTAAATTTAGTTTTAACAGCATAATGCTTTATGTTTTAAAAAAAAAAGGTGGAATTTCGGTGCCATGTCTCTCATTGGAGTCTCCCACCCAAACGGAGCACCTCGGGACATGAAGGTCAGAGCTGCAGATAGGAGGGGTGTTTGATCGATAAGTACCACCCTCCTCCAGCCTCACTGACAGCTTCTGTCAAGTACCCAGCAGGGCTGGTATCAAATGGATCAATCCTTCACCCTTCCTGCCTCACCCCCCACCCCCACCACTCCCACTTTAAAGGGGACCTGTCACTAACTGCCACTGTCACATACCAGTCAGGTGCTTTCAGCACACTGATAATGAACCTAAGAATCTCGCCGGGACCGTTATCCCAACTGTAAGTGTGTGAGCCTGCGTGTGAGCCCGTCGAGAGCTGTCGAAAGTCATGCATTAGCCGAGGGCTCTCTATCTTTGTGACCTTCCAGACCTGATTTTGTGCCATCACCGACACCGAGCAGAAGAGAACCTGAGTGCAAGGTGATTAATCAAGAAGAATTCCAAACAAAATCTGCAAGATCTCATCATGTAAAATGAAAACTAAGGGTTGAGATGAGTTATGATCCTGGAAACCAATACTTACGTATTTTTTCTTCTTTTCCAGAGGCTGCTTGTTAAAAGAGACCTGCTGCTTTGTGCATTTCAACAGAGGAGAGGTGCTCCTCAGTGACCCACATCACAGATGTTGAGGGCGGAGGAGTCCTTTGAGTGAAGTCTGAGAAACCTCTGTTTGTGTGTCCTACAGCCGCCATAGGACCCACATTCTTCTGCGCTTAACGCATTGCTGACTGTATCCGTAGACGCAGAAGAAGCGGACTCGCACGGTGCCTGTTTGTAGACGGAGGCGGTTTAAAGGGGCGGCAGGGAGATAGCGTCGCTGATTGACACGTGAAGAGCAGCTAAAAAAAAAAGGGGGGGGGGAAAAAAAAGAAATGCTGCACTTTGGAATGCAACGGTCTCTAGCGTCCCGTGTTGCTCCGACACTCTGACAGTGAATTGTTAAAAGCATTCCTGGCCGTTGTGGTGAGGGTGAAAGGAAGGTGAGAGGGGATGCTTCGCCACTAAAAGGGTGTTTGTTTGCTCCGAAAGCGCGACTGTACACTTACAGGCGGGTGGTAGGCTGTCAGCGCAGGCGGTGGTAAACAAGATCAATTTTGACAGGCAATTTTGACTTTTTGTTGCTGAATATGATTGTTTTTTTCTCTTCGTGTTAAAGCACATT
>CAAE01015127.1:0-12768 GCA_000180735.1 Tetraodon nigroviridis
GCTCTTTTAAAATCAGACCTGGCCCCGTTGAGGTTTAAGGTACTGATGTTAAAATCACACATTAATAGAATAAAATAAAATAAATACATTTTATCAAAGGGTTAAAAAAATCTAAAAATCCATCCTCATCATGTTGGATCTGATTTTTTACCCTCAAAACTAGTTGTTTTAGTCGGTAGATCTCCTGGTCGTTCAGGAGCTCTTCATTGGTTTTCCCTGACGCTTTCCTGGTTAAAACCCGAGCTAGCCTGACGAACGATGCTAGGTCAGGGAAAACGTCACCAACGTTTGGCAGCCGCGCTCCCTTGGTCTGTTCCAGGAAGGTTTTTATTTGGGCCGGAGTGTAGACCTCCTGGCTGTCCTGGGACTGCCCGAGGTCGCTCTCTGGGTCTGCCGGCCCTGCTGCCTCCTTATTTGCCTTTTTTGGCCTGTTTTTTTGTCCTAAATCTGTGTTTTTCCTTTTCTGTGACATTTTCATCATTTCCTCATCTGACATTTCCTCAGTCAATGTCTCTTCAAATGATGTCTTTTTCTTCTCTTTCTTTTTGTTTCTGGTGACTTTAATGTCACTCATTGTTCCCTCGTCCTCACTGGGGGACTGAGACATCACGGAGTCCTCCACGGGTGGAAGAACCGGTGTCTCCAGAGCTCCCTCTATGACACTACCCTGGTCGGGGGTTGGAGCCTCCCCGGCCGGGGAAGACCCCACCACGGGGGGAGCCCCCCCGGCCGGGGAAGGCCCCACCGTGGGGGGAGCCCCCCCCCCAGGGCCTCCATCGGTGCGGGAGCCACCGGCTCCGCACCCACCGGATCGTTCGCCACCACCACAGCAAAAGACCGCGGAGCCCCGCCCGCGGCTCCGCATTTCCCGGGGCAGGAGCGGACCTGATATCCCTCCGCCCCACAGCCAAAGCACCGCATGCTCTCTGAGGACGCAAACACCATGTAGTTAAAACCTTCCACGTTGATGGAGAAAGACAGGTTCAGGTCGCTTTGTTTGTCTTTTAGGATCATCATCACCTGTCTTCGGTGACACACCACGTGCTTGAGCTTCAGTGATTTGCGTAGCGGGACAGCTCCTTGGACAGGGCCTCGTTCCTGATGAACGGAGGCACGTTGGAGATCATCACTTTTGTGGCCGGGTTGGTGAGAGGGGAGACGGTGGTGAACGCGTCCTGGATCACCACCCCCTTCTCCACCAGCTCGCCAACCTTCAGCGTGCTCTCGACAAATATGACGATGGCTCCGTTCATCCTCGAGGCCGATCTCACGCTGTCGTGTCCCACCACGTCCCCCACCGCTAACGCGGCCTCCTCCACCGAACACGCCACCGCGGGGTTCAGCTTGACTCCGTGTCGGCGGGTCAGCTTCTCGAACTCCGCCGGTGCGGTCCCCACCACCGGCATGACGCCAAACAAAAGCGGCCACGCGGCCAAACACACACTCACACACTCTTCCACTAACTCACGCACAAAACACTCCCAACTCCTTCAAAAGAAAAAGATAGAAAACTCATCCACACACCCACCCACACCGAAAGATTGTTTTCCACCGGAAAACAGCAAAGTTTGAATCACAAGATCGATTCGCCCTCAGCTCCTCACTCACACGTCCGCTCACGCTCAGAGAGAGAGAGAGAGAGAGAGAGAGAGAGAGGGAGAGAGAGAGAGAGAGAGAGAGAGAGAGAGAGAGAGAGAGGGAGAGAGAGAGAGAGAGAGAGAGAGGCCCTCGTTTATCAGTCTGGCAGAGAAATGAGTGCAGGTCTGAAGGCAGGAGTCCTGGTACGATGGACCCATGTGGGACTGGTTGGACAGGAGCCGTCCCAGCGTCCAAATGAGCGTCCTGATAACCTGGTGGCTGAAACTGACCCTCATGAACATGTTAGACCCTTAAATATTCATGATTCAGAGGAAACTGGTGTTAAAGGAGCCAGAAAAACGCTATCTGGAGAAGCATGAGAGTGGCAGGAGCAGCGTGAGCGTGGACGAGCAGACGTGTTGCTGCTCCACAGTCACGCGTGTGCACGTACTGGTGACACCAGGCTGCTGCTCTGTGGCATCATTATGCTAGCAAGAGTCCCAGTCTCTGACCAAAGCCACGCCCCTCAGCTCCGTGCACGAGAGCGATTCTCAGTCATCTCTACCTGGTGTCCAGATGTCTCGTGTCTTCACATGTCCACAGTCAATAAAATAGCAGCACTAGCTTTGCTAAGCTAACATGACGAATGTAAAGAAGTTGACATTAGCCACAGCTGCTATGTTGGTAACATCACTTCACCTCAGAGAGAAAACTGATGTTTACCACTATTTTTTTTTCTCAGAATCTGTCCATTTCCTTCTTTCTAGCTTCTGCTGCCTCTTTGATCTGTTTCTGTTTGCTTTTGTTCTACTCAGATGTTGGGTTGGCCATCAAGTTTCGAGAGATGTTTGGAATTGGTACGAGCATAACTATTGTCCCAGAATTCTTCATACTTTTACATTTCAAATCACAGTTTAGATGCTAATTTGCCAACCAAAACGATAAAAGGGCCCAGAGGGCCCCGTCTTTGATGTGCTGTGCTGGCCTTCCTCTGGCTCAGACCCTCAGCCTGGCACCACACTGCAGCAAGACTCTGATCAGTCAAAATAAAAGAAATAAAACAACACATTCAACAAATAACATAACTGTTATGCCAACATTGAGCTAGCCAACAAGTTCAACTTAATCTAAAAACTCCGAAGCAAATTCCCAGCTAACATTAGCACCTGTATTTCTTTCAAAAAACATAAAATCAGCGTTAGCTAAAAAGTCAACCAGACTACGCTAGGTGCTAATCTGGTACTGTAGCATCCAGAGAAAAGTTGTCAGTGCAACAGATTGAAGAGAGTCACAGAAAGGTTCCAGCTAATACGGTGAAAAGGTTTCATCACTTTTCAGATGTGGAATCACCAACATTTAGCTTAGTTAGCAACAACGGTAGAGCTAAGGTAATAATAGTCCACCCTGAGCTAATGTTCCAGCCTGAGGAGACAGAGATGAGCATTTCCCTCAACCACTGGTTCTGATTTGATACTGGACCTGTTGCTAATCTGGATTATCTTCTACACGTTGTTGTTTTTATGTGTCTGATCTTCTGCACCAGGTTGGTCCATCAGTGGGAGCTCAGGAGAAATTCATAGAAAAGCTCTTTAGAGGGAAAAAGTTCAAATAAAAACATAGAGAATTCCAGACTATTTAACCCAGACAGAACTCTGGTTAGCTAGCTCAGCTAAACCATTCAGGTGAATGTTTCTAGGATCAGAGTTCTCTTTGACCTGGACGACTGAGAACATTCATCAACATTTCTGATAGAACCTTCATGAACAATGGTGGAACAGTCACATCCATGAACTGACCTGAGAGTCTCCAGGTGACAGTTTGGACTCTCCAGTCCAGAACAGAGCAGCTCCACTCCTGGACCCTCCAGGTTGTTCTCACTCAGGTCCAGTTCTCTCAGATGGGAGGGGTTGGACTTCAGAGCTGAGCCCAGATGAGAACAGCTGATCTCTGATAACCAGCAGCGTGTTAATCTAAATAAAGAAGAAATCAAATTTAGTACATTTATAACCAAATGTGTTTAGAAACACTGATTTTACATAAAGTGATTAAATAATAAATGTATTATGAAAAAAAAGTCTGTTTATTTATTATTATTTTCATATTTTAAACAGTAAATATTGAGAATTGATCTGAAGGGAATCTAACTGAGACCAGATGCATAAAAAGATCAGGTGGCGACTCCTTTAATACAGTTAATGATCTTAGAGTCTTTGAAAACATTAAAATGCAAAAAAGGAATAAAGGTAAACAGACTGATGAACAGCAGTCTCTCAGTCTTTTCATGCTAATGATGGACGTTGTCTTTGACATGTCTCATGTCCATGACTGACGATGTCTCACACATGGAATTTAACTCTATTATTCTCTTCTGTTCTTCTCTTTTTCCATTTTCAGAAGAGTTGTGCCCCAGTGATCTAATTCACTCTGATATCTTTTTTCATAGTAAATAATTATTTTTGATAATTTTTACCTCCTTATGAAAGCCAAATTCAACATTTAATACATTAAATAATCAGACACCAAATATGGTTCTGAGCATCAGGCTGGCAACACAGATTTGATCCTGGACCTGTTGCTAATCTGGATTATCTTCTACACGTTGTTCTTTGTGTTTGTTTGACTTCTGCCCCAGGTTAGTTCATCACTCCATCAGTTCAAAGTCTTCCCCTGAGAAATGAGCATTTAGAACATTTATATTCAAGTTCATAGCTTCAATGTTTGTATTGTTGCTTAAACTAAGCCTGTGGGAAATTTATAAAAAAAAAGTTGATTGAAGGTCAAAAATGTAATTGAATTAAAATTCATAGAGAAGTTCTGACTATTTACCCCAGACAGAACTCTGGTTAGCTATTTCAGTGGTCCCCAACCACTGGGGCTACAGACTGGCAAGTAAATGTTTTTAAACTAAAAGTTCTCTGTGATCTTGATGTCCGAGAACTTTCGTCAAAATAGTTTTATATAAACTTCATGAAAAATAATGAAACAGTCACATCCATGAACTGACCTGAGAGTCTCCAGGTGACAGTTTGGACTCTCCAGTCCAGAACAGAGCAGCTTCACTCCTGGATCCTCCAGGTTGTTCCCACTCAGGTCCAGTAGTCTCAGATGGGAGGGGTTGGACTTCAGAGCTGAGGCAACAACTTCACAGTGAATCTCTGACAGTCTGCTGAAACTAAATCTGTGAAGACCAAGAAAAAGGTTCTGTTGACATGATTTAATACTCAAATATAAACAGATTGGTGTCATTTCCATGAATCAATTCAATCAAAATCTTCAGGTTGACATGAAACTCTGATGTTCCTGAAATCTGAAGAAAACTTTAAATTCCTACACTTAGATATGTGCACATATGCCTGTTATTTCATATTGTTGCACAGCTGAAGTTGGTGCTAACTGTGTTTCTGGTGAGGGTTGGGGGCTGTCCTGGTCCTAAATGTGTCTGTGCTGGTTCTGAAACAGCCACTCATGGTTGTTGACTGACTGTTTGTTCATGGACAGAAGTTCTGGTCCACCAGGTGGTTCAGCCTGATCTCCTGGATCTGCCAAAGTTCTCTGGATCTAAATCTTGGAGTTTGTCTGTTCTAAACCATCAGGTGGATCTGGATCTGACCTCCATCATCAAAGACATTTAGAGCAGATTCTTGTCTTCAGAGATCTACAACTACAGACATCTAACACTGTTATAACACATGTTATAACTGGAGACAGAACCCTGATTGGTTAACAGAGGCTTTATTACTAGATTGATAGAAGCTGGAACATCAAAGACTGATGCTCCACATCTGAACCACATCTGGACTTACTCAGCCTTCCTGCAGTTCCTCACAGCTGGAACCAGTCTGAGTCGTCCCTCCTCTGATGTCTGGTACTTCTGCAGATTCAGCTCACCCAGAACCTCCTCTGACATCTGCAGCAGGTAGGCCAGAGCAGAACACTGGAACTCTGACAGTCTCTTCTTGGATTTCTTCTCTGACTTAAAGACCTGTTGGATCTCCTGATGGACTGAACGATCCTTCATCTCCATCAGACAGTGGAAGATGTTGATGCTTCTGTCTGGAGAGATTCCACCACTGTTCATCTCCTTCAGGTTGTTGATGACCTTCTGGATGGTTCCTGGATGGTTGACTGTCTGCTTCAACAGTCCTCCCAAGATCCTCTGGTTGGACTCCAGAGAGAGACCATGAAGGAAGCGGACAAACAGGTCCAGGTGGCCATTTTTACTTCTGAGAGATTTTATTGTGATTCTTTTGAGAAAGTCGTCTACTGATTGGAGAAGATCAGGTTTCTGTGAGTCTTTTAGTAAAAACTCAATCACCCCTTTGCTCCTAGTGTGCCAGTGGAACAGGTAAAGTGCAGCCAGAAACTCCTGAATGCTCAGATGAACAAAGCAGTAGACTGATTTCTGGAAGATCACACTCTCTCTCCTGAAGATCTCTGTACAAACTCCTGAGGACACTGACACCTCAGAGACGCCCAGTCCACATCGCTCCAGGTCTTTTGCGTAGAACATGATGTTTCCATTCTCCAGATGTTCAAAGGCCAGCTGGCCCAGCTTCAGCAGGACTTCTTTGTCAGCCTCAGTCAGTTCCTCTGCTCTTTGGTGTCCTCCATACTTCTGCTTCTTCCTCTTGGTCTGGACCATCAGGAAGTGTGAGTAGAGGTCCGTCAGGGTTGTGGGCAGCTCTCCTCTCTGGTCTGTGGTCAACATGTCCTCCAGAACTGTAGCACTGATCCAGCAGAAAACCGGGATCTGACACATGATGTGGAGGCTCCTGGAGGACTTGATGTGTGAGATGATCCTCTTGGACAGATCTTCATCACTGAACCTCCTCCTGAAGTACTCCTCCTTCTGGGAGTCAGTGAAGCCTCGTACTTCTGTCATCCTGTCCACACACCATGGAGGAATCTGATTGGCTGCTGCAGGTCTGGAGGTGATCCATATGAGAGCTGAGGGAAGCAGGTTCCCCTGGATGAGGTTCACCAGGAGCACCTTGACTGGTGACACCTGTGTGACATCAGAGATAACCTGCCTGTTCCTGAAATCCAGTGAAAGTCTGCTTTCATCCAGGCCATCAAAGATGAGCAGAAGTTTCCAGACAGTCAGATCTTCTGCTCTGATCTTCTGGAATGTTGGATGGAAAACATGAAGCAGTGTGAGAAGACTGAGCTGCTCATCTTTGACCAAGTTCAGCTCCCTGAAGGAGAGCAGAAGCACCAGACTGAGGTGCTGGTTCTCCAAACCCTCTGCCCAGTCCAGACTGAACTTCTGCACTGAGAAGGTTTTTCCAACACCAGCCACACCGTTTGTCAGAACCACTCTGATCTTCTTCTGCTGCTCAGAGAAGGCTTTAAAGATGTCCTGGCACCTGATTGGAGTGTCCTGGAGGCCCTTCTTGGAAGGTTCTCTCCAGCTGTCTGACCTCATGTTGTGTGTTGACCTCCTCACTTTGTCCCTCAGTGATGTAGAGCTCAGTGTAGATCTGCTTCAGCAGGGTTCCACTTCCTGCTTCAATTGGTTCCTTCAGTCACACGTTCACATCTGCTCTTCAGGCTGATCTTGTGTCCTTCTCGAACCTCCTGCAGTTTCCTCACTAAAAGCAGAGAGAACACAGAAACCCATGATTCCCACCTGTCATCAGGTGGTCACCAGATCTCCAGACTGATGACATCACATGGTGAATTAGCCAGTCAGCAGTTTTACTTTGTCCCGTCTTCATTCCAGCATCTGTCAGCAGTCTGTCAGAGTGATCACCAGAGGACTCTCCTGGTGGAGCAGACTGGTCCCAGTGTGGCAGGACGGACTCCTTCCTGTTACTGGGAAACGTTTGGTGTTGACATTTAGGTAATTGTTCAGAAAGTCACCTGATGACTGAGTTTAATCAAATATTATTGAGCCATTTCTGTTTGGATTCATCTTTCAGTCTGAAAAACATGTCCTTGATGGCTTAAACCAGTATTATCCACATGTGACTGTGTAGGATCTATATTCAGGTTTTAGGCTTCTGTGAAAACCTAGAGACAATTATGTTTGTAACAAATGGTATTAAAAATAAGTTAAAATGTAAAATGTAATAATCATTTATTCAACATGAAACTTCAGCAATGAGAACCTGAGGTGAAAATGTAAATGAGATGATCACTGTGGACAGGTCAATGAAAAGCTGAATATAACATTTTTATAACATGTTTTGGCGTAAACTCAAAACCTCTGCTAGTGGTCATGTGACCAACAGTTGTCATAGAAAGAAAATCATCCAGTTGTCTCACTTTGGGTGTGAAGGTCCAGCTTCACCACTAAATACTGGAGGATCATCTTTGGACCAGTGGCTCTTCAGAGACACACAGCTGGACACTGGAGACTCTGTCAGCTTCAGGTTTCTGGAGATCAAAGAAACTTGATGAACACGTTATCTCAGGACATCAAAGGATGTAAAAATTCAGCCACTGTTGTTTAGCTGACATATTTTATACATTAGTCTCATCTTCCTCACATTAGGAATGGTTTAGAGAAATGTTAAAAATGTGTACTTGTGTAATGTGCACATTTGAAAATATAATATAACATAAATCAAAAAGTTACACCTAAACCTAAATGTTATATCTACGTCTAACTATTAGATCTAATTCTAAATTTAAAATCTAGTTAGTTAGTTAATGTTAAATCTGAACCTGTGTCTGTCTGTGGGGCCAGGGTCCACGTCCCCTGAGGTACCTTAGATCATGTTAGCCCCGCCCACACCACCCACTGCTGCTCAGAGGATGAGGAGAGGAGAGGAGGAGACGAAGAGGCGGTTATGGCTGGTGTGTGTGTGTTTCCCTTCAGAGCTTCCTGCCACCGGCGCCGTCCACGCCACCGTCAGTGAAGCAGCCCTCCTGCCTCTCCGCCTCCTCCTGGTGGTGTGGGCGGGGCCACGTCACCTGAGTCTGCCGGCAGACTCACAACTGTGGTGAAAAGAGGTCTGCAGCCAGACTCCTGCTAGAACGACTCCAGCAGTAATCTGGAACAGGGTCATGTGACCAAGCTGAGGGAGGAGATGAAAGCTGCTCCAGCTGCAGTTTAAAGATGCTCCAGCAGAGGGCGGAAGAGCTCTCCATCCACATGTTTACCTCCTGGAACTACTTAAGCTTTAATGAGCTTTAGATCTTCATCTGTCTGTCCTTTCCTGATCTGCTATTGAAGATCTCTGTGTTAGTTTGTTGGATCAAAGGTTTTTAATCCATTCTGATGGATCTGAGGCTGACTGAAGCTGTTCAGGACCATCAGAAAGTTTCTCCTACGTTTGTCTTCAGATGCTTCTTTGAATTGTTTTTGAAGATGATCTGAAAGATATCAAATGAGCTGAGCCCTCTGGACACCAACGGGTACTACTTCCTGGAGCTTTAGACATCTCCAGATGGAAACTCACAGCCTGCTGGTGGTCATGTGACCAACAGCTGTCATATATAAACATAAAGTGACTCCGTGTTCTTATCCTGGGTTTGAAGGTCCAGCTTCATCTCTGAAGTATAAAGGTGCATCTTTGGACCGGTCACCCTTCAGAGACACACAGCTGGACACTGGACACTCTGCTGTGTCCTCCTCCTCCATACTGATGAAAGGTTTAACAGTTACACCAGGTTAAAACCGTCAGCCTTTACTCGACAAGAAAAAGGAAGTTCACCCTCACAAACTCTCCAACTCTGAGCTGCGCCGTCAAACTTCGAAAGTTGTTCAAAAATATCTCCAAATATTCGCGGTGGATGGTGGATTTCTCATCTACAAAATCATTTTTTAACACTCACCCTGCGACTGTCGTTGCTCTTGAGGAGAAACAGAAAACTCACTTTCACTTCTGAAGCCGCACCCGACAGAACAAAATGGCGTCTAGAAGCATCTGCGCATGCGCAGGCGATTCTGCGACTCCTGTTGACCAAACAGAATAATGACCCAGATCAAAGATCATATTTACATTTATAATATTAACAATATTCATGAAAATATTGAAAATGACACATTTGCAATGAAAGTAAAAAAGGAAAACTACAGAAAAATAAAATTACGAGATTCAACACAAATATATCAACAAATAATTAAATAAAGAAATGAAAACATTTCACGTGTAATTAGACGTTGTTACAAATGTAATTATTACATTGGTAGTTGTTACTCTACCGAGCTGAGACAAACTGTCTAAATTGATGCTTCAAACGTTAAATAATCTGGTTATTTGCCTGTGTGTGTGTGTGTGTGTGTGTGTGCCGACTACAGATCTAGCTGATGAAAACAGGACATGAGTCCATAAATCAGGACATCTAAAGGACTAAAGACAGCTGCTGATGGTTCTGGTCTGCTGGAGGAGACTGAAATGAGGAGCTGCTGAGATCTTCAAGATTCACTGAAGGTTTATGTTCAGCTGAAGGTCTGGTTAACCTTTGTTTGCTAAAGACCTTGAGCTGAAAATGATAGGAAAAAAAAAAAAAAAAAACGGAAGAAGAAACCTTTAAAGAAAGATAAAATAATGAATTTAACTCTACAAATTAGGTGTTGAATCTCTGGAAAATGTAGATTAATGATGTTTTTATTTTGAATGTATGAGGAGCTTCAAGTTTATAAAATGAGTAAATAAACCTTTGTGTTTGTCATTTTATAAAAAAAAGAAAAAAAAAAAAACCCATGAACATTGGTGTAGGGCAGTTTTGTTCTAAATAGGCCTCTGGAGAAAATGAGCACTTTTGAATTTAAAACTCACAAAAACTAAAAAAAAGGCCAACAACACTCAAGGGTCCATCTGTGTGTATGTGTGTGTTACACACTGATGAAAACCTAATTTGACACGTGTCTGTGTGACCAGGAGATTAAAAAAAAAAAAAAAAAAAAATTACTGAAGGACCCTCAAGTGTTGCTGGCTTTTTCCAGTTGCATTCCCTCGTTTCTAGGGAGGAGATGAAAGCTAGCCCATCTGCAGTTTAAATCCTGTCCAGCAGAAGGCAGTACAACTATTTATAAAGCAATTTAACTTCCTGTAACTTCTTCAGGTTTAATGAGCTTTAGATCTTCATCTGTCTGTCCTTTTCTGATCTGCTATTGAAGATCTCTGTGTTAGTTTGTTGGATCAAAGGTTTTTAATCCATCCTGATGGATCTGAGGCTGACTGAAGCTGTTCAGGACCATCAGAAAGTTTCCTCCATGTTTGTCTTCAGATGCTTCTGTGAATTGTTTCAAAGCTGATCTGAAAACTATCAAAGGAGCTGACCCCTCTGGACACCAACTGGTAACAACTCCTGGAGGTTTAGAGTTGATTCAAACATCTCAAAATGTAAACTTAGAGCCTGCTTATGGTCACATGACTGACCAATGTAAAATATAATCATAAAATAACTGTGTTCTTACTCTGGGTTTGAAGGTCCAGCTTCTTCTTTGAGGCTGACTGAAGCTGTTCAGGACCATCAGAAAGTTTCTCCTCCATGTTTGTCTTCAGATGCTTCTGTGAATTGTTTTTTTAAAATGATCTGAAAGATATCAAATGAGCTGACCCCTCTGGACACCAACGGGTAATACTTCCTGGAGCTTTAGACATCTCCAGATGGAAACTCAGAGCCTGCTGGTGGTCATGTGACCAACAGTTCTCAAAAAATATAAAGTGGCTGTGTTCTTACTTTGGGTCTGAAGGTCCAGCTTCACCTCTGAAGTTTGTGGGTTCATCTTTGGACCGGTGGCTCTTCAGAGACACACAGCTGGACACTGGAGACTCAGTCAGCTTCAGGTTTCTGGAGATCAAAGAAGCTTGATGAACACGTTATCTCAGGACATCAAAGGATTTAGGGGGCTGGGTGTAAAAGTTCAGCCACTGTTTTTAGCCAACATATTTTAAACATTAGGCTCATCTTCCTCACATTAGCAATGTTTTACACAATTGTGAGAAACATGTACATGTGTAAAATAAATCTACATCTAAAAGTTAAATGTAAATAAAAATTTTATATAAACCTAAATGTTATATCGACATCTAATTATTAGATCTAATTCTAAATGTTAAATCTAAGTTTAATGTTAAATCTGAACCTATGTCTGTCTGTAGGGCCAGGTACCCTGAGGTACCTTAGATCATGTGGCCCCGCCCACACCACCCACTGCTGCTCAGAGGATGAGGAGAGGAGGAGACGAAGAGGCGGTTATGGCTGGTGTGTGTTGCCCTTCAGAGCTTCCTGCCACCGGCGCCGTCCACGCCACCGTCAGTGAAGCAGCCCTCCTGCCTCTCCGTCTCCTCCTGGTGGTGTGGGCGGGGCCTGAGTCACCTGAGTCTGCCGGCAGACTCACAACTGTGGTGAAAAGAGGTCTGCAGCCAGACTCCTGCTAGAACGACTCCAGCAGTGATCTAGAACAGGGTCATGTGACCAAGCTGAGGGAGGAGATTAAAGCGGCTCCAGCAGCAGTTTAAAGATGCTCCAGCAGAGGGCGGCAGAGCTCTCCATCAACATGTTCACTTCCTGGAACTTCTTCAGCTTTAATGAGCTTTAGATCTTCATCTGTCTGCCCTCTCCTGATCTGCTATTGAAGATCTCTGTGTTAGTTTGTTGGATCAAAGGTTTTTAGTCCATCCTGGTGGATCTGAGGCTGACTGAAGCTCTTCAGGACCATCAGAAAGTTTCTCCTCCATGTTTGTCTTCAGATGCTTCTGAGAATTGTTTTTTTCTCTGAAAGATATCAAATGAGCTAACCCCTCTGGACACCAACGGGTAACACTTCCTGGAGCTTCAGACATCTCCAGATGGAAACTCACAGCCTGCTGGTGGTCATGTGACCACCAGTTGTCATATAACAACATAAAGTGAGTCTGTGTTCTTACCCTGGGTTTGAAGGTCCAGCTTCACCTCTGAAGGTTATTAGTCTACCGTTGGACCGGTCACTCTTCAGAGACACACAGCTGGACACCGGACACGCTGCTCTGTCCTCCTCCTCCATACTGATGAAAGGTTTGACAGTCACACCAGGTTAAAACCGTCAGCCTTTACTCCACAAGAAAAAGGAAGTTCACCCTCACAAACTCTCCAACTCTGAGCTGCGCCGTCAAACTTCCAAAGTTGTTCAAAAATATCTCCAATTCCTGGCGGTGGATGGCGGACTTCTCTTCTAGAAAAGCATTTTTAACACTCACTCTGCGACTGTCGTTGCTCCTGAGGCGAACAGAAAACTTTCACTTTCACTTCTGA
>CAAE01015129.1:0-11672 GCA_000180735.1 Tetraodon nigroviridis
CATCGGAACTATTAGACAAACCGTGCGGCCTAAAAGATACTGAACATACTTGAAATTGGGGGAAACTTCATGCTCCTTGAGGTGCACTTTAAACATCCTGCGTTTTCTGAAGGTCTGTGAGCAGTTTGGCTGCTTACACTGTGGGCAGAGGAGCCACCGACGTGCTTAGAATGACCTTGAACCTGGAACTGACCCCCACCTTTGACCCGCCGGTCGCTGCTGTCCGGGCGCGGCCTTTTGGCGCCATCTAGCGGACAAACGCGCGCATCGACCAACCTTGAAGTACTTGTTCTTGTCTTCGTGGCGAAAACGCACGTGTCTTTTCAGCTTCCCAGCGTGGAAGAAACTCAGATTGCAGGCCGGGACCTTGCACCTACAGAGGAAAGCCTGAAATGAGCGCCTGGCGAGCGGCGCAGCCGCAGGGCGGGCCCCTGACGCACCTGAATTGTTTCACTCCTGTGTGCTGGAGCATGTGGCGGCTCAGGTGAGACTTCCTCGAAAATCGACGACCGCAGCCAGCAACAGTGCACTGGCATGGCGACTGCAAAGGGTTGAAACGCTGTCACGGTAATATGTGTGACTGTTTGTGTGTGCGTGTGTGTGTGTGTCCCTCTCTCACCGCTCCGGTGTGGACGGTCTCGTGTTCCTCCAGCTTCCACTGTCTGGTGAAAGTGGCCCCGCAGTTTGCGAAGGTGCAGTTGAGCAGCTGCAGAGGTGGCCCCCCGGCCGTTTTGGCACCGCGAAGAGCCTCCATGTCCTTCCAACCTTGAACCTTCCCCAACGCCGGTGTCACCTAATGGAAGGGCCGCCGCCGACGTCTGCCTGTCTTAAAGACTCCGAGAAGCCTTGATTGGATAATTGGCCACATGGTTTTCAGCTGCGTCCGTTTAACCCGATGAAAACCTTAACTGGAGAAGTAGACCTGAAAGGAATTAAATTATCCAAATGATCGGAGTCTTTCAGCGGTGCAGGATAATATTTATCTACCAAGGGCAGAAACTGTGACCCCGAGTTGTTTGTTGTAGTTTTTAACCTACGTTTGATCCACTTTCTTCCAGCTTTTCTTGCCATACTGAGGTAAGGATGGAACATTTAAACCATAACTTTCACCACCATTATTCACATGCTTTTGGGAAATGTTTTCTATCACACACACAAATAACAAAACGGTCGGAACTGATTTCATTGATCTAATAAGTAATTATGCCTTTTTCCAATCTTTTATTATAAAAAAGAACCTTTTGTCAACATTCATTTAAATTTCCCGAGGCAGTGTTGTGGTGTCTCGGTTTCGCCAGTAGAGGGCGCTGTAACACCGACGCGGACAAAAATATGCAAAGTTTCCAGCTGATCTCAAACGCCATAAATAAATAAGTCCTCGGTTGTTTACATCGTAACAGAAACTCTGCAGCTCTTGGTCTTCAGCTGTTTTCTCTATCATCAAATAAACTCGCTATTTTTCCCTCCTTTTTTAAAATCTTCACAGCTGAGCCGTCGTTTTTGGTTCCCTAACCTAATACTCTTAGTTGGTCTCGAAGGGGGCAAAGATGAAATATTTAGAGATGCTGTCAGTGCAAAATGGTGCCTCCATTAGTGGGAAATGTTGCGGGAAGACTTTACTCCAATAACCTCTAACCTAAGAAGGTCGTTACCATGACATGTACGCATGCAATGGATTTCCGAGCCTCTAATGCTTTGAATTAATTGCACGAGGCCCTTATGAATCCCATGTGCTCGTGTGTGTTTCACTTGTGCACATACACAGCCTCGCACCACCAGGGAACACGCTTCCATGATGGTTTTCCGCCGGCCGAGCTGTCGCATCTTTTCTCCGCGCGGAGCTGCCTGGCAACGGGATGAGGGAGGGTCCCGCGGCCCCACGTGTCCTCCTCACCGCAGACCCAGCGCACTTCCCATCATTTTGTTTCCGCATAACGCAGACTCGTGCGTACACACACACACACACACACACACACACACACCCTTCTCCATCCACCGAGCCATACGCAGCCGCGCCGGAGCCATGTACCCGCGTCGCGCTCTTTACGATCTCCATCTCTTTAATGACCAATCTGCAGGCCTGGATTGATGATCTCTTCCACAGACCTATCGGGATGATTGGTTTTCATCAGTCTGACGTAAATATTCCAGTTGCATCCGTGGAGAGAGCGATGGGAGGACGCGCGCCATCAGATGTGTAGCAGGTTCTCTCCGCGTCTTCGCCATCATTCCTGCGCGTTTCTTCTCTCCTCACCGTCGGCTGAGTCGGGGGCGTTTGGCGGCTGTGGATGTGGTAATCCGGGGGAGAATGTGAACATCATGCTGGCGGTGTGGTGCTTCACGGTCTTTGCTGCAGTGGGCGAGAGACTCGCAGTCTCAGGTAAGAGAGAGAGAGAGACGGGGGGGTGGTCGAGGACCGGCAGCACCTTTTCGCTCTCTTCTGATTTCATTCTTCCTTTATTTTTTTTGGTCTTTGCACCTGTTCACTCATGAACTCGCTGCTGGTTGTGGTTTTATTGGAGTGGAATCGCAGTTGCAGCCATCCCATTGATGCGGTAGATTCGCTGCATCAACACATTTCCCTCACACCCTCGTTATTCAGCGCGTCCTAAACATTTTATTCAGCAATTTTCTCCAGAGAAACACCCAAAACAAGGTAACGTTCGCGTATGGGCGATGACTGCTGAGACCAGATTATACAGGGTTGTTGACTTTAAGGTAAAATTTGTCTGCTGAGCTTTGATCATAGATTTAACAAAATTCCAATTTAATTTATTGGATAAAAAGTCACACCGGTGTACTGGGGGGGAGAAACACTGTAGATGTGATAAACTGGGTCACCAAATCAAACTTGAAGTGCAGGCTCTGAGTGTGCATCCTGATAAAGAGATGATTTATTCATTTATTCTTCAACATTTGCCCCAGCGAGGCGCTGGAGTGGTCTCGGGTGTGTGTGTGTGTGTGTGTGTGTGGCCTGACAGGCAACCCAATAGGTGAGCCTCTCTGTCACACCCAGGTGAGGGCTGGCGCCCGTGCAGGATGGAGGCGTTTGGGACTGGTTCAGCCCGGCGGGGTGGGCAGGCGGCCGGTCCGCTGCCGCTGAAGTCACCTACCCGACGCGCCTGGTGCAGCAGATCGATTCAGAGGAGGAAACGGCTCACCTCCACTTGGAAACCAGAGTGAAGAACAGCACCGGGGACACCTCCGTAAGTTGGAGCTAAAAATAGACCACCGTCAAATGGCTCTCTTTCCCCCCACACGGTACCAATCTGTGGCTCCCGAGCGCGTGAACGGCGGGTTTAGGACTCTCCTGTCAGACTGAAGCTGGCAGGGTTGGCGTCCATCTTCACAAACGTGAGCAGACGTGGGCGCGAGGCCGGCAGCAGGCCGCTCCTGCAGGTAGGGCAGCGGCTGCTGGGGATTCTGACCCGGTTCGTGGCGGAGGATCCGCACGTCCACACCGGGGGAAGATCAGCAGATCCCAACCTGCTCCATCGTCCATCTGCAGCCTCTCACACCTGCAGCGTCTGACCTGCTTCGTGGTCACGCAGCGTGAAAGGCAATAAATGTGTGTTTCGCACAGTTACTCATCGCCACACAAAGAAAAGGGTAGTCCTTCTAAAGTATGGAGCCGTCACGTTCAACAACGCCGAGCCCGGACCTCCATTATTCAATGGTGTGTTGATGTCTCCATTAATTATGGAGCAGGCCTGTGTGAGAGGCTGTGGAATGACTGTTGGAAGAGATCATCTCCTGTCTTATTACACACATACGTCACCAGTGAAGGTGAGCGATGATACAAAAGACTTTATTTCCTGACTGGAATGTTAAAGTGCAGATTGTGGGAGCTACAAATGTTGTTTTTGGTTTCCGAGGCCGAGGACTACTCCAGAAATGAGGCGCAGCCATAAATTTAGGAGCAGCAAGAGATGAGCTAAGCTTTTTCTTCTTCTGCTGTCACATGAAAATGGTCCAGCCAGCGTTTTTAAACCCACCGATTCAGTCATCTCCATCGAAACGTCCCCGTTTTCTGTTTACTATGTTGGCGGTCCAGGATGAGGCGAGACCATCTAGAAAAAGTTAAGGAGGAAAAGTTGAGGGAACCAAATGATCTGTTTTCGCTGTCGGGCAAAAACATCTCAGCGATGCTGCTGAGGAGCTTCGGGCAAGAATTAGTCCATGTTAACCGGTAACGGTTCCACGTGTGCCAGCAGGGCCAGTGTGGAAGGAGCCCTGGCGGAGGGCCCGCTGCAGCCTCTCCAGAGTCAGACGTCTGCTGTCGCTCCTGGAGGAGAGAGAAAAGCCGGGCGGTTCTGCCAGAGCCGTCAGGAACGCTCGGCTTCGGCGTCTCGTCACCAGGGACGTTTGGGCTGCAGCGCTGAGTTTAGACCAGTGTTGATCAATGGGCACTTTATCAGCGTCAGCATCAGCCGAGATGCTTTTAGGCATCCACACTATTGCCTGTCTTGAATTATTCATGCTACTCTGTCTTTTACAGCATGACACACTGTAGCACACTCGTTTGCTACCCTTGAATTTATCAGCTATCGTAGCTCTTTTCTCTCTCTCTCTCCCTCTCTCTCTCTCTCTCTCTCTCCCTCTCCCTCTCTCTTTTTTTTTTTTTCCATTTCTTTTTTACCCTTTTAACAACCCATCTTAATTTTTACCCTCTTTCTTTACATAATTTTTTTTCCTCACTCTTCACTTTATATTTTCCTACTCACTTTTTTTACTCTTTTTTTTTTTTTCTCCATCATTTTTTCCCTTTTCTTTTTATTATTTTTCCATTTTTTATTTTCCCACTCCTTTTTTTAAAATTTTATTATTAAAATTTTATTTAACCCAAATTTTCTATTTTTTCTTTCGTGTTAATATATTTCATTTATTTTTCTTATAATCTCCACCATAAATTATTTCTTTTTTATCTTTAACTTTTTCACTTTTTCCATCACGCCCATTTTGTAAAAACCCCTTTCCCACTCCCCTTTTTTTTTTTTTTTTTTTTTTATTTCTTCTTTTCTTCCTCAACTATAAATAATAATCCTTACTGTTTTTTTCCAAACCCTTCTTAATACCCTTCTCTTTTTCTTTCTCTTTATCATACACATTTCTATCTCCTGCTTTTTTTTTTTACTAGTATTAATCTATGATTTTTTTTTCTGTTTATGCATTATCCTAGATTTTTTTATGTATCTACAATATTACCTATCTTTAATTATTCATACTATTTATATTTAATTATATACATGTAATTTGTTTTCCTAAATTTAAGCTCATTTTTTTAAATAAAATTTAAAAAATAAATATAAAGGTGTCTGTCTCTCTCTCCTTTTTCTTAGTATGTCCATTTGGCCAAGAGTGTTTTCCAAGTGGAAGCTTTTGGACACAGTTTCACCCTGGATCTGGAGCTAAACCAGTCAGTATTCCCTCCCAGAAAACTGGGATCTGCCCTTTGCACACGCGCTTGTATCATTAGACGCTCCTAATTCACTGCAGCTGTTCTCATTAGCATTTTTCTTGCACTTAAGCAAAAGCACTTAGCGATTCTGTAAATTCTACATGAAAAGATGGGGAATACCAGCATCTCTCTCACGCTCACTCTCTCTTACACACACACTCAGATTTGCATACATTTGCAAATGAATTAATTCCCACTTTCCACTACCCTTCATTAGAGTTGTCAATGACCTGCCTTAGATGGCTACACACATCTTCACAAGGTTTTGCAGATTTGTTCAATATCGTGTGCTAATGTGCTGAATTTTGTGTAATTTTGACTGCACGTTGGCGCGCTGTGCCGTTGCATTCATGGTGTCTGCTCTCACTCTGCAGTCACCTGCTGTCCTCTGAATATTTGGAAAGGCACTTTAACCAGGATGGAGAACCCTCACAGTCAGCGGTGAGACCGTCTTCCTGGGGCGCGTAGTCGGGAGGGAAAGTGGCAGCAGTGGGCTCGGCCATGCTTTGGGTGCAGAAAGTCTGCCTTTATCACATTTATCTCTGCTGTTGCCAGGGAACTGGATTTTAGGGCTACTGCAGCATGAATATTATCATTTTTCTATATCGTTTGGTTCTAAAATTCTTAATTTAGCAGCAGAAAACATGTATTTTTATGCATTGATGATGTTTTACTGAGGTTTTTGGGCTTTGGTCTCACTCCCTTGTCTATTTATGGAAGAAGCTTCATGTTTTCTCCCGTCCCAGGCCGCCATTTAGGATCTGTAACTAATGTAACAGTAAAATGCGCCACGTACTCAGGTCGGCGAGTCGGCGACATGCACACGACTCTTTGATGTGGCTTTTTTATTAATGGTCCTAAAAGCTGTGGGTGCCCACTGTGTCAAACCACTAGTGGAGAAAATGAATTTGAAGATAACAGGAAAATGGATAAAAGCCTTATCATGCACCCTCCCACCCAACCGCCCACCCACCCACCCAACTAGCCAGCACTCTATGTCCCCACCCACAATCGTTCCAAACTCTCCCTCGGTCCAATCACAAACCTGTTTCCATAGCAATGAGCCAGCTCAGCGGTGTCATTAAGTTCTTGGCAGCTCAGAGAATGAAAGAAGACCGAAAGGAAGGGGAGAGTTATGCTGGTGAACTCGGAGGAGGAAAGTGAGCAAAGTGTTCAGAACGTGGTTTTGGCATCATTTGGGCAGCTCGCTTTCATGCAGGAGGAGGTGAGACCTGCAGAGGGAGGTGAGACCTGCAGGGGGAGGTGAGACCTGCAGGGGGAGGTGAGACCTGCAGGGGCAGGCATGGAGGCCTGTGGTCAGGCCAGATTGTCACCTAGCTGGATGCAGATCTCACTTGCTGCTACTCCAACGCTAGAATACGGCGGCCAGGTTTAAAGTGAACCAGCCCTTTTGAGTTAGCAGCAGTTTTGAGTTCTTTGACCTTTCCTGCTTCAACACGGTGACCTCATGAAGCCGATGGTGCGTCAGGGTTATGACCCCCCCCCCCCCCCCGGAGGTGGCTGCCTCCTGCACAGTTGTTCTGTGTTAAATGCACCAGTTCAACACTGGATACGGAGAGGGTCTGCTTTTACTGAAGACAAGTAGGTCACAAACTGTGCCATAAATGCAGCTGTGGGGAGAGTGGAGGGGAGGGGAGGGGGGGGGGGGGGCTGGGTTTTCTTTTTTTTCCTTTCTTTAAACTGATATTTAATGAAGTCTAAAAGCCCGATGTGTGTCAGAAGAGGCTGGATCATGTGGTGTGTGGTATCCGCAGGGAGGAGAGCACTGCTACTACCAGGGAAGGTTACGAGGCTTGCCGGGGTCCTGGGCGGCCCTCTCCACCTGCCACGGCCTGTGGTGAGAGCAGCCGACCCGGGTTCACGCCTGGACCTGCGTTTAATCCAGATTGACACTTTCCTAAACGTCTCTCCCTCTGCCTGCTCCGCCACCGACCGCAGTGGGATGTTCTCCGACGGCGTCTTCTCTTACGGGATCGAACCAGTTTACGACGGGAGCCCTCAGGTGGGGCAGCTTCACTGTTGAATCCTCATATTTGATTGGCCGGGATGAGAACGTCTGACGTCGTTGCTGTCTGTTTCCTCACAGGATGGCGCACATTTCATTCGCAGGTTGCCTGATATTAGACTTTCTCCTCACTGTCCAGGTATTAAATCGGGTTTTAACTTTCACAGTACACCTGAAAAATTATAGTTTTATTTTTTCTTCTAACTGATAAAAGCACCTAAATGGCTGCGGCTCTGCTCCTGTCTGTGTCCAGACTGTACAGAGGACAGTGAGTGGGAACGTAGAGGAGGTGTTGGCGATGACGACAGACCGCCTGAAACCAGGGAACAGCAGGCGTCCGCCAGGCCGAGCAGATCCAAGAGATCTGTCCGCAAACCCTCAGTCCAGACCGAAACCAAATACATAGAGCTGATGGTGGTCAACGACAACGACATGGTGAGATCCAGAATCCCTGTTTGAAAATATTCCTTCTCGCCGGTGTCCAGTGGGTTTCTGTGGTTACAGGAGCCCTGTGGTAAACCACAGAGGATGAATTTGAAAATGTTCCCATCTTCCCGAGTGTCTCGGGTTGTGATTTCTGCCATCTTCGTCTCCACAGTTTGTACAGCTGCGTCGCTCCAGCAGCCAAACCAAGAACTTTGCCAAAGCAGTGGTCAACATGGCCGACGCGGTGAGAGCTGTGTTTACGTGATTCTGATCCTCCCACTCCAAAACGCTCCTCCGAGCCCCTGAGCGTGTGTGCGTGAGGGTGTTGTTAGTGGCACCTTTAGATGATTTATCCCAGAAAACACACGTTCTCCAGAGCGCTTCAGCGCAGGTGTCATGACAACAAGACGCTAGACTGATGGATATGTTGTTGGGTTTTTTTTTTCTTTGCTCTCCTTTTGCCTCCTAGATCTACAAGGAACAGCTGAACACGAGGATCGTGCTGGTTGCCATGGAGACCTGGACCTCTAAAAATATGATGCCAGTCATGGAAGATCCAGTGATAACTCTGCAGAACTTCATGAAATACAGGAAGGACAGCATCAGAGAGCAGAGCGATGTCGTCCAACTTTTCTCGTACGGAGGGAAAATTTGACAAAACCAAAGAATTGAAAATGATTTTCATTTTTGTCCCTTTTGGGTTGATGCGGTCCTGCGTTTCAGAGGGCGAACGTTCCACAGTGGCCGCAGCGGGACAGCCTTCACCGGAGGAGTGTGTTCTCTGATGAGGGGAGGGGGCATCAACGAGGTGAGGGAAACGCTCGCCTGCTCTCGGGCGGCGTCAGCCCGCACCCGTGACTCTATTCCCTCCGTATCTGCTCCAGTTTGGGAACGTTAATTCGATGGCGATCACGCTGTGCCAGAGTCTGGGCCAGAATATCGGCATGAGGTGGAACAACGCACGCAGCTCCGCAGGTAGGAAAAACCAGAGCAAAGCTTTCTGGTACGAGAGGCCGCCGCAGGACAATTCAATGGAGATGATCAGAGAAGAGAGCTAGCTGTTGGCGTCTCTGTCCAGATGTTCCTTATATTAATCTTCTTCTGTGCTGTGATTAGCCACCTGCCACCATCGGAGGGGGTGGGGAACAAAAGGTTCAGTGATTAATGTGCAAGAACCTTCATTATTCAGTACCAGGACGTGAGCCCAAGGATGGAGGCACTCTCCTCCTCTCTCCTGATGTATCAGCTCCATGAGCCGTTTTCTCCTTTACTGATTTTAATCGGATTGTCTCAATGTTAGTTTGCGCTTTTCCTCGGCTGTGCTGACTCGGCTTTCTCCGCTTCCGCTGGTCCCCGCAGGAGACTGCAGGTGCCCGGATGCCTGGCAGGGCTGTATCATGGAGGACACCGGGTAAAGATCCGCACATCCACTCCCACGGGTGGCAGAACCTCTGCCGCTCCTGTGTTCTCTTCTCGATTGATGTCCTGATCTCTGCCTGTCCGGCTCCTCAACGCAGATTCCATTTGCCCAGGAAGTTTTCCCGCTGCAGTGTCGACGAGTACATTCAGTTCTTGCTCCAGGGGGGCGGGAGCTGCCTCTTTAACAAGCCCAACAAGGTGAGGACCATGTGGTGTCGTAGGATGTGAGCGCGACTCCCTGCGTCTGACCAGCAGTATTTGCAAAAGGCTTTTTTTGTAACACACATTTAGGCACGTGCACATATCTGAGAACATTTGCCAGCGTTACTGACACGTCTCACTCCTAAGTTCTGTCCATCTCTCAGCTGCTGGACCCTCCCGAGTGTGGAAATGGCTTCGTGGAACCAGGGGAGGAGTGTGACTGCGGATCCCAGGTGGTGAGTGTGTGCTTGGGCATCTCTTCTGCCCGGGCCAGATGGTCCAGGAGCACCCGCTGTTCCTTTTCGAGCACCAGCCTGCGTGTGTGAGTGACGCACAGGTTGGACTTTAGCTGAAGGATTGCCTTCTTGTCTGTGGCCGCAGGAGTGTGCACGGAGCGGCGGAGCGTGCTGTAAGAAGTGCACACTTACCCACGATGCAATGTGCAGTAACGGACTCTGCTGCAGCGGTTGCAAGGTGTGTTTGGAGCCAAATGTTGGCCAGCAAACAGTGGAGCAGAGTGCACGTCCTGTATTTTAAAACCCTTTTTAATCAGACAATTGTGAACAAAATGCAGCATTGTGCAACAATTTCATCACTTTTTACTGTTGCATTTGCAGAGTTTTAACACTCCTGATAGTATCCATACCTTTTCATTCCGCAGTATGAGCTGAGAGGCGTGGTGTGTCGAGACACCGTCAACGACTGCGACATCCCAGAAACCTGCACCGGAGACTCCAGTCAGGTAGTACAGGAATATCCGGAGACGGGAAAAAAAAATCCTTAAAAATATCCGATAACCTTTTTCGCTGCTGTTTTTGCTCTTTTCTAGTGTCCTCATAATGTGCACAAGCTGGACGGGTACATGTGTGACAACAATCAGGTAGGTTTGTGCCGGGATTTGTCGCCTCTGCTGGCTCTGGTGGACGTGTGTGACCGTTGTTGTGGGTCCTCAGGGCCGCTGTTACAGTGGACGATGCAGGACGCACGATGGACAGTGCAGGAGACTCTGGGGTTACAGTAAGGACAGCAATACTTCTGAAAGAATATTGTAAACATCTACTGTATGGAAGCCATTTCTGCATCCAGACCAATCTGCTGTATGGGCTCAGTATTTAGGGCTGTTTATTTGCATCTCTCCCGGTCTGACAGACTCATTCGTGCCTTTGTTTGCCCTCACAGATTCAGCAGACAGATTTTGTTATGAGAAGCTGAACGCGGAGGGGACGGAGAAAGGCAACTGTGGTCCAGGTCCCGAAGGCCGGGGCTGGCTGCAGTGCAACAAGCCGTGAGTCACAGCCGTCCCCAAACAGACTCGTTCCGGGCTGCTTCACACATCCGTGATGTTTGCGTCCAGGGATGTTCTGTGTGGCTTCCTCTTCTGCGCCAACATGACGATGAAGCCAAAGTTTGGAGACTTGCAAGGCGAGGTGACCAGTTTCACCCTGTACCATCAGAACAAGTACCTGGACTGCAGGTAAAGCAGCCCCGCCCCCGCCCCACCCCGCTGTCCGTAATTCCGAGGTGGCTGATTGTGTCCGTCAGAGGAGGCCATGCTCTGCTGGAGGACGGATCCGACCTGGGGTACGTGGAGGACGGCACTCCTGCGGCCCCAACATGATGTGTCTGGAGCGACGCTGCCTTCCTGTGGCGGCGTTCAACCTCAGCACTGCGGGGGCTCCAACTTTGGCCGCATCTGCTCTGACCACGGGGTAAAAAAGTAAACTAGATCCAAACCAGGGGACATATTTGTAATGGTAATTGTTACTTTTGTTCACAATTTTCTTCCTCTGTCCTGTAGACGTGCAGCAATGAGGTGAAGTGCATCTGTGACAGAGACTACACGGGGAAGGACTGCAGCGTCTTCGACCCCATCCCCGAGCCGACGGTCCAAACAGGACCAGAGAAGAAAGGTCCTGAAAGCAACCTTCAATCTGAAGCTCTGTCTCTCTCCCTTTCTGTCTCTCTCTCTCTCTCTCTCTCTTTCTCCCCAATTTGCCTCATCCCCCCCTCATAGTCTCTGCTCATTGTCACTGTAATTTTCTCTGTTCTAAAGTGGTTTCTTTTATCACCTAAACATGACCTAAATTCACCTGAATAACAGCGAAGTTCGGACCACATCGTTTCCTCTGATTCTTCTTCCCC
>CAAE01015131.1:14947-34397 GCA_000180735.1 Tetraodon nigroviridis
AGAACAGCTACTAAGATACTGTAGGAAAACCAGTCTACACCAGTCTACCCCAGTCTACCCCAGTCTACACCAGTCTACCCCAGTCTACACCAGTCCACCCCAGTCTACACCAGTCTACCCCAGTCTACCCCAGTCTACACCAGTCCACCCCAGTCTACTCCAGTCTATACCAGTCTATCCCAGTCTACCCCAGTCTATACCAGTCTACCCCAGTCTATACCAGTCTACTCCAGTCTACACCAGTCTACCCCAGTCTACACCAGTCCACCCCAGTCTACACCAGTCTACCCCAGTCTACACCAGTCTACCCCAGTCTACACCAGTGTACCCCAGTCTTTACCAGTCAAAGCCAGTCTATACCAGCATCTCTGGTGTGTGACTGGACACCAGTGGGCCCTGTGACACCACTGGTGAAGGACTGGTCCTGGAGTGAAGACTGGTCCTGAAGTGGTTTCCAGGTTTCCAGGTTTCCAGGTCTCTATGTCAACAGAGCTGAGAGCAGGCGGACCTGTCAGCACCTTCAGGGAAGAGGAGGAGGACCAGCACTGGGAGCACTGGGAACAAACAGGAATGAAAGAAACCCTCCTCGGAAGGAGCTGGGGACCCGTTTGAGCCCAGCTGTTGCTGAGTCAGAGCTACCGCTCTTCCTCCTCCTCCTCCTCCTCTGGCTGGTCCTCAGGAGGAAGAATCTTTAAATAATTCACATCAAACTCTTTTTTCCTCAGATTTAACTACTCCTGACTGGCTGCTTCTGTCCCACTGAAACCAGAACCCAGGACCGCCCCTGCAACCAGAACCAGAACCCAGGACTGCCCCAGGAGGTGGGAGGAGCACTGATTGAAGCCACACCCCTCCGACCAACAACGCTCTTATTGTGAAGGACACGTGACAACGCAGCTTCTATCAGACCAGACGCACATGAAGGTGAGGTGTCCTGCAGGCCGGTTCTGGTCCTGGACGGTTCCGCTGGAAGCGGACCTCTGGGTCCACCAGGGCCACCATCTGGACCCCTGCTGGGGCACGCTGGGCTGGTCAGCTGGGCCCGCTTTGGGATCAGCCTAATGGTAGGCTAGGCTAATGGTAGGCCAGGATAGTGGTAGGCTAGGCTAGTGGTAGGCTAGGCTAGTGGTAGGCTAGGCTAATGGTAGGCTAGGGTAGTGGTAGGCTAGGCTAGTGGTAGGCTAGGTTAGTGGTAGCCTAGGGTAGTGGTAGGGTAGGCCAGGCTAGTGGTAGGCTAGGCTAGTGGTAGGCTAGGCTAGTGGTAGGCTAGGCTAGTGGTAGGCCAGGCTAGTGGTAGGCTAGGCTAGTGGTAGGCTAGGCTAATGGTAGGCCAGACTAGTGGTAGGCTAGGCTAATGAGTAGGCTAGGCTAGTGGTAGGCTAGGCTAATGGTAGGCTAGGCTAATGGTAGGCCAGGCTAGTGGTAGGCTAGGCTAGTGGTAGGCTAGGCTAGTGGTAGGCTAGGCTAATGGTAGGCTAGGGTAGTGGTAGGCTAGGCTAGTGGTAGGCTAGGCTAGTGGTAGGCTAGGGTAGTGGTAGGCTAGGGTAGTGGTAGGGTAGGCTAGGCTAGTGGTAGGTTAGGCTAGTTCTAAGTGCATGGAAACCTTCCTCTTGCTGCCTGTTTACCACAGCCTGTCCTGACTAACGCAGGACACCTCAAAGACGACTCCTAGCTTGGAAGCTAACCTTAGCATCCAACCCCAGACGTGACCCCGTCTCTCCACACCTGCAGCCTGTAAACAGCCTGTAAGACAGGCCAACCTGTTACTCAGGCCAGGAGGTGGGAGGAGGCACCATTACTGGAGCAGCCTGGAGGATGGAGGGACAGGAAGATGGAGGGATAGAGGAATGGAGTGATGGGAAATCAGAAGGACAGAGGGAAAGAGGGATAGAGCAATGGAGGGATGGTGGGATGAGGAATGGATGGACAGAAGGGCAGAGGGATGAAGGGATGGAGGGACAGAGGGATGGAGGGGCAGAAGGAGAGAGGGATGAAGGGACGGGCAGAATTACGAAGGGACAGAGGGCCAGAGGGACAGAGGAATGGAGGGATGGACAATGGACATCTGAAGCGTCCCAGTCACAGCCCAGTCTGGCCCCAGTGCAGACACAGAGAGGCAGAAGTGCACGTGGGCTCAGAAAGCCTGGCTTTGATCATGAAAGGACTCCTGGGGTCACGTGGACGACAGTGGTTCCCAGTCACCCAGAGATCGTCCTCCTCATCCTCCAGTCGGACCAGTCGGACCAGTTGTCTGCCACAACAACCTGTTAGCCCCCGCAGACGCGCCGCGCGCGCCCGTGCGCGCGCCCGCACCGCTGCGGTCCGTGCGGGACTCACCGGGCTCCTCCTCTTCAGGGAGACGTTCTTCCACAGCAGCAGCTGCAGCTGGTGCACGAAGCCCATCTCGGCGTCGCTCCGGCGGCTTCACGCGGCCTCCGGCGGGGACATGGCGGCCCGGGCTGGTCTGACGCCGCTGACGCTGCTGCTTCCTCCTCGCTCTTCCTCCTCCCTCCTCTTCCTCGCGTCCAGCTTCACTGCGCCTCCCGAGCGCGTCGGAAACGTCAAGTGGCGCGTCAAGTTTGGCAAAATAAAGCGTGTGCTTCCGGTTCGCCCTTCCAAAGTTGAGGTCCAGGATGGAGCTGCGCAGTCGGCACAGGAGCACGCCAGGGGCCAGGGGCCAGGGTGTGAGCTCACCTGAACGTCCCAGACTCTGGTCCTTCCAGAATAAATGTCGGGTGGTCGATCTTGTCCCCTGAGGCTACAGCCGTGAAGTCTTTGCAGCGCCTCCTTCCGCCACCTCAGACCCTCTGAACCTCCCCTCCTGTCCTCTTCATCTTTTTCCACACTCGATGACTAACTTTCCCGATGTAAGTTTGATAAAAGTGTGTTTGGATCCGTGTCTCTTTACCGGTGTCCGTCGTCCCATCGTGCAGTTCATCGGTACGCCAGCAGAGGGAACCAAAGCTCGGTTTTCTAAAGACGCTGGAGCCTTTTCCGATGCTGGGACCAACATCAGGGTCCAGGGTCCAGGGTCCAGGGTTCCAGGGTCCAGGGTCCAGGACATCACAGTTGCATTCATTGTGAAAAAGAGGCTGATCAGGACTTTTTCTCCGACTAGAATGAATAAATATACCAGCTGTGTGTCAACACGGCCGGATTGTGGTTTTCTCTTTGGTCGTTCCTTTATGTTCTTTTATTTTTATGTTAGTTTATCTCATATTTGACTGACTGCCACGACATCTTTTTATTTTATTGTGCTGCATTTTATTTTTAGGTATTTTATTTTTATGTTATTTTATTTATATATTAATTTATTTTTAGTAGCTGTCGTGACCTCTTTTATATTTTACTTTGTTGTATTTTATAATATTTATTTATTATTTTGTGTTTATTTTTGGCTGTTGTGACCTCTTTTCAAATCTAAATGTAGTTTATTTTAATGTTATTTTATTTTTATAGGTTTATTTTGCTAGACCTTTTTTATACTTTATTTTAAATGTTATATATTAGACTGTCGGGACCTCATTTTATATAGTTTGTTAGGTTATATTTTGTTATTTATTTAGGTGTTGGTCTTGGTAATGTTATTTTTATTTTTATTTTTGACTGGGCCTTTATTCCATTAGGTTTTTTTTTAGTTTTTGTTTTATGTTTATGTACATTTCATGTTTTATTTTATCCTTTAGCCTCCATCACCGACTGCCGTGACCTCCGTGCGTGCGTGCGTGCGTGCTGACGTCACAGGCGGCCGTGCCTGCGGGCAGCGCCGTTAATCAGGCAGCCGGTCGTCGGTGCGCGTCCATGTTGCAGCTCGCCGGTGTTGTCCGCCTGCTGCGCCCGTCCGGGTCGAGCTTCGGGACCCGATCCGTGCTAGCTCCGCTGTCCCCCGGCGGCCCCTCCGCTCCGGGGCCCGGGAACGAGCAGCGGCCGCGCTGCGCCTCCTTCGCCGCCTTCCGCTCGTCCTCCTCCGGCGTCTCCGCGTCCGCTGCCGCTCGTCGGTGCGGGGGCCAGGATGCGGGCCCCGCTGGGCCGCGCTGCGGTCTTTGCGGCCCTGCTGGCGCTCAGCACCTGCCTGACAGGTAAGGAGCCACTGGTTGTGTGACTGGGCCAACTGGGCGGCCGGCAGCAGCCATGCTGGTCTGGAATTGGCGACCGGTTCCCAGCATGGACTCCCGTCCGGCTAACTGGACCTTTACTGGTCTGCTTATCTGTGTCCGACCAGACCTGCTGTGGGAACGGTTACTGGTCTGGGCCCACTCTTTAACTGGGAGGCCTGAGAGCGGACTGGAACAGGGAGTTTTCCCAGTGTCCAGCTGGTTGTTGTCTCACACACGTTCCAGCTGTCAGAGCTGAAGAGCTGTGAGACGCCTGACACACACACACACACACACACACACACACACACACACTCCACCGGGGCTCTTTCATTAAGGTTAATGATAGATTTATCACCATGCATTGCTGCTGCTGCTGCTGCTGCACTGTTGCTATAGAAACCAGACAGCAAGGTGGAGGGTTGGGGTCAGTCTGATGGTGCTGTTGCAGGTGTGCGACTGTAGCGGAGATGAAGCTGCTGCTCCCCACTCAGGTGAGGAAGAGCAGCGGTTGCTAGGAAACTGGGAGGGAGGAGAGCAGCTGGGACCGACAGGAGTCCCTCAGGCTCCATGTACACGGACCAGGACCAGGACCAGGACCAGGACCAGGGGTGTGAGTGTGTCTGCAGCACAGATACACTCACGGGGTCACACCAGCAGGACTGTACACTGTTAGCTTAGCTTAGCTTTGTTTATCAGCTCTCTGTGATGCTGAAAATCAGACCTATATTTGTTTTTTTCAGGTCAGTTTTCATCTTGGTAATATGAACAGCAGGTGTGTGTGTGTGTGTGTGTGTGTGTGTGTGTGTGTGTGTGTGTGTGTGTGTGTGTGTGCGCGCGCGCGTGAGAGTGTGTGAGAGAGAGACAGCGTGTCATCTTTAGCCCACAAACCTTCCATCTTGACTTGTGTATCGGTGCGATGACTCACCCTCCATGATGTCACACCTCCTCAGTTGCCATAGCAGTTGTCATAGCAACAGATGTGCAGGATCCTGTAAGACAGAGGAGAGGAGAGGGAGGGGAGGAGAGGAGGAAAGGAGAGGAGAGGCTCTGAAGGAGTGACATTGATGACTGATGTTTATGTGTGTGTGTGTGTGTGTGTGTGTGTGTTAAATCCAGTCTCAGGCGCTGGTTCCTGCTGGACTACAGGAGTGGTCCTGAGTCTTTCAAGTGTCCAAGTTTTGTTCTAAAGATCAAAGCCGCTCAGAGGTCTGCACATGGTGCGTTCAAGGACATTTAGGATCCAGCAGTTTTGATGACTGATTTTAAAAACAGAATAAACCAATAATAAACAGAGGAGTTCTAGACCCATGGATGGACGGAGGGATGGCTGGATGTGTGGATGGACGGAGGGATGGCTGGATGTGTGGATGGACGGAGGGATGGCTGGATGTGTGGATGGACGGAGGGATGGCTGGATGTGTGGATGGACGGAGGGATGGCTGGATGTGTGGATGGACGGAGGGATGGCTGGATGTGTGGATGGACGGAGGGATGGCTGGATGTGTGGATGGACGGAGGGATGGCTGGATGTGTGGATGGACGGAGGGATGGCTGGATGTGTGGATGGAGAATCTGGATGTGTGGATGGACGGAGGTATGGCTGGATGTGTGGATGGACGGAGGGATGGCTGGATGTGTGGATGGACGGAGGGATGGGTGGATGTGTGGATGGACGGAGGGATGGCTGGATGTGTGGATGGACGTGAGGGATGGCTGGATGTGTGGGTGGACGGAGGGATGGCTGGATGTGTGGGTGGACGGAGGGATGGCTGGATGTGTGGATGGACGGAGGGATGGCTGGATGTGTGGATGGACGGAGGGATGGCTGGATGTGTGGATGGACGGAGGGATGGCTGGATGTGTGGATGGACGGAGGGATGGCTGGATGTGTGGGTAAACTAGCTCTGCTCTTGTGTCCAGGCTCTCCGCTGTGTCCTGGGGCCCTGGCCTGCGCTCGTCTGGGCCGACAGTTCTGCCCTGTGGGCGGCCCCCGCTGTGGCCCCTGCCTGCACCCGCTGGTGGAGACCAGCAGGGGCCGCTGTGTGGTCAGGAGGAGGCTGGCGCCCGCGCCCAGCCCGCCCAGAAAAGGTGGGTGTGGGGCAGGGTGGAGGAGGCCGCTTCCTGGCTCCCGCGTCACATTAGCCTTTGCTGCATCATGTTACTGTTTGCTGCGTCATGTTAGTGTTTGCTGCGTCACGTTAGTGTTTGCTGCGTCATGTTACTGTTTGCTGCGTCACGTTAGTGTTTGCTGCGTCACGTTAGTGTTTGCTGCGTCACGTTAGTGTTTGCTGCGTCACGTTAGTGTTTGCTGCGTCACGTTAGTGTTTGCTGCGTCACGTTAGTGTTTGCTGCGTCACGTTAGTGTTTGCTGCGTCACGTTAGTGTTTGCTGCGTCACGTTAGTGTTTGCTGCGTCATGTTAGTGTTTGCTGCGTCATGTTAGTGTTTGCTGCGTCATGTTAGTATTTGCTGCATCACGTTAGCACTACTGTGCTGAAGTGATGGGGTGACTCCAGGAGGGTTAGGGTTATGTCACATGACTGGGTTAGGACTCCACACACACACACACACACACACACACACACACACACACACACAGGTGACTATCATGGTCTGTGTCCTCCAGGGCTCAGCAGGGACCCAGAGCTGGACGAGGAGATCGACTTCCTGTCTGCTGTCATCAGTGAGCAGAGAACCATCTCCAAAGGTACTTGTCCGGTCCTGGTTCAGTCCTGGTTCTGAATGGGTCTGGGTCTGGTTTAGTCCTGGTCCTGAACGGGTCCGGTCCTGGTTCAGTCCTGGTCCTGAATGGGTCTGGGTCTGGTTTAGTCCTGGTCCTGAACGGGTCCGGTCCTGGTTCAGTCCTGGTCCTGAATGGGTCTGGGCCTGGTTTAGTCCTGGTCCTGAACGGGTCCGGTCCTGGTTCAGTCCTGGTCCTGAATGGGTCTGGGCCTGGTTTAGTCCTGGTCCTGAACGGGTCTGGGCCTGGTTTAGTCCTGGTCCTGAACGGGTCCGGTCCTGGTTCAGTCCTGGTTCTGAATGGGTCTGGGCCTGGTTTAGTCCTGGTCCTGAACGGGTCCGGTCCTGGTTCAGTCCTGGTCCTGAATGGGTCTGGGCCTGGTTTAGTCCTGGTCCTGAACGGGTCTGGGCCTGGTTTAGTCCTGGTCCTGCTCGGGCCTCTGGGTGCCGTCAGCAGTGTTGGGTGATGCTTGTGTTTGCGTTAGCAGCAGCCTCTCTGGACCCCGTCAGACCAGAACCTTCCGGACCGGGAACCCTCTCCCGCCGCCCCCACAGAGCTGCCACAGAGCCCCAGCGTGGCTCCGCCCACCAGAGCAGCCAACACCACCTCTGACCTGGTGGGGGAGCCCATCACCCTAGGCCACGCCTCCAACCATCAGGTCTTTGTTGGTGAGTGTGAGCGGGGGGGGAAGGGGGGGCCTGCCCCTGGATGGAGGCTGGATGAAGCGTGTCCTGTGTGAGTGTGAGTGTGTGGGGGGCTCTGGGTCTGACCACAGATCGGTTCCGGCCCTGCTGGGGAGGCTCGTGATACTGGTGGGCGTGGCCTCTCTTTGTGGCTGGCGGCGCGGTCCACCCCGCTAACGGTCTGTCTGCTCTTCCTCTCAGTCATGAGCGCCGTCTTGGTGGTGGCCGGGTCGGTGGCCCTGGCCCTGGCAGGAGCCTGCTGGTTCCGGTAAGCTCCTCGCCCGTCACACTGGTTCCCAGTGGGCGCTGTCGCCGTGGTAACCAGCTAACGCCTGTGAATGTGCTCAGGCTTCAGAGGGGTGTGCGCCTGACCCAGAAGATGGAGGACCCCCTTTACGGACTGATGAGGGCCCAGCCCTTCGACGCTCTGGTGAGTGTGTGTGTGTGTGTGTGTGAGTGTGTGTGAGTGTGAGTGTGTGTGTGTGTGTGTCTAACCAGCCTCCCAAAGGGTGTGTGTGTGTTAATAAGTGGCCATCTTTTAGCAGCCAGAATGGGCCACTAACGTCGGCTAACTGTGATCGGAGCAGGCGTTACCATGGACAACCATTAGCAACAACGTCACATGACCCCTTAACATGGATAGAACCATGCTAGCTCATGGCTAGAACATGTCGCCCAGCTGAAATTAGCATGTTAGCCGTGCTGCTACGGTCAGACTTAGCTAGGTCTAGTCCAGAGGTGGGCAAACTAAGGCCCGGGGGCCACATGCGGCCCGATGAGCTGTTTAATCCGGCCCGCTGAGCCTTTACAACAAGTTTTCGCAAACCAAATTAAGAAAGTTGTCAGCTTGACTGGTTAGAAAGAAGTTTAACCCCCTATTCACCTAGCATGCTAACATGTTCTAGTCCATGTTAATAGTCTAACATGTTAATAATCTATCCAGCACAATTTTTAGTTAACCTCCAATCCTCAATTGGCCGGCCCCTTCATCAAGATCTAAAACCCAATGTGGCCCTTCAGGCAAAATAATTGCCCACCCCTGGTCTAGTCTGTGCTGCACCCGCCCCTTCGAAATAGGCCCCACCCTCAAACCAGATCACACCGCCCTATGTTAGACCACACCCCCTGGGTCAGAACCCACTCAGACTGGCTCCTCCTCTCTTGAATGGGCTCCACCCATCGTGACAACTCTCACCGCTTGAGTTAGGCCCCACCCACCTGTTGCTGGCGTCCTCTGAGGCTAGCGGGAGCAGCTAGCTTCTGTTGACGGATGAATGAACCTGTTTCTTCTCCTCCTGCTCCTCCTCTCCAGCCTGGGGACAAGAGGTTGGCCCACAGCGCCCAGATGTTCCACTACCAGCACCAGAAGCAGCAGATGCTCTCCATGGAGAAGTAGGTGGCCCCGCCTAAGCCTTCCGACCTTCTCTGACCTCTGGTCCTCTCTGACCTTCTCCGACCTTCTCTGACCTCTGGTCCTCTCTGACCTTCTCCGACCTTCTCTGACCTCTGGTCCTCTCTGACCTTCTCTGACCTCTGACCCTGACCTTCTGCAGACACAGGGATGAGCCCAAAGTTCCTGACTCTGGAGCGTCGACAGAGTAGGAGAACGAGGATGGAGATTTCACCGTGTACGAGTGTCCAGGCCTGGCGCCCGTGAGTCTGGCTGCTGTCCTGTCCCCGCTGGACGTCGTCCACATCTGGGTGACCGACTGTGTCTGTGTCCACAGACGGGCGAGATGGAGGTGAAGAACCCCCTCTTTGATGATTCCACCCTCTGCCTCCAGCGGTTCCATCAGTGAACCTGGGCTGGAGGAGCTCCTACAGGCAGCACCTGTGTGTGTGTGTGTGTGTGTGTGTGTGTGTGTGTGTGTGAGTGAGAGAGGTCCGAGCCTTCTGATGGACAGAAGCAGCAGAGGGAGCTGAGGCAGGACCAACTGGGACCAGTTCTCCCACTTTGAGGCGACGCTGGGTCCTGGGTTCTCCAAACTTTTCTCCTGCTTTTATCTTTTTATACCCAAATGTGGTTTTTATGGTTCCTGGACGGTTCCTGGTCTTTGCTGGCTGACCTAGCCTCTGACCACCTCCTCTATGCATGAACCCAGATGAACCCAGAAGAACCTGATCTCCGGCTGAGCTCGTCCTCCAGAGGTCCAGGAGGACAGGAGGTGTCGCTACAGGTGAGAAGGTCGGAGGGGTGGATCTTCCTGCCTTGGACTCCGGTTCCGACAGGTCCGGTTCGGGTTCCGGACCCAAAGGAAAGGTTCCCAATGAAGGTTCCTGTGGAGCACCTTTAGGGAGGAGCTTGGGCCTCCAGGCACTGGCGAGAAACCTCAGAGCAGCTGCTTCCTGCCTGCGTCACACCCGGCCGGTCTCAGAACTGCTGCTGTGACTTATCTCACACGCCCACACACACACCCACACACACACGCCCATGTCCACAGCTGGCACCAGAGGCGTCGGCGGGGGACATGGTTGTTGAAGAATGTGGTTTTATTCCCTCGGACGGAGCTGAGAGGACACTTTTGCCCTCCGAGGTCCATCCATCCTCTTCGTGGTGGTGGTGGTGGAGCTCCCCAGGCTAGTTAGCTTAGCTACAGACTCTGTGACACCACCTCTGTCCACCACCAAGAAGCTCTTTAGCACCATCGTTAGCATGCATGTGGATCAGCACAGCTGGAGAATAAACATTTATATCGCCTGGAACTGGTGCCGTTGTTGTCATTGTCGTTGTTGTGGTTTTGTTGTGGTCAGGGGTCTGGAGACCTCCATCACACACTCCCGGACCTCCGTCCTCTCTGACAGGAAGCTCAGGGGTTAGGGTTAGGGTTAGGGTACCCTAACCCTAACCCTAACCCTAACCAGAAGGCGGAGCAACAAAGCCCTGGTAGACGCTTCAGCCACAGCAGCGTTTCCTGGCAGCACCACTGGGGGCCCGGACCCTCTCACCTCCTCACCCTTGTCCCCTCTCCCTCTCACCCCCTCACCCTCTCACCTCCTCACCCCCACACCCCCACACCCTCACCCTCTAACACCCTCACCATCACAAACAAAAACACTCACCCACATAAAAACTCACACAATAACAAAAAAAAAATTTAAAACTCTAATAATCAAAATTAATTAAAAAATAAATTTTATTTACCACTCTCCTGGAAAGACCCTCTCACCCCCTCACCCTCTCACCTCCTCACCCTCCCACCTCCTCACCCTCTCACCCCCTCACCCTCCCACCTCCTCACCCTCTCACCTCCTCACCCTCACCCTCTCACCCCCTCACCCTCTCACCTCCTCACCCTCCCACCTCCTCACCCTCTCACCCCCTCACCCTCCCACCTCCTCACCCTCTCACCTCCTCACCCTCACCCTCTCACCCCCTCACCCCTCTCACCTCCTCACCCTCACCCTCCCACCCGCTCACCTCCTCACCCTCTCCCTCTCATCCACAGAGACACCAGCAATAACAGCTGTACAACAGGAAAAAAGAGCAGGAGTTACAGTAATAACAGTGGTTAGGTTTAGTAATAACAGTAGTGGAAATAATAACGTCAATAAGAACATTAATAACAGTAATATTTCCACTGGTCTTATTTAATTGAAAAGGACATATAAATTAGAAATATAGGAGTTATAGTGGCAACAGCAGGACTGAAAGCTCTTTGATAGACAGGAACAAGTCCAACATTTAGGCGTTGACCCTGCCCCCAGGGGTTAGGCGTTGACCCAGGCCTCCAGGTCCCGGTAGCTCTTCCTGGCTGCTAGCCGCGGGTAGCGGACGCAGATCTGACACAGCCTCTCCCTCCAGTCGGTGATGGTCTGGATCCGGTGGCTACGGCGCCAGCTGAAGTACTGCTCGTAGGCCCCGGCGTCGGCCGCCACCCGCTTCAGGTGAGCAGCCAGAGCCGCCGGGCTCCTGAAGTCATCCACGTGGATGAAGGAGCCGGGGGGGGCCAGGGCCTGGTAGGTGGCCCTGCTGGGGCCCAGGACCACGGGGACAGCCCCGGCTTGGAAGGCGTTCCTCCACAGCTTCTCGCTGATGTAGTCCCTGGCCTGGGAGTTCTCCAAGGACAGGTAGAAGTAGCACTTGGCGATGGTGGGCAGCAGCTCCCGGCTGGACAAGGGTCTCCTGGTCCAGCGTCCGTACACCTGGACGGGAAGGTGGCGGCTCAGGCTGCGGTAAAAGGCGGAGCGAGCCTGCTCCGGCTGGTATTTGCTGACCACCCAGCTGACTAGACAAGAGCGGTTGAGAGGGACCCGCCCGGCCCGTCCGTCGGCCCCCAGCACCGTCCTCCCGTAGGGGACGGGCACGTCGGCGTCCCTGCGGAAGCTCATGGTCCAGTTGAAGAGGCTGTTGAGCCGGCTGAGGTTAGCCATGTTAGCGGGAGGCTCCAGGGACAACCACACCCAGCGCTGGGAGGCCGGCCGCTGCCGCCGCGGGGGCAGGGGGACCCGGCCCGAGCCCAGCTCCTGCTGGTGGAAGACCACCACGTCGGCCGTGGACGCCGTGGACGTGTCGTCGCTCAGGAGGCAGTTGCTGATGTTGTACCGCTGCTGGCAGACGTCTCCGCTCAGCCGGTAAGGGCGTCCGAAGGGCCAGTGCCACAGCAGGATGCTGACGTTTCCACGGCGACCGCCGGGATCCTGCCCCCACCGGGAGAGGCCCCGGTCAACCACGCCGATGTAGACGAGGGACGCCAGCGAGCCCAGGACGGAGACCAGGAGGAGGCTCCGGAACCCGCAGCTCAGCGCTGCAGAAACAGGCGGACAGGAAACAAGCAGCCAACAGCATCAGCAGGTAGGCGGTAAAATACAGCCGAGCAGGCGCAGGAGCCAGAGTCACGGACCCCCAGACCCCCCCAGACCCCCCTCAGACCCCTTGGGGCCACCTAGGCAACTGTTCCTCAGGTCTGAGGCGGCGCAATGTTACAGCATCAGCCTGTCGCAACCAGCCAGAACAGTCACACAACAGGTTTAACAGTGGAAGCAGCCTAGAGAATTACACCACGAACGAGCAGCAGGTCTGTAGAAACACACGCGCACACACACACACACACACACACACACACACACACACACACACACACACACACAGGGCAGAAACAGCCAAAAACAGTCAGTCAGTCAGTCGGTTTCTGCAGGTTATAAACTCTGGCTGCTCCCAAAGTCCTGACCCTGACCCAGGTGTTGGGTGTCTGGGTCGCAGACGTCGACCGCAGCAGTCGGGTAACGACCAAACAGCTGGTTCTCCAGCAGTGGTAATAACACAGCTATGACACCTGTAATAACCAGGAGGGGAGCGCTCAGACCTGCGCCAGGCAGCTCGTCCTCTGACACGGTCTAACCTTGGCTGAAACCAGTCTAGAACTTGAGCTCCACCAAGAACCAAACAGACAGAGGTCACATGACGCGGAGGTAATAGAGCTGTAATTACTGTCTAATAAGGTGGTTTGGAGGGTGGAGCAGGACCTACCAGAGGTCTTCTGGACCACCATCATCAGCAGCTGGACCCGCTGGCATCCTACAGCAGCAGCTCCTGGAGGAGGCGGGGACATTGGTCTGGCGGGTCCAGCTCAGCACCTCCTCCTCCTCCTCCTCCTCTGCCTCTGCTCGATAAGGACACATGCCAACGCGCCTCTGTTGGTGGACCAATCAGCAGGTCCTCAGCGGGTTCGGGTGTGTCCCAGTAGGCCACCTCCTGGACCAGCTACGGGATGATTTATCACGCAGGTTGTCAATCGAGTTGGTAAACCACAAGTTGGTCTTCCGGTTCCTCTTCCTGTTCCCGCTCGGTGCCACCCCGCAGGGCTGCGCCTCACCAGCCGTCGTTGCTTAACCGCTAAGCAAACCGCTAACGGTTCTGGTTAGGAGCAGACGCCCATCGGCCTGCTCCAGCTGTCCGCTGCTTCCTGGGCTCCCACCAACATCTGCCAGTCAGAAAGCAGCAGCTCCAGTGGAACATCTGGAAGATGGGCCCAGAGCTACCTGGGACCATCAGGATTCTCCTCAGACTGGTGGGACCACCAACCAGTGGTGGAGGCCAGTCCAGGCTGAAGGTTCAGGCCCAGACCACAGGAACCTGAGGGAGAACTCTGCCTATGTTCCTGGGTTCCCGCACCCAAGCCAACCTCTGTGGAGGCCTGGACATGCTAATCCCAGCTAGTCCAGGTCCACGAGGGCTGAGGACAGGCCCCCTAGTGGCCGAAGGGTGACCTGTCACACACACACACACACACAGGCTAACCACGCAGGTGTAATTAATGGTTTATTATGGACGACTTCCCTCACAGCTAAAACGAGTCTAAAAGCATGAAGAGAAAACAAAGAACAAAGAGAAAACAATAAATTAAAGGTGTGGAGGCGGAGCTGCCACTGATGGAGGGATGGAAAAGGAAGGGTAAGAGCTCCAGTCCCAACAGCATTTACACACCAGTCACACAAGAGCCCTGCAGGAGGCACAGAGGCAAGATAGGCTCCTCCCACCAGGAACAAGGAGGAGTGGGCGTGGCCCTCAGCACCATAGCTGCGTATCAGTGAGGAGAAGGAGGAGGGGGAGGAGGAGCGCGTCCACCTTCGGCCTGAGGACCAGCGGATGGAGCAAAGACCTGGTGGAGGACTGACCAGCTGGGCTTTGTCCACTGAGGACACCTCAGTGGGACGTGTCCACCGTGCTCAGCTGACAGCCGAAGGTGTGTGTGTGTGTGTGTGTGTGTGTGTGTGTGTGTGTGTGAGCGTGTGTGTGAGCGTGAGCGTGGTATATCAGGGGTAAAAGCAGTAAAAGTCCCAGTGGTCCACACAGAGGTTCTGGTGAGGAACCTCAGGTCAGAGCTGCTCCATCACTGCTCCTCTGCTCCTCCTCCACCTCCTCCAGTCTGGGCTCCTGCACCCTCACCCCCTCCCCCCTCACTGGTGGGAGACTGAAGGCTGCGGCCTCATGGGCTGCAGGGGGGAGGACGGGTGTCTCCTCTGGAGGGGGGACGACGGGTGTCTCCTCTGGAGCAGGGAGGACGGGTGTCTCCTCTGCTGGGGGGAGGACGGGTGTCTCCTCTGGAGCAGGGAGGACGGGTGTCTCCTCTGCAGGGGGGAGGACAGGTGTCTCCTCTGCAGGGGGGAGGACAGGTGTCTCCTCTGGAGGGGGGACGACGGGTGTCTCCTCTGGAGCAGGGAGGACGGGTGTCTCCTCTGCAGGGGGGAGGACGGGTGTCTCCTCTGCAGGGGGGAGGACAGGTGTCTCCTCTGCAGGGGGGAGGACAGGTGTCTCCTCTGGAGGGGGGACGACGACGGGTGTCTCCTCTGGAGCAGGGAGGACGGGTGTCTCCTCTGGAGGGGGGAGGACGGGTGTCTCCTCTGCAGGGGGGAGGACGGGTGTCTCCTCTGCAGGGGGGAGGACGGGTGTCTCCTCTCGAGAGGGGAGGACGGGTGTCTCCTCTGGAGGGGGGAGGACGGGTGTCTCCTCCACACGCGGTGCTGAGGACGCTTCAGCAGCAGGAGGAGGTGCTGGCTGAGAGGTTTTCTCCACCTCCAGCTGGGAGGACGTCTCCTCCTCCTCCACCCGTTTCTCCTCCTCCTCCACCATGTAACCTTTATTTACGGATCCTGCCAACGCCGTCTCTTTTGTTCTATGGAAGTCAGAGTGTCTCCTCTGCAGGGGGGAGGACGAGTGTCTCCTCTGGAGCGGGGAGGACGAGTGTCTCCTCTGGAGGGGGGAGGACGGGTGTCTCCTCTGGAGAGGGGAGGACGGGTGTCTCCTCTGGAGAGGGGAGGACGGGTGTCTCCTCTGGAGGGGGGAGGACGGGTGTCTCCTCTGGAGGGGGGAGGACGGGTGTCTCCTCTGGAGAGGGGAGGACGGGTGTCTCCTCTGGAGGGGGGAGGACGGGTGTCTCCTCTCGAGAGGGGAGGACGGGTGTCTCCTCTGGAGGGGGGAGGACGGGTGTCTCCTCCACACGCGGTGCTGAGGACGCTTCAGCAGCAGGAGGAGGTGCTGGCTGAGAGGTTTTCTCCACCTCCAGCTGGGAGGACGTCTCCTCCTCCTCCACCCGTTTCTCCTCCTCCTCCACCCTGCCTGCTGCCGTCTCCTCCTCCTGCTGCTCTGGTGGGCTCCTCAGATGCTCCTCCGAGACCGAACCGCTGGACACATCTGGACTGGACGTGTCCCGAAGCTCTGAGCTCTCCACCTGGACCATGGACACCACCTGCTTCATCCTCCCCCTCCTCTGGCTCTCTCCACCTCCACCCTGCTCCTCCGCTCCTCCGTACTGGCCGGCCCAGTCGACGGAGGTCTTCTCCTCCAGGAGGTGCAGGCTAGGGTCGCTGCTGCCGAGGACGATGCTGTCCCGGAACAGGTTGTGTCTCCTCTGGACGGCTGCCTCCTTCACAGATACACACACACGCGCACACACACACACACACACACACACACACACACACACACACACACATTATTGGCCTGTGTTTCGGATGTCCAGGTGTCCCCAGCAGCTGGACACCCACCCGTGGTGATGTCCTTCATCAGCGAGTGCAGCACCACCTCCTCAAAGAGGTTCTCCACCAGGAGGAAGCGGGAGAAGTCCTCAAAGATCATCTCCTGGAAGCGAGAGAGCTCCTGCGGGGGACAGCAACAGGGTTGGGGTCCCTGGTGGACAGCGCCGGGGCTCTGGACCTGCGGTGGACGTGGGGGACTCACGCAGACGCAGGAGGGCCCCAGCAGCTTCAGCATGTAGGGGATGAAGATCTGCAGGAGGGCCTCGCGGAAGAAGCGCTTCCTCACCGAGCTGCTGTCGTAGTCAAACTTCTGAGGGGGAGAGGACAAGGACATGAGACCGGGGGGAGGGGGCTGTCCCCCGCAGGAGGAGCGGGACAGCTCACCTTGAGGACTCGGTCCTGGCAGCGCTGGATGGTCTTGCAGAGGTCCTCTGTCCCCTGGGCCTCCAGGCTCTGGTGGAGGATCTGCTCGAAGGTGTAGACGGCAGCGTCCATTTGCTGACGAGGAGAGGGACACACGTCCGCCGTTAGCCTGCTAGCCCTATGCGGTTTGGCTGGTCTCCTGGGGCGGTTGCTATGGTGACGGCGGGGGCCAAGCCTCACCTCCCTCATGAGGACCTGGGCCCTCTGGACGAAGACGGCCGGGCTGCAGACGTGGAACCTCTGCTGGAGCCCCTCCAGGCTCAGCCGCTCCACCTGCTGGTAGCAGGCCTGCATCTTCACCGGGTGGAAGGCCAGCGTGGACACCTTCTCCATGTGCTGGGACACAGGGGACACAGGGGACACGTCAGCACCCAGGCCTGAGGAGCGGGGGCCCCCCGCTGGCCTGAGGAGGAGCTCACTTGGGCCAGCACCTCCTGGGTGCCCTCGGTGAGGCTGCTCCTGCTCAGGTCCACCAGCTCCCTGGAGAACAGGTCCCGGAGCTCCGAGAAGCCCCGGCTGGTGGGCCCCATCAGGGCCTCCAGCACCGAGCCCACGTAGGGCTGGATGCTGACCTTCAGCAGCTTCTCAGCCTTGGGGGCCACCACAGCTGTGGGGGGGGGAACAGGAGGAGGGGAAGAGGGGGGCAGGGGGTGGAGGGGGAGGAGGAGGAGAGCGGGGGGGGAGAAGGGGGAATAAGGAGGAGGGAGAGAAGGAAGGGGGGCCCGGGAGGAGAAGCAGGGGCCCAGGGAGGAGAGACGTTAGAGCTCAGAGCGCCACAGCAGCATCAGCACCCGCAGCTCCACCCCGCAGCAGCACCTTTGATCTTGCTGCTGAGGTGCTCCTTTGATGTGATGATCTGGTCCATGTTGGTGCGGATGGAGGCCTCCAGGGAGGAGCGGACCTCCTCACACCTGTGGAGCAGCTCCTCGTACTGGTGGAGGCACTGGGCCTGCACCAGTCTGTAGGCCGCATCGCTGATCTGGAGACACACACACACACACGCACGCACGCACGCACGCACGCACGCAAACAAAAACATACACACACACACAAGGATGCTTATGGCTCCACAGCTGCTAGGTGTGTGTGTGTGTGTGTGTGTGTGTGTGTGTGTGTGTGTGTGTGTGTGTGTGTGTGTGATGAAGACTCCGGAGGCCTTCCTCACCAGCGTCCAGCTCCTCTGCCGCTCCTGCCCTTTCCCCCGGAGGCGGGGCCAGATCAGCCCCTGCAGCTCCGCCTGCAGCTGCTCCATCACCAGGTTGGCCAGGATCTGGAGGAGAACACCACCATCACCACGTCAGGCCCGGCACACCGGGGTCCTGACGGTGGACACGCCCCTTAGAGCCACCCACCTGCGAGGGAACGCCACACATCATCTCCCATGTGCCGTAGTGCCCTTGAGCCTGGCGGTACAGGCGCACGGCGTCGGTGAAGGCTGGAGTTTGGACCTTGTCCTCCTCCGGCAACCCTGGGGAGGGAGAACGGGAGGAGACGGCTGCTTTAGCATACTAGCTGCCACGGCAATGGCCTCCCCGGTCCGGCCACCAGGCGCTCGTCTGGGCGCTAGCTCGCCGCGGTGAGCGCGCTCACCGTCGTTAGCGTGCCGGATGCAGTCCTGCAGGACGGCGTGCCACTTCTTCTGCTCCGTCTCGGTGGCGGCGCAGAAGAAGTGGTGGCGAGCGTAGGGGTGCCAGAGGACCAGCGGGAAGGGCGTGGCGCACTTGAGCGCGGCCCAGCTTCCCGCCGTAGCCTTCACACCTGGAACAGATCAAAGCAGCAGGCCGCCGTCAGCCTCCAGCACCCACCCCGAGGGTCAAAGGTCGAGCTGTGCGGCCCCTGCAGAGCGCCACTCAAACCTTGACGGCTACCAGTGAAACCATTAGCTCTGGCGGTTTCCACTGCCCACCAGCAGATTTACAGACGTCACCTGACAGGCTATCGCTAAGCAGCTCCGTGTAGGCCTCCAGGGACGTTAGCACCTTGTAGCCTGCACAGTTGATGCTGCCTTTGGGCTGCTGGCCTTTGTCATGGGACTGGATCAGAGAGAGGAGGCACAGTTAGCATGGCTACACCACAGTTAGTAAGGCTACACCACAGTTAGCATGGCTACACCACACCATTAGCATGGCTACACCACAGTTAGCATGGCTAAACCACAGTTAATTTGGCTACACCACAGTTAGCGTGGCTAAACCACAGTTAATTTGGCTACACCACAGTTAGCATGGCTAAACCACAGTTAGTAAGGCTACACCACAGTTAGCATGGCTACACCACAGTTAGTAAGGCTACACCACACCATTAGCATGGCTACACCACAGTTAGCATGGCTACACCACACCATTAGCATGGCTAAACCACAGTGTGAGTGTGTGGGTGTGTGGGTGTGTGTGGGTGTGTGTGTGTGTGTTTCCTGCACACCGATTTGCTGTCATAGCTGTTGATGTTGTAGGAGTCTGGCACAAACAGGAAGCGGTTCCTCCACTTCCTGTTCTCCTCCAGGTAGTGGAAGAGGAAGCCAGAGAAGATGGACTTGTTCTCCAGTGGAACCTGTGGGTGAAGAAGAGGGCAGAGAGAGCAAAGATGAAGAGCAAAGAAAGGTTGGGCTCCTCTAAACCAAAGGTGGACAACTGTTTAGCCTGAGAGCTAACAGGCTTAGCCAATCAAGCTAACAACCTTCTCTATTTGGCTTTTGGAGAAACTGGTGTACAGGCTCTGTGAACCGGATTCAATTGTTCATTGGGCCACATGTGGCCCTCGGGCCTCAGTTTGGCCACCTCTGATCTATAAGAAGGTAGGTTCTGGTCTAAGGGGGCAGGTTCTGGTCTAAGGGGGTAGGTTCTGGTCTGGGGGGTAGGTTCTGGTCTAAGGGGGTAGGCTCTGGTCTAAAGGGGTAGGTTCTGGTCTGGGGGGTAGGTTCTGGTCTGGGGGGTAGGTTCTGGGCTAGGGGGTAGGTTCTGGTCTGCGGGGTAGGTTCTGGTCTGGGGGGTAGGTTCTGGGCTGGGGGGTAGGTTCTGGTTTAGGGGGTAGGGG
>CAAE01015132.1:0-18673 GCA_000180735.1 Tetraodon nigroviridis
TTTTTTAATGTGTAATAACTGGCGTGTTCACGTAGCAATGGCTGCGTTTGTCGACTGAACTTCTGTTCATGTTTTTCCAGGAGCTCTCTGGTACTCACTAACCATCTCAGATTGGGGTTTAACCTCTTTAAAGTCGTGAACGTAAAAGGTGGTTAATAGTTTATGACTTAACATTGTTATTTGTACTGCTGAATAGAGAATTCAAAGAGATTTAAGTTTTGTGTTTGAACCTTCGGTCTCTTTGTACTTTAACCATTTATCAACGAATTATTCTCTTGGTTCCTGAAGCAAACTTGATCTTGTGTGTTTATGATATAGAAGATCTTGAGTAATGGAGGTGTAGTAGATGGCTGGTGTTACCAGGTGGAGGATCAGGAGATAAGCTAACCCACCGGTGTGTCCACACTCGTTTGGTGTGATCTGTAGGATTTCATTGATCACTCAGTTGTTTGAAATGGGTCTCCTGCTTTCTGGGGACGGCTGTCATCTCTGATTTGTCAAATATGAATGTGCCTTCGTCCATCGCAGCGACCCTCGTTTTCTTCATGTTTCTGCTGTTTCAGGGTGAATGTCTCGGCGTTTGGACCCGGGTCCAGAACCCTAACCAGACCTGTTCCACCTGACCCACGGTGTTCTGATTCTTAATTAGAGCTTCACTAAAAGTTTTTGCTTGTGTAAATATGATTTTATTTATTGTCTTTTTAATATCAGCCTTCATTGTGTTGCCATATTTTCATGCCGAAGCCATTAAGATTTTTTAATTAAACAGTATTTTCGTTAACATCTGATCTGGGTGGTTATTTTCTTTATTATGAGGTAAATGTTAAACCTTGGACTGATAAAATGTGCGAACTATTTTAGATAAATTGATGATGATGACGCAGGAGTGTTTTCTTCTTGTTTTTTGTTACCTTGTAAATTTAGGAACACCTTCATGATGGAGGAACCGAAACACCCAGAACCAGTTCACACCCGTCCCCAAGCCACGGAAATGGAACATTTTCAAACATTTGTTCGCCTCTTTTTCATATTCTGTTTAAAAAATAAAAAATGATTTTTCCAAATCCGAATAAATCAGCGTTCAGATTTTAAAGCAGTGAAGGTGTGAAGCTGCACCTGTGGCGGTGGCCGCCAGGGGGCAGCAAAGCGGCCTGCTGATCAGACAGGTTGGTTCACTGATCAACTGTCTGATCAATGAACTGATCAACTAGACTGATGCAGACATTTTAAAGTCATCTGACGGGATTATCATCTGTGTGTCTGTGCAAGTTTCCTCTTGGAATTACACAATCGTGTTTTTCTCCGAAAGGCTTCCCACCGAGGTCACGACCTCTCACAATAAAGAACTCCGCGTCTGTTCAAATGAAATCTTTTATTTGCTGTTTTCTTGCAAAAAATCTAAAAAAGAAACAAGCATCAAAGATTCACATGTACAGGATTTAGTTTACAGAACTGCAGTGTTGAGATTTAAACTTGTCTTCTCACAGGTGACAAATCAAAACCCTGAAATGATTTGGGACATTAAATGACAAAAGCATGAAGGTGTCACGTAAGACTGAAAGGAGGGAAATTCCTCGTTCATTAAACCAGTGGGAGTTTAAAATAAAAATAAAAACAAAACAGCAAAAAAAACCTGGTTTTTGGGTTGGTTAATGTTGCAAGTCACCTGGACCAAAAATTCAACACAAACCAACAAAAAACATCACAAAACCATCAGAAATCAGAATATTAACAGCGTGGACCAGAAAAAAAAAAAGGTCCTACGTGTTTGCACGGTTAGGGTGAGAACATCTCCGGCCAAACCTGCAGGAACCAGTGAAAACAGCTCAGGCTGGAAGCATCCCAGTGGAACCAGTGTACGATGACGTTCAACAGGACAACAGATCCAGCAGTCCAGCAGCAGCTCTGCATGCTGACCTTTAACACAGTAACAGACCGACAGTAGTGTGTTCCAGAAGCTACAGCCAGATTTTACATTCATCACTTCTGATTTTCTCTGAGCAAATTCTGCTTTTTTCTACAAAAACATCCTGACGAGGCTGAAGAAAAACCAGCTGACGTCAGGTGACCTGCCAACAAGGAGCATGGGGAGGTCTTAAAGAACAAAACACATTATATTTACAAGTTCAAAAGCAAATGCCATCAATCCCCTGATCACAAACAGCGCCAGGAAGAAGGGTGTGTGTGTGTGCGCGTGTGTGTGCTGAAGAACACGGAGGGAATGTCTGTTAATCTGCAGGCTCGTGTCCACACACGAGCCTTCATCTTCCTCCTCCTGCCGCCGCTCAGCCTCACCTCCATCCCTCAGGAGGTTACTGTGTAGAAAAACACACGCACACTGTCACACTGATGGCGCGTGGACAGCGCGTGAACAGCGCGCACTTCTCAGGTTTTCTGACCTGGTCTCAAAAGTTCAAAGTAAAGTTTTGATGGGACGTTGCGGCGAGCATCGGGCAGGTGGCGAAGAGGCAGCCTCAAGGGTTAGGGTTAGGGTTAGAGGTTAGAGGTTAGAGGTTAGAGGTTAGGGTTGGGGTTGGGGTTGGGGTTAGGGTTAGGGTTGGGGTTAGGGTTGGGGTTGGGGTTGGGGTTGGGGTTAGGGTTGGGGTTGGGGTTGGGGTTGGGGTTGGGGTTGGGGTTGGGGTTAGGGTTGGGGTTGGGGTTGGGGTTGGGGTTAGGGTGACACAGTCAGACAGACTGGAAGGGTAGAAACAAACAGATGGCTGAAAGCAAACATTTACTTCAATATAAAAGGAGGTTCTGAAATGTCCTCAACTTTGATCTATTGGACACAAGCTAGTGGAAAAATGAAAATCGAGGTTTCCCAGTATTTAGCTGTGGACGTGTTTACTAAATAATCAGCATCTTTGGTAGTTTCAGTAATGAGCTGATTCATTGCTGAGCTACATCTTAGCTGCTGCTGACTCTTCACCACTCCATTTACACCCGTTTACTCCTCCTAGAAAATCTGCTGCTGATACATAAAATGTTATTCCCGAGTGACGTTCATTTGATGTTCAAATGACGTTTTCTCTTTGGTGCTGCTGAAACAGGCCAGCGTTAGCATGTTAGCGTCTACAACAACAGACGTGACACCAGCTGTGCTGCGAGCGCAGCAGCGCTTTGGCTCTGCAGTCCTGGTTCAGACGGTTTTCTCTCACATGTCCTGAGGAGCAGCAGAGCCCGACGATGACGATGATCACTCCACCGCCCTCCACTAGAAACAGGTTGGTGCCGCAGTCAGGTGGCGGGTTAGCAGAGAGAACCGGCAGAACAAGGAAAACTCCTCCTGCCTGTGGAGCGTCAGCTCAGGGATGATGGAACCTGTGGTTCAGGACTCAGACGCGTCCTGAACCAGCCCAGACGGTAAACCGGGACCCAAACCTGGCAGCTGGGGCCATGCTGGACGGAGCTGGGAACGGAGGGACAAAGGGGCGGAGGCACACGTGCAGCGCCCGCCATCGCCCGCTGAGGCTCGCCACGTCTGCGTGGAACTGGCGAGAGAGGCGACCGCTCGCCCCGCCTTCCAGGGAGGAGGAGCGGGCGGGCGGCTCCAACAGCTTCCTCCGGCTCTTGTTGAGCTCTGCGAAGGAGCAGAAAGCGTCAGATCCAGAGTTTGGGAGCAGAGACGGTGTCTATCAGGAATCTGCTGGAACATGTGTTGGATCCACAGCAGAGGACGGAACAAGGGCGTGAAGCTCCGCCTCCAGGCGGGACAACCTTGGCCATCCCTCAGAAGCTCTGGCCTACCTGAGATGGCCAGCAGCATTTTCCTGCGGGCTCCGAAAGTGGTGATGCCGAGCTCCTTCAGGTCCTGGTCCGTCAGAGTCAGGAAGGTCTGGAGGTCGATCTGGAAGCAGCACAACGCTTCCGGCATGTTCTCCAAGCTCTGACATGCTCAGGCTAGCGGGCGGCTGCTACGCTACCTCCTGCTGCTGGAAGACGTCGGTGTACTTCCCCAGGCCCAGGTTGCTGAAGAGCTCGGGCAGGTCGGAGCCCTTCAGAGACGCCTGCAGGCTGCAGCCGTTGCTGCCGCTCAGCGAGGAGATGCAGTCCATGTAGTTGCTGCTGCTGAGGTAGTGCTCCGCAGCTGCCGCGCACGGACGGAGACGCAAGCACACGCGTGAACACACACACACACGCAGACGCAGACGCCCACGCCGACGGGGCCGTGCACTCAGACTGACCGGATTTGTTCTGCTTCCTCTTGGGGCTGCTGACGGTGGAGGGGAACTCCAGGGCGTTCCCAGCTCCGTTCCTCTCCCTCCAGTTGACCGAGTCGCTGCCGTTCCCGATGCCTTCGCGGCTGCTGGATCGGGACAGGGACAGGGGAGACCCCTGGGAGGAGGGAGAGAGCAGCAAGTCAGAGCCCCTGCTGCGCGCGCACACAGGCGCACGCACGCTCAGCGCCGCCTCGTTCGGGACCTCGTAGGTGGTGCTCATGCTGGGCTTGTAGGACACGTGATTGGCCCTCCGCAGCTCCTTGATGGTCTCAGCGGGCATGGACTTGGAGAAGCCCAGGCCGCTCCATGTGTTGGTGGGGGTCCGCACCTCCGTCACCACGGGCTTCTTCAGCATGGCTGCGTTACAAAGGCTAGCGTTAGACAGCCAGAGCCTCCTTCCGCTGCTAGCATGGAGCTGCTACTCCAAACTACCAGCTGCATCCCACGCTTGCTCCGCCTCTCCTCACCTTTGGTTGCCAACAGCTTCTTCTGCTCGTAGTCGAAGGCCTGAAAGGACAGCGGACAGCGTGAGCGCTGCGCCTCCGCCAGCCTGGGTCTGGGTGGGCCCGAACCCACCTGGATGTTGGTGAACGTGGTCTGCGGCGCCAGTCGGATGCGCTCCCTCTCGCTCTGCTGCGCCGCCCTCTCCGCCGCCCGCTCGCTGCCCGGCACTCTCTCATCAGCCACGGGGCTGTCTGACGAGCTGGACTCAGCGTCCGAGAGGAGACAGTCAGAACTGGGGGGGAAGCACAAGTAAAGAGGAAGGTGGAGGAATTTCCCAGGAGGCCTCCATCCGCCCGGGTGGAGGCAGGAAGCTGGTTTCAGGGGCGGCAGAAGGAGCCGGCGGCTCCCACGTACTGGAGGGGGGAGTTCTTGGTGCCCTGCAGGAGCTCCACTGCCTGCCTCTTCCCCGACGACGTCTTGCATGAAGCCAGCATCTGCTTCAGCTCGCTGCCATTGGCCAAGTGGGAGGGGCTCCTGGGCATGCCCACTTCCACAAACGTGTCCGAGCCTAAGACAGAGGTCACCGACAGGGGTCAAAGGGATCAACCGACCGGGGTCACTGACAGGGGTCACAGGGATCAATCGACAGGGGTCACTGACAGGGGTCACCGACAGGGGTCACAGGGATAAACCGACAGGGGTCACCGACAGGGGTCACAGGGATCAACCAACAGGGGTCACTGACAGGGGTCACTGACAGGGGTCACAGGGGATCAATCGACAGGGGTCACTGACAGGGGTCACAGGGATCAATCGACAGGGGTCACTGACAGGGGTCACAGGGATAAACCAACAGGGGTCACCGACAGGGGTCACTGACAGGGGTCACAGGGATCAATCGACAGGGGTCACTGACAGGGGTCACAGGGATCAATCGACAGGGGTCACCGACAGGGGTCACTGACAGGGGTCACAGGGATAAACCGACAGGGGTCACCGACAGGGGTCACTGACAGGGGTCACAGGGATCAATCGACAGGGGTCACCGACAGGGGTCACAGGGATCAACCGACAGGGGTCACCGACAGGGGTCACAGGGATCAACCAACAGGGGTCACTGACAGGGGTCACCGACAGGGATCACAGGGATCAACCAACAGGGGTCACTGACAGGGGTCACCGACAGGGATCAACCAACAGGGGTCACTGACAGGGGTCACAGGGATCAACCAACAGGGGTCACAGGGATCAACTGACAAGGGTCACCGACAGGGGTCACTGACAGGGGTCACAGGGATCAACCGACAGGGGTCACCCGACAGGGGTCACAGGGATCAACCAACAGGGGTCACTGACAGGGGTCACAGGGATCAACCAACAGGGGTCACCCGACAGGGGTCACAGGGATCAACCAACAGGGGTCACAGGGATCAACTGACAAGGGTCACCGACAGGGGTCACTGACAGGGGTCACAGGGATCAACCAACAGGGGTCACCCGACAGGGGTCACAGGGATCAACCAACAGGGGTCACTGACAGGGGTCACAGGGATCAACCAACAGGGGTCACAGGGATCAACCGACAAGGGTCACCGACAGGGGTCACCGACAGGGGTCACAGGGATCAACCGACAGGGATCAACCAACAGGGGTCACCGACAGGGGTCACAGGGATCAACCGACAGGGATCAACCAACAGGGGTCACCGACAGGGGTCACAGGGATCAACCGACAGGGGTCACCGACAGGGGTCTGATGTCTAGTGGGCGCGACCTACCTCCAGCAGGGTCAGACTGTGAGCCGGTGCAAACAGGTTCTGGGGCAGAGCTAGAGGAACCCGTACGGAGTGCACCATGTTGGGGGAGGAAAACATCGGAAGAAAACAGAGACGCGTGAGAGTGAAAGCTGTTCGGGGGAAAACCGCCAGAGCGAAAAACGAAGAGAATAAGAGCCTCTCTGAGGCGCTAAAGGTCCAGCGGTTCATCCATCTCCACTAAATAAGCGCCGTCAGATGGAGACGGCGGTTTGGAGAACGCCACTCTGGGGCTCCAGTAACTCCAGGGGACAAACGGCCCTCCACGTTCCACCTGCGGGGCCGTTCTGCCAGTGTTAAAAATGGTAAGAGTGCAAACATTTTGGTCCCGCAAGGATACAAAAGCACATGAATCAGAGGGCTTTTGGGCGGGCCTCAGCATAAGGAACATGAGCGCTGGGCTCCAGCTGGAAGCAATTACCTTCCAGTGTCAAACAGAACGAAGCGTTCCGCCATCACAGGCTGGCCCGGTTCCAGTCCACACACACGCTCTGACGGGTGTGTGTTTACGGGACAAAGTGCACACCTGCACAGGATTTGCACACATGTTCTCCGGCCTGGCGGTGCAGCGGCGGGAACGATCGGTACCTTCATCTGGGTCCGACTTGCTGGACAGCGGCTCTGACGGGCTGTGTCCGCTGGCCTCCTGGACCGGATCACACGGGGCCGGAGTCAGAACGCTGTCTGCCAGCGACCCGGCTGGTCTGCGCCCGTAGACTGAGGCGGCATGCTGCCATGCAGAGACAGACGTTCACACACATCAGGAAGTGATCCCAGCGTCACACCTGCCGACGGGAGCGACCTCGGAGGAGCTTCGGTCACCTTGACGTGTCCGTTCAGAGCGCAGGAGCTGCTGCAGTCGGGGACGCCGCTGGGCTGCTTGTCTATGGGAGCCAGGCCCGGCGGGGGCGACGGCGTGCTCTGCGTGTAGCCCTGCACGCCCGGCAGCAGGATGCTGCTCAGCGTGGCCTGGGCGGCGGGATGCAGCACCAGCTGGGACGAGAAGCCTGGAAAAACGGAGACGCAAACACTTGAATTCCTCCTCAAAGCAGCAGAGGTCCGAAGCCGTTTGGACTCTGGGAGCCGGTTACAGCAGGAAGGCAAGAATGTGGTTCTGGTCCGACCTTGGGCGCCGGCGAGGGAGCTGGGCCACAGGGAGGCCGGGGCTGTGGGGTTACTGGGGCTGGGCGTGTGCAGGGAACTCATGGCAGAGTTCAGGCTGTTCAGGACGGCGTTCGGAGCCGAGTTCAGGCCGGGAGACGCAGCAGCACCCAGGAAACCTGAAGATGCAGAGGCAGACGATGAGAACCCTTCTGTCCTCCAGGGAGGAGTCCGCCTCCAGTTCCACTAAACTGCCAGCAAACCAAAGACATTTCTGCAATTTCCACAAGGTCGGAGACGTGAAGCTTGTGTGTCCTTTCCCCAGCAAACCCACGCTGGCCAGAGCCCCAGCAGGCTGGTGGCTGGTGTCCTCACCCAAAGACCATGTAAGAAAACAGACAGGAGCAGGTCTGCGGCTTCAACAGGGAGCTCGTTTGGCTCCAGGAAAACGGCCAACCACTTCCCTGGCAGAGCGCACCGTAATCTGAGCAGGAGAAGCATGTAGCAATTACCAAAGGGCGGGATGTGGCCGTCCACAGCGTGGCCCCGGGCCCCGACACAGGCAGCGCTGGACTGGACCGGCTCCTGGAGGCCCCGTCCGCTGTTTTCATACCAAAGGCTTCAAATATTTATTTGAATCTGGTTTGGAAGGAGCTCCGGTCCGGAAGACCAAGTTCAGTTTAAATACACGTTCAACACAAAGACTGGCAGGTTTGAAGGTACAGACGAGGACTCGGCTCACGCCTGCTCCTCCTTCAGGAGAACCCCCCCCTTCCCCCCAACCCGTGGAGATAAAGAAAGGACGGACGCCGACTGATCCCGAGTCAGCTGTAGAACATCTAAACATCTGCCATCCCAGAGGGAACCACGAGCTCCTGGTTCACACCGTGATAGCACCGTCTTGGCCCCACAAGCCAGCCCCCCCCCAGACGAGCTGCTGCCGCGAGGACGCAGCGCTCCCACACGGACAGAAAGGACAACGGGTGGACGTGCTGGGAACACTGGGACGACTGGAGCTCTCACCAAGACTGCTGAGCCCCAGACCAGCTGAGGCCAGGATGTCCAGGCCAACAGGGCAGATGAGGGACGGGGACGGGCCGTTGGGGGCGGGGCTCAGCACCGCAGGGGCCGAGGACAAGGACACCCCGTTGCTCTCCAGACCCAGAAGGAATTTCCGGGCTTCGTACATGTTGACGGCGTTCCTCTCCACGCTCTTCACAATCACCGACTGAGAGGTTGGGGAAGAGAGGAGGAAGAGCGAAAGACGGGGAGGGAATGTGGGGAGTGAAAGGGAGGAGGACAAACATGGAGGGAGGAAGGAAGAAAGAATTAGGCAAAGATTAGAAAGACAAATATTGTGACAGAGAGAGAAAGAGACATGAGAAAGAGCGTTTATTAATCACCCCAAGAGAAGACGTCTCCCACCGATAAGATGTGAGGCAACAAGAGCCACTCAGGAGACCTGGAACCAGGAACCACCTGGAACCAGGAACCACCTGGAACCAGGAACCACCTGGAGGGCTTTTTCAGCCCGAGCTGGGATGCCGCTAACGCATTACTCAGTAAAGCACGACCGTAATCCGACTGCTCTCCTCCAGGAACAACTCGGGCGTCAATAAGCCCACAAACGGAAGCAGAGACAGGAGAACTCACATTCTGGCTGGAAACCAGCCTCTGGAGCTTTCTGCCATCGTTAGTTACGAGTAGATTAAAAGTGGGGTTTCTCCAGTCTAACAGTTAAATTACTCCGTTTTAAAAAAAACAGCATCTTTATTCTGTTTTTATAAAACCAATTATTTTAGGTAAAAGACAGGATTTTTTTTTTAATTAAAAAACAGTGTTTAGTTTATTTTTAAAAGCATTTTTTCAAACAAATAGCATTTAAATTAAATTCAAAATATAAAGAAGTAGACTGTTAAAGTTGTTTCCACATTTATGCTAAATTAGCTCAATCAATTAAATCAATTAAAAATCCAACAACTAAACTAGCACGGTCACTAATCAGTCTTTGATGTCTTTGATGTCAACAGTCATACTTTCCCCTGTAAACACTCATTAACCGGAGCGCAGCGCATCCCGGCTCGGGCAGACGCCGCCGGGTTAAAACCGTTCAGGTCCTTGAGAGGATCCAGGCTGGGCCAGATCAGCCTACAAACACAGCCGGGACGCATCCGAGCGCTGGAAAGCTGGGAGGACGGCAGGTTTTCCGTTTGTAAATGACAGGAAATCGTGGAGGTGAAGCAGTTGTAACGAGAGCGGGTTTGATCTCTGCGAGTCAGTCAGCAGCTGACCAGGACCCAGAGCTCCTTCCTGCCTTTCTGCTCCTCAGGTGAAAAGTGTTGGCGGGTTGGGGATAAAAAAGAGGTTTATCGAAACCCTGCCCAGGATTGCCATGGCAACGCGGCATCCCGTATACAGGTGGAGGCTTTGTTTTTACCGCGTCATGAAGCAGTGATGAAGAGCGACTCGTTCCAGTTGCTACAGGCTCACTTTGGTTGGTGGCATCTGACAAACTTAGCAAGCCCAACGTGCATTGTGTACGTGCGCGTCTGCGGTACCTTGCTGGGCTGTTTGGGCTTTGGTTTGATGCTGATGAAGACGTCAAGCTGCTTCATCAGTGCTGTGATGTACTGAGGCTCAACGTCCTCTTTGATGTCGAACATCAACACCAGCGGCAAGCAGCCCTGTGGAAAATAGATTTTACCATCAGTTCCAGACCCCATTTTTAAGACAACATTAGGTTTTTCCTGCCGTAAGCTAACGCTAGCCTCCTAACAGACTTTGTCTCACAGCGCCTCCTTGGGAAGCGGCACAGATCTGGGATCTGCTCAGTGTGATCGCTACCACGGGAGCCACAGACGTCTATATTTTGGGTGAACTTCGGGACAGCGCTCCAATCGTGCATGGGTGTAATTAGCAGCAGAGAACAGGGCCAGAGGTTGGAGCTGTAATCTGGAGTCTGGCTCCTGGAGCCAGGACTCGTCCGTCCACACGTCCTCTCCTCCTCCTTTCAGAGCCACTCCTCCGTGTAGCCTCCTCCACCAACCCCAGCCCCTCCTCGTAAATCGACAGCTTTTCTGATGCCGACACCAGACCAGTCACGTCAATCTGGAAGCCTCTTTAATTCAGCTGCGAGGGCGACCACAGAGCATTTCTTCACCAACAACGTCTCAACGGTGACGTTAATCCCACTAGCAGAGAAGAAAGACCGGGCCAGTGAGACCAGTCTGCCCAGATCATGTGACTGTGCAGCTACAGGAGTCGCCCTCGCCGGCAGGAACGCAGCTCTGGAAGCTCCCATCAGTCTGGCCTCCAGATGACTGTAGAACATTTCAGCAGCATAAATAGAAGCGAGCCAGCGTTCTCCTCCTCAAAAACCACAACACCATTCCTTTAAGCCTCGAAGACGTCTGTGATATCGTTACAGCCTCCGGCGCTCTGGCCCTGCTGGGAGGAGCCTGGACGGTCACCCACCATCAGGTACTGCCGGGCCAAGCACACCGACTCGATGGAGCCTTGAATGTAGACTGCGGACTGTAGACTGTTGGGGTCGGGGAAGTGGATCTGGGCGCCAGTCCTCTGGGTGATGTGCTTGATGTTGCTGCTGTTGTGGCCCTTCATGAAGAGGTGGTGCCGGGGTGCGATGTCCAGGTGGGTGCTGACCGAGATGCTGCTCGCTAGGCTGCCGGTGAGGTGCTCCAGCAGCAGCGCCGTTCCTCTCTGCACAAACCAGCGGGACAAACGGGTTAACGGCTGACCACCCACGGCTGAGGCTCGTTTCTCTAAAGAACCGGTTTCAGGCAGCAGCGGCCCGTTCAGAGCAGGCAGAAGAGCTCCCCGAACTCTCCTGCCCCGGTGGCACTGGAGCTGGTGAGGGACTTTTTCCTCAGAGAGCAGCTCTGGAGAATGTTGGAACGTGAAGAACACCAATATTTCCTCCTGATGAGGAAGCAGGAGCAGGATTCTAAAGGAGTGCTGAGAGACAGAGCCTCCTTTTACCTTCATCTCCTCTCCCAGGACCACTGGGAGAACGGAGACGAACGGCGCCAGTCCTCACTCACCTTGACGGCGCTGGTGTCGTTCTGGGAGCCGTGCACCACCCCGCTGCCCCTGTAGAGGCGCGTGGGGGGCTTGAAGGACACCGCCAGCTTGTAGGTCTGCGCGATGTGCTGCACAGTCGGAGAGCCGGTGTCCGTCTGCAGGATGGCTGGAAGCTCAAAGGACAGAACGAGAGGCAGCAGCTCCTGCAACACAGCGGAGCAGAGCAGATCAACCCCAAAACGCCTCCACTCCAAACAGATTAGGAGGCAAACACAGAGAATGGTGATTTCCTCAGAGATCGATGTACGCAAACTGATGTAACAGTTGACGCTTAAAGGTGGCAAAACAGAGCAAAAGCAAAATGAAGTCAGCAGTTCCAGAACACACATTCCTCTACACACACACACACACTTATCCAAACAGTGCGCCACTGTGGCTTTTTGCTGCCAGTGAAGGGCAGCAGCGTGAATGGTTCTGACCAAAGAAATGCAGCCTTGATTGCTCCCATATGCACTTGGCCTTTCATTTATATCACGTTTCAGCGTTCGCCTGCGAAGGCTTTGAGAAATTTAGGTCAGGACTGAAAGAAATCCAACCGGAGCCGAGCAGAGCAACGGGAGGGAAAACACTGAATGAAGGATGGGCTGATTTGCTGGGCTGACCTCAGCGGTTTTCCCTCAGAAAAACACCTGGCAGGCTCATATGGAGGGACCTGGGAGAACCGGGCCCAGGAGCAGAACCACCTCTCATCACCTGGACAACCACACAGAGCTCCGCCCACCAGGCCGGCTGGGCCGTGTGTGCAGATATACAGACAGAAAAGCCAGCAGTGTTTTCAGCAGAGATGAGGGAAGCTGTGTTTTCAGGCAGGACCACACACACACACACACACACACACACACACACACACACACACACACACACACACACACACACACACACACACACACACACACACACACACACAACTCTATTGTTCTGCTGTTAACCTCAACTAAAGGGGCTCAATCATGGAACGAGCCTCCGTCTGCAGCAGAATCTAGTACAAACACAACCCAGCAGCCCTTGAGGGGAAAACCTGGGTTGGTCTCTGCTAGAAGACAGCTCAGCAGAAGTCAAACCGTCTGTCTGGTCAACCTGAAGCTGCAGCCAGAGCTTAGCTTAGCTTAGCTTAGCTGGGCTTAGCTTCGCTGGGCTTCGACCACTTTGTGGGCTCCAGGTGGGAGCGAAACAAGTCCAGACGGTTAGACAGTGATAGAGTGATGGAGACGACAGATATCAAAACAGTCGATTAAGCGGTGTGACTCAGTTGATCCGCCCTCATCATCTGCTGACTGCGTCCACCAGAGGCCAAAACAATCTTTGAGGTTCCCTTCAGCTTCTCCGTCCACAACAGTGCTGCTCTTAACTGTGATTCTATTTTTCAGCCACAGAAAATTCTGTGGCTCTAGATAATAAAAACAAGCGTAGGGTATGCTGAGGCGCACGGTTGCCAACACACACTACACAAATCCAGCGTGACCTTCTCCTTCCTCTTTCCCTCCATCAGACACGCCTCACTGTTATTCATACAAGCTCAGGATTGTTAGCACCAGCCGGATTGTCGGGAAAAAAGGTGGCCCAGAAATGGCCTGTGGAGGTGCCGAAAAGAGCGAATCAGAACAAAACAAAATCACCGAAGCTGCTCAGAGCTCCGTCTGAACCTGCCCAGCACAGGAACCTTCTCCTGGTCAGCCTAGCTTGATAAGAAGGCCATTATTGTTTCTTCTTCTGCAGTGTCTAAATACCTGATTTTTTAAGGACAGCACAGCTTCCTGGACGTCTAATGTATGCGGTTTAAAAGTAACTGGGTCAAACATGCTGAAACTGAGCGAGGCAGCCAGAACTGGCAAAGGAATTAACAGATTATGCTTCAAAACTTTTTCCACTGTGAGAAAAGAGACCATTGCCAGGCAACGGCGGCTGTTGTGCTCCATAAAGCTGCATATTTAGCAGCCTTGAGGGAGTCAGCGTTTCAGCGGAGTCCCTTCAAGACCGATGCAGCAGCCAAACTTACCCTTATTTTCACTCGCGCGGCCTCCACCCCTCCTGGCTGCCCAGCGATGGACACCTGTGCACAGCAAACACAGACATGGGACCAGTTACGCCTCAATTCAGTCTTCAGAGACGCAGGTAGCACAGCAGAAGCTGAACCAGAGACAATCCTTATTTTACTTAAACGCATCAGCGCTGAGCAACAACTGCTCCTTTCATTTCTGACGGGACGGCGGAGAAAAGGGGTTATAAAACCGTCATCTGGTCAAACCTGGTTGCTTTTCTCTGCCTGGTTATTCCGGTTGGAGTCTGGGAAGTGGATGTGGCAGCCCGTCTCCTCCATCACCCCCTTTGATGTTGTTGCCACCTTTGCCGATGACGTGGGAGTGCTCCATGTGGGACACATCCATCTTCAGCGTCACTCTGTTACTCTGAGCAGGAGCAGAGAAGCATCACCAGGGCACGCACGAGAAACACGCCTTCGCACGAAGGCATGAAAGCATCGCTCCGGATAACACACCATCGTGTCGATTAATGCTGCCTCTTACTGTCGCCGTGACAACAACAGTGTTCAGTAAACAAATGAGGAGCAACTTAGCTAAGATCCTAATTGCTGCTGCAAGCCAGACATGCACAGACCGCACATGCGCATGCCTCCAGGTGGTGCTACAGTGCATTCACCCAGGTATCCGAGAAAAGGTTCTATGTTCAGCTGGACTTATCAAACAACTGCTTGGAAAACGTTTCGCCTTAGATCCAAAAGGCTTCATCAGTTCTATTATGGTTGGGTGCAGACTGTGAAGATATAGCCATTAATGGACCATTGGCATCCTAGGGTCACCCAGAATAAATACGTGTAGTATGCCGGCGCTAACGATGGATCACCTTGGGGTCGTTAGCAGGGTCGTTGATTCGGTCGTTGGCAGATTCCCTCACGTTCTCCCTCCTTCCACAGCACCTTGCATGTGGGGATCTAACAGCGACAGGCAGGACAGAGAATTCAGCCAGTTTACTGGAGTCACGAAGAGCAGAGACGTCAGCGAGCCAAAGCGGTTCCCTTAGACACCCGCCAGCGGTCGCAAACACGGCTGTCACAACTGCTGCGGGACATCTGCAGGAGGCCTGCAGCTCTGCGGGCTCAGAGGATTAACACCTGCAACAGTCACCCCCAAGCAAACGTTCACTTCTACAAACATCAAGTCCAGCAGTGGTGGTTCTGAACGGGCTCCAGAATACTTCAGGAAACCGCTCAACACAAACGCACCCGTCTAGGTGAGCCCACATCTGGATCAACGCATGCCTGAGCCCGGAGAATGCACGTACCACGCACACGTGCGCTACCCAGCTTGTGCCAACCGTACTAACTGGCAGGAGGTTGGCCAAGCCGTAAACCCCTCCCACAGAAGACCCGACAGCGTAACCTTCCGTCTCCCGAAGAGCACAAAGCAGGTCAGAAGTTGAGTTTCAGCATCATTATCAGGCCGTGGACCCGCGGGCCCTTCCCGGGGTCATACCTGCTGGTACCGCTGGGGGGCGCCCTGTTCTTGCAGGGTCTGAGCCAGACTGCACATCTGGCAAAGATTAGAGCTAAACGAGCACCGCAGTCGTCATGTAGAACACCCCCACATTCTTGACGTGGACTCTGCTGCGTGCACATTTTTGATGATTGTTCAAGGAGAAAAAAACAAAAAAAACAAAAAAAGAAATGAGCAGCTTAAAAAAAAGAAAAAAAAGAATCTCAACACCACCTAAGACCAATAAAAGCAGAGTTTTAACCCGGAGAAAAGCAGCAGCTGCAGGAGTCCCGGCGTGTCTGGCTGCAACACTCTGGGTCGAGTTTTCCAGGAAGGGACCTGAGCTGGAGCTGTGCTGGTGGGAGAAGTTCCCACGTCCACCACTTCAAAAGAAATGGAGGGAATTAATTCAATTGTTGCTCATACAAAACAAATGTGGGAATGTGAAAACGGGCCGGACGGGGCTGCAAGAAATCATCTGAGCTCAGGACAGGAAACCGGTTTCCCAAAATTCCCATCTTGCCAACAAGATATACATCAGTGGAGGCTCCTCTGCATTCCTCTTCACACACCAGGGAACAGAACGATTTTGAAGATGCTCCCAGAGCATCGTTCCTGGCTGATTTTGGGAACTATTTTTGTGAATGAACTCATGCTGCAGGAATGTGCGGGTGTGCTGGGCTGGACGGGCAGATGATGCTTCCGATGCAGACCCAACACATTCTTCTCTGCCAGTGAGGAAGTTGCATAAGCTCATCAAGATTCCACATCTGGATCAGAAATAACAGGAGTTTATGTTGAGGGAACCTTTCCCAACAGCAAAGACGCCGTACAGACAGTGAGATGTCTGAGTCCGGGTGGTGACGCTGTCATCTACCACACCTCCACCCCCCCCTCAGCTCTTCCTGGAAGAGCTGTAACAGTCCTGATGTTTTATTGGTACCAGTGTGATGGAGAACCTTTGCCAAGAACTGCAGGAGTTTCAACACCATCGACTCCTCCAACAGGGCCGGAGGGGAAGGTAGGCAACTGGCCTCCTCTTCCTCCACCTCCTGAAGGGTGGCCCCCCAACCCCACCTGAGCTGGTCTTCTTGGTGTTACAATATTACCATCCTTGATATCTTGAGTCTTTCATCTTGTTGCTGTGGAAACATGACGTCACCTTTCCGGTCAACCAATGAGCTCCCAGCACCAACCAGGAAGTAGCAACCATGGTGGTCTATGTGGACCCTTCAAAAAGAAGAACTGAGCCGAGCCCATTCTTCCGCCCAGGGCCGCGTCCACGGTCTCTGGTGCCTTCTTTTCGGAGTCTTTAATTTTAAACAAATGTGGGCGCAGACAACAGTGGCAAAAGCTAAACCCAGTGAACCCAGAACCTTCTAGAAGACACCACAAGCATGCAGTCACCTTTCTTTGACTTGGCTCCTATTTTGAGTTTGGAGGGCCAGGCGATCTGCGTCTGGGTCTCATCCATGATCTGAAAGACAGAGAAGGATGAGTGAGGCCACAATTCTGGATCCAGCACCAACGTCAGGTCACAGACGGGGTTTGTGTCTTCAGCAGCTTCATTTAGCTCCTCAAACCGGAACCAAACCCACGAACGTACGCGCACACACACCTCGTTACCTGGCTGTAAACCCACCCACTGATCCCTGAACTAGCCGTCTCTAAGAGCAGCTGATGTGGGAAAAGAAAAGCCTTTGAAAGCTTCTGGGAGCAGCAGAACAGGTCCTGCACTCTTCTTCTGTGTTTGTGAAGCACCAGTGAGCTGTGAACTGGTTCCTCTGTCAGAGTGTGTTAGGAACCATCAGAGCTCCTGGCCATGGAGGAAATGACTCCTCTTCTCCCTTCCACAAAGAGAGTCTGACAAAAGAGTTTGTCACCTTCTCACCAGAACTGTGGCATTCACGTCGGAATATTTGGATTAAACACATCACAGGTCAGATACGAGGCCCATACAAAACACATTTTTCCAACAAAAGATAATATTTTCCGTTTTATTCTCCCCTCTGACAAGACTCTGGGAGGTTGCAGGAAAAGCTAATCATGTAAAGGCAGAGAAGAACTCCCCCGCTGGCCAGAACGAGCTGCTGGCTCCCAACCTCAGGATGACGTCCAGGTTCGAGTCAATGAATCATGGAACCAGAACACGTTTTACTATCGCTCTGCTGTCAAATATGCAGAAGTTCCTCTCAGACGCTGGGTAAGCAGCTCTGCTCCTGGCATCCAGGTGCGGAACCTCCCATCAAGGCCTTTTACCGGAAACCGTCACATTCCTTGTATCATCAAACTGGAGCCCCCCCCAGCGCCCCGGAAGCTGCCCCAGATCAGCTGTAGCCTCCTCGGCTGGAGGTGACACATGGAGAATGTGGAAGATCTGATCTCCTCTTCATCCGCTCACAACAACAGCTGGGAACGCACGGCAACATCTGCTTCCAGAGCTCAGCCTTCGGTGGAAATTCCTTCGGCTTTTTGCCTCCAAGCTTCCCGTTTTTCTGGCTTTTTTTCCTCAAACAAGTCCTGCAACAAAGTCAGCTACGTCTGGAAGATGGCGAGTTTTTCCGATTTAAAAGCCCAACTAGAAGAAGCACCAGGCTGCATCCAACCTTCAGACAGGGCTTTTCCCACTGCAGACGCCTCGACCCGGGAACGACGCAGCCTCCGGCTGAGCAGAACCTGAGCAGAACCTGAGCAGAACCTGAGCGGGAAGCAGGAGGCAGCAGTCACGCCTTGGGTCAGCTCTGCAGCCAGAAGGATTCCAGCATGTTTAGAGGAACCTTAACTGTGATTAGCTCGCGCACACAAAGTGAGGCAACGTTTGTGGGGCCACAGCTGGAATTTCCTCCAGCTGTCGCATTAAGACCGTCTGCAAAGGCGATAAGGAGCGGCGTCTGATTCTATTATTGATGAGAAAATGACATTACACCAGATTAGAACAGAATCTGACTCACAGCATAAGTAAATCTAATTTCATGTCCTACAATTATCAGCGCAAACACCTCCCATGCCCCCACCCCCCCCCCCACCCCCCCCGCATGTTTCCTGTCCAGCGCTGCTGCTCTTGGCAAACTCCGGCAGATGGGACTGATTCCTGACAGACCACACACCATTTGAGGCTGGACGCGTTTGTTTTTATAAAATATCCAGCAAACGAGGCTCAATATTTGTAGAAAAGAGGTTTCCTCCAGTGGGGGCTCCACCCCTTCTTTTCTGAGGCCCGTCATAAACCTGGGGTCTCTTTTCCGGTGTCACCTCAACGTGGCGATGGGCGCTCTGAGGCTCAGACGTGCGAGGGACGTCCAGCAGGATGTCATTAGGGCGAAGTCCTGAGCGGCCACGTGTGTCGCGCACGTGACTGTCTGTGTGTACAACTTACAACAACAGCAGTAATCAACAAAGAGGCGGTGTGTTTCCGTGGCAGCGCCGTGACCGAGCAGCTGTTGATTCAGCTGGAGTGTGTGTGAGAGTGAGTAAAAGTGTGTGAGTGCTGAAGATGGAGGAGAGAC
>CAAE01015132.1:18723-58775 GCA_000180735.1 Tetraodon nigroviridis
CCTTTTCTCGGAGAACTCTGACCTGGATGACTGAGAACCTACAGACATTCACCCAGGTACATGTTGCCATAGCAACGGACTCTAAAACAACTGCATCCACAGGCGAAGCTCAGGATGCAAAGGAGGTTATGGTGATACTTTGGTCTGGAGTTACTGTGACGCTGAGGGCATGAAGGAGTGAGACCGAAAAAAAAAAAAAGAGATCAAATCCAAATAAATGGGTGCAGCAACAAGGCGCTAACGTAGCTCACCTTCGGGTTGAGGACAGACATGATTCTGTCTATGGCTTCCCTCACGTTCTCCCTCCTTCCACACACCTTGATGCGGGGATCTGCAGCGACAGGCAGGACAGAGAATTCAGCCGGTTTACTGGAGTCACGAAGAGCAGAGTGAGCTGAGGCAGTTCCCTCAACACCCGCCAGCGGCTGTAACGGCTGTCACAACTGCTGCAGGAGGCCTGCAGCTCTGCACTGGGTCAGCCCCACACGGAGGATCAACACCTCCAACAGTCACCCAAGCAAACGTGCATGGCAGCGCTTCACTTCTAGAAATATCAGGTCCAGCAGTGATGGTTCTGACCCTGCTCCAGAATACTTCAGGTAAATAATCAAAGTCTGCAGGACGAAACCTTTCAACACAAACGCAGCCGTCTAGGTGGGCCCACATCTGGATCAACGCATGCCTGAGCCTGGAGAACGTGCACGTACGCACGCACACATGCACTACCCAGCTGGTGCCAACTGTGCTAACTGGCAGGTTGACTAAGCCATCTTCCAGGTAAACCCCTCCCACAGACCACCTGACAGCATAACCTCCCGTCTCCTGAAGAGCACAAACCAGGTCAAACATTGAGTTTCAGCATCATTCTCAGGCTGTGGAACCGTGGGCCCTGCCCGGTGTCATACCTGCTGGTACCGGTGGGGGGCGCCCTGTTCTCAGGAGGTCATTTGGTACAGGGCCACACAGAAAGAAAAAATAATTTCCATTATTCCCCCCCGCCAAGTCTTAATGTTTTATTTTGAAAAGTGGCCGGATTCTCTCTGTTACATCCATCTCACTTGACACATGATTCAGCTGCGGTGAGTAGCAAGTATTTTCATGTACTTTGTTTTTGTGTTGTGTCTTATTTTGAAGGCATGTGTAAACGTTATCATACATGTCATGTTCTGTTGTTGGTGCCACGTTACGAGGACGCCGCTAATGAAGTCGCACATGATTACACAGTGGATTTACCTTCGTATTTATCATTATTATTATTATTATTATTATTATTATTATTATTCATAATAATAATAATAATAATAATAATAATGTAGAAAAAATACCACAGTTTTAATGCCGATCTTATCATTTTATTTTGTTTTTATCTGCTGCACCTTTAGATTGGGCAGCAAAAATATTGTCAGACATTAAACCAGTCCGTGGGACAGAAAAGGTTGGGGACCACTGCACTAGGTCGTGTCAAACTCAGGCCCGCGGGCCAACTTTATCACTGTATCATACATCAGGAAGGGCTCTGTAGCAAAGCTCTGCAAATGGAACATGACTACTATAAAACGAGTAGTCAACTTCATAAGAGCCAAAGGTTTGAATCACCGGCAGTTCCACTCTTGCTCCTGCTAAAAAGCACATACGATCCTTTTTTTTTTTTCAAAAATATTGTCAGACATTAAACCGGTGCTTGGTACAGAAAAGGTTGGGGACCAGTGATGTAGAACGCCTCCACATTCTCCCAGTGGACACTGCTGCGTGCACATTTTTGATGATTGTTCAAGGAAAAAAAACAAAAAAAAACCAAAACGAGCAGCTTAAAAAAAGACAAATGCCAACACCACCTAAGACCAATAAAAGCAGAGTTAGAGCGGAGAAAGGCGGCAGCTGCAGGGGTGCAACACTCGGCTGCAACACTCTGGGTCGGGTTTTCCAGGAAGGGACCTGAGCTGGTGGGAGAAGTTCCCACGTCCACAAATGTGGGAATGTGGAAACGGGCCAGACGGGGCTGCATGAAATCATCTGAGCTCAGGACAGGAAACCAGTTTCCCATAATTCCCATCTTGCCAACAAGATACACATCAGTGAAGGCTCCTCTGCATTCCTCTTCTCACACCAGGGAACAGAGCTCCCAGAGCATCGTTCCTGGCTATTTTGGGAACTATTTTTGTGAATGAACTCAAGCTGCAGGAATGTGCGCGTGTTGGACTGGACGGGCAGATGATGCTTCACAGCTTCCGATGCAGAGCCAACACATTCTTTTCTGCCAGTCAGGAAGTTGCATAACCTCATCAAGATTCCACATCTGGATCAGAAACAACAGGAGTTTCTGTTGAGGGAACCTTTCCCAACACCGGAAGACGCCGTACAGACAGTGAGATGAGTCTGGGTGGTGGCGACTGGCCTCCTCTTCCTCCACCTCCTGAAAGGTGGCCCTCCACCCTGATCTTGTTGCTGTGGAAACATGACGTCACCTTTCCAGTCAACCAATGAGCTCCCAGCACCAACCAGGAAGTAGCAAACATGTGTGGTTTATGTGGATCCTTCAAAAAGATGAGAACCGAGCCGAGGCCATTCCTCCGCCCAGGGCCGCGTCCACGGTCTCTGGTGTCTTCACTTCTTTTTGGAATCTTTATTTTCAACAAATGTGGGGGCGGACAACAGTGGCTACTCTTTCACTCTTCATCGCCTCCTCCATTTTTCTCTGCTCAAAAGTGGTTGCTGGTGCACAAATCTAGTTAAAGTCGTGTAATTAGTGACTTCTGAGTCTTTGCAGAGTTTTGTCTCTGACATCTTCGCAAAGCCTTCGGATCTGAGGGGGAGTCAGGTGACCGGCTTTTAAAAGTTTTATCAAAGTCTCCACGTGTAAAGGAGGCTCAACTGATAAATCATTCGTTTAAAGTCCGTAAAAGAGAGTTTTTTTTAGCTTTCGGATGTTTTTTTTTTTTTTAAACCCTCCTCAGTCGTGAAGGATCCAGAGCAGATCTTTAGATTTAGGGGTGAAGAACTTTGGGGGGGCAGGACTGTTTCTGTAGATGGTGACGGCAAAGGGTTAAACAGAAGGCCAAACGGCAACAGAAAGGCAGAAGGAAGCAGGTTCAGGGTGAGGTTGGCTGATCAGGACGTGAACCCAGAACCTTCTAGAAGACAACACAAGCATGCAGTCACCTTTCTTTGACTTGGCTCCTATTTTGAGTTTGGAGGGCCAGGCGATGTGCGTCTGGGTCTCATCCATGATCTGAAAGAAGAGAAGGATGAGTGAGGCCACAATTCTGGATCCAGCACCAACGTCAGGTCACAGACGGGGTTTGTGTCTTCAGCAGCTTCATTTAGCTCCTCAAACCGGAACCAAACCCACGCACGCACGCATGCACACCTCATTACCTGGTTATAAACCCACCCACTGATCCCTGAACTAGCCGTCTCTAAGAGCAGCTGATGTGGGGAAAGGAAAGCCTCTGAAAGCTTCTGGGAGCAGCAGAAAGGTCCTGCGCTCTTCTTCTGTGTTTGTGAAGCACCAGTGAGCCGTGAACTGGTTCCTCTGTCAGTGTTAGGAACCATCAGAGCTCCTGGCCATGGAGGAAATGACTCCTCTTCTCCCTTCCACACACCAACGTGCACAAGAGGAGGAGGAAGGGCATGGGCACATGCTCTCCTCAACAAGCCCACCGTCACTCAAACATCTGGGCAGCAGATGGAGAGTCTGACAAAAGGGGGGGTCTGAGTTTGTCACCTTCTCACCAGGACTGTGGCATTCACGTCACAATATTTGGATTAAACACATCACAGGTCAGATACGAGGCCCATACAAAACACATTTTTCCAACAAAAGCTAATATTTTCCGTTTTATTCTCCCCTCTGACAAGACTCTGGGAGGTTGCAGGAAAAGCTAATCATGTAAAGGCAGAGAAGAACTCCCCCGCTGGCCAGAACGAGCTGCTGGCTCCCAACCTCAGGATGACGTCCAGGTTCGAGTCAATGAATCATGGAACCAGAACACGTTTTACTATCGCTCTGCTGTCGAAATACAGAGAAGTTCCTCTCAGACGCTGGGTAAGCAGCTCTGCTCCTGGCATCCAGGTGCGGAACCTCCCGTCGCCTTTTACTGGAAACCATCACATTCCTCTGCCATCAAACTACAGCCCCCCCCCAGCGCCCGGAAGCTGCCCCAGATCAGCTGCAGCCTCCTCGGCTGGAGGTGACACACGGAGAATGTGGAAGATCTGATCTCCTCTTCATCCGCTCACAACAACTGGGAACACACGGCAACATCTGCTTCCAGAGCTCGGCCTTCGGTGGAAATTCCTTCGGCTTTCTGCCTCCAAGCTTCCCGTTTTTCTGGCTTTTCTTCTCAAACAAGTCCTGCAACAAAGTCAGCTACGTCTGGAAGATGGCGAGTTTTTCCGATTTAAAAGTCCAACTGGAGAAAGCACCAGGCTGCATCCAACCTTCAGACAGGGCTTTTCCCACTGCAGACGCACAGCCACCTGGACCCGGGAACAACGCAGCCTCCAGACCAACCAGAACCGGAGCAGGAAGCAGGAGGCAGCAGTCACGCCTTGGGTCAGCTCTGCAGCCAGAAGCGTCTAATTCTATTATCGATGAGAAAACGACATTACACCATTACTCCGCCCCTTCTGGGGCCCCTCTGACCATAAACCACCTCTGGTCTCTTTTCCGGTGTCACCTCAACGCGGCGACGGGCGCTCTGAGGCTCAGACGTGCGAGGGACGTGCAGCGGGATGTCATTAGGGTGGAGATGCTGCAGCTCTAGAAGCCAAGTCAAGAAGCAGATCAACCCTGAAGCCATCAGAGGGCCGTGGGAGCTGCTCTGTGCACGGCCATCGGCTCCTCGGCGCTGAGCTGACCCACAGCTCCACTTCTTCACAACTCTCCAAACAGCTTTGTGGTCTGTGTCAAAGCCACGCCGCTCCAGTACTTCCTCAGCACATAACTGGGTTCAGAGATGCGTCTCCACATCGCTACAGAACCAGTTTATTCTGAATAGGTCAGATTTGGAACCTACGTGTGCAAACATTTTTAACCTCCTACTTTTCTTTTTACCGACTAGGACTGGTGGACTCCTCGCTGCTGTAGTACAAAAAGGTTGCCCTAGACACGAGGGTGGTCCAGCAGACATGAGTAAGAGCGTCTGATCAACCACAACCGAGCCGGGAACGAGTGCGGGGGTGAACCGTGATAGGCCAGAGCCGAGACGCCCTTCCCAACGTTCACTGAAGAAGAAATCTCCCAACTCTGAACAAAACAGGCAGCATGTCGAAAAAGACCATATGCTACAAAAGAACGGGGGGGAGCTTGATGGCCGGAGTGTGTGCGTGTGTGTGTGTGTGTGTAAGGCAAGCAGGAAACCGTACAACTAGGAGTTTCCACTTTCAGCCAGATGAAGGTATTCCACACACCTCGTCGGCTTCCTTCTCCTCAAAGCCGCAGCCCCTCTGTTTATTTTTGGCTCTGTATGGTGATCAAGCGTTCACGGTGAAACTCTACATCCAAATAGCAATTCAGCAGTCAAAACCCAACTTTGGCGCTCTCCTTTCACTGCCCTCCGCCAGCGTGCCAACACAAACCAGCCGACACTCGTTTGTAATCGACAGTTTGACCTTGGGGCAGCGCCGCCGCCGTCCTTCATCAGAGCCGCCTGGTGCAGCGAGGACACACCTTGGGCAGGTATGTGGCCACCTAACCTCCTTCCAAATACAAGAGAAGAAAACAAACAAGAGCAAATCTGGAGTCCTTGTAAAAACTCCAAAGGCCATCTAGAGGCGTCTGGTTTACATTACTGGCTGCAGAAAAGGGTTTCAGGGACGCTAAATCGTTTCCCTCTTTCAAATGTAACTCTGCTTCCTAACCTCTAAACTCCAATATGGAAAACCAGACAAACGAGGATCGCTAAAACAAACCACTGACGGACATTTATTTCATTACAGGGATTTTAACAGAAACTGGGGAAACGATTCTGAAAGAAGTTACTGTTCCCAGCAAGGCTGAAACTTACAGGTACACCTTGGTTAGCTGTTAGCTGCTGATGAACAACCGTTGTTCTTCACATCAAAAAATGTCAAAAAAATGTCGCTTACAGGAAAAGAGCTTCAACTATGGTGTTTTTTTCTTCTTTATGATCACTGATATTTGTTTTTCAAGGTTGTTAGAATACAACACCCTGAGGTGTCCCTGAAAGGTCATTGGAGTCAAGTGGAATCCAGGCGTTTCCATGGAGACGTGATCTATGTCACCACAGATCATTATGCAAGTGTCAGCTGTGTTATCCAATCAGAGCTCCTGCAGCGGCGCCGCACCAGCTCGGCAGGCTTGCTGCTGTTTGCTTTGATTTGGACCAACGAGTGAGCACCTGACATCACACACACACACACACACACACACACACACACACACACACACACACACACACTCACCTTCTGAAAGAAATCCTCGCCGCCGTTGACTCTCCCCTCGGTGGCAGCTGCAGTGAGACAGAAAACAAACACACTTTTACCCACAGGTGGAAACAACGCTCCAACCACAACTGTCCTTGAATCCTGGAGAATCTCCACTCAGGCTGTGAGGATCCGCATCACACATCTGTGGAAAGAACCGTTCGGCCGTGTTCGGACAGCAGATCGTTTCCTGCTTCTGTGCAACTAATGAATGGACCAAATCAGTGTCACGTTGTGGCTGGTTCTGGTTCTGGGCTGCTAATAAAGAGGGTCGACAGCTAACGCAGAGGAAAGCCCCGTCCAGAATCTGCCTCTGATGATCCAGAGCAGCCGCGCCAGCTAGGATGCAGATGTTCCAGCACATCTGTAAACTCCCTCTTGATGCAAACGCATTCAGCTCTCCGAAGCCAGCGCTCTGATCCCTCCGTCATTAAGGATCTCAGAGATTTAAGGGTTTCAACCAATTCGGAGCTGCCAGCACCTATTCACATGACCAGTGTTGACTAGCCAGCCAATCAGCCTGCAAATACAGCTGCTCAAAGCAAAGAGCATCAACATCAGCGGAGACGAGCGCTCAGCGTCCTCAGCTGGAAGCTGTCAGGAACCGGCGCCTGCACGCAGGCGGGCCAGAAGCACCACCGCAGTCACAACCTGCTGCTCTGGACGACGGCCTGGAGGTCACAGCACAGCAAACTGAGAAAGACCCTCGAAACCAGGACTGCTGCTGGACGGATCAGAGCCCGTTGAAAGGATGGAGCTGAAGTCGTATTCTGTGCTGAGCGTGAAGAAACCTGGGAAACGCCAGCGTTTGCTTTTTGTGGAAAAGTGCACTATTATGTGACGGGGCTTCAACTGCTTGGGCTGAGCCGCGTTGTGGGGAGAGCAGGTTGGCGCGTTAGACGAGGGTTAGGAGAGCAGATGGGGTAAATGGTGTTTATGCGGCTGCTCCCAGCAGGCCCCGCTGGGAGGATGTTACCACCCTCCCAGCAAACACTGAAATAATGTGACTGAGCTCCAGAAGAAGAGTGGAAAACTTTCAGAATCCCGTCCACGCCAAGCAATTTTTATTCCTTCATTACAGTTTGGAGCAACACTCGAAATCGGATCCAAATCAATTCGGAACCACCAGAACCTGCTCGTTTACTTCACACCAGAGCCCTTTTGGTCCACTTTGAATGAGCCAGAGTTCATTTTCTTGAATAGTCGCCATGTTCGGGCAGGTGTGAATGCCCACCTGAACTCTGGTCTGGACCCTACAAGCGGACTCTGGTCCACCTGAGGACTCAAAGCAAACCTGGGTCTTGGTTCAGTTGCAAATCAACCCTTTGTCTAGTTACAGTGTCAGTGAGAGAGAAAGTGAACCAAAGCGACCAAGTGGACCAAAGACAGGATGTGGACCAAACCTAGGAAAAGACGTAAAACTAACAAAACTGTAAAAATCAGCAGAAACAAAGAAGTGGGGGTAAAAAAAGTTGCTAAACGTCTTGACGACGTGGAGGACAGTGGAGGTGCTGGCGCTTGTTCATCTGCGGTCCGACGACGGCGCACCAGCCTGGTTTGAGGATCTTGTCACCACACTGTTCTGTAATGTGGTTCCAGTTGAGAACTACTCAACCTGTAGATTTGCTCCAGAGGAGGTTTGAACGAGCATCCGTGAGGTCTGCAGCAGACGGATGGAGCAAGTCTGGCATCCATTATTCTGTGGAGGGACCAACTTTCTGGGAGACTCCATGTTTCCACCCCTACATCTCCTGAAAGCTTCATCGTGGCCGTGATGAAGGAATTCAACACATAAGCAGAGTTCAGCAGAGTTGTTTAATGGTATCGTGCTCTAGGAAACGTCTGCAGCGAGGAGGAAGAAAGGAGGAGGAGAGAAACTGACAGGCCACATTATGGAGGACAAAGACTGAGGTTTCCCCTCAGATTCATGCGCCGTCTACAGGACTGATGCGGGACTTTTTTGCACATCATTCAGCCAGAATCTTTCCATCTTTAAATAACAAAAATCATTTTAACCTGCACAAAAGGAATTTTCCTCCAGTATCAGCTTCGATTTCCGTCTGAAGGGCTACCCTCTGGAAAAAAGCAGTGTTGCTTAGCGAGGCCGTCTTGACCGCCTGTTGAGACCATTATAACAAAGATGTTTAACACAGAAGCACCACGGTCAAAGCGATTTAACGGATGCACGAATGGGAGGTCAGCTGGGTCGGGGAGTCGGAGCCAGGTTTAGAAAGTCCAAACAGCTCCGATGAAGACACCAAGCCTCAGAGATGCAGAAGAGAAGAAGAAGCTGCAGTAGACCCACGAGATGCAGAGCTCCTGTCAGTGAGGATGAGGAGGATTTCCTTCATGAATGCAGCCAAAACTACCCAGCGGACGGTCCTGCAAACACCACCGCCACAGCGTGATGGATGTCTCCCACACACACACTGCACACCAGCATTCTCCATTTAGAGAGAAGGCAGAGCTTGAAGACGCTGGAAGCTGCAAAACGGAGGCTGAGCTCCTCCCTCTGACATGAGCGTGATTCTGACTTATATCTGCTGGCTCTGAATGGAAAAGAAGCAGCGGTAGTTTAGGAGCCGTCCCGGTGGAGAACTCAAGCCTGCGGCTGTTGCTGAGGGTCCAGACCCAGAATCAGAAGCCAGAGATCCCGTCGCAGACAATAAACTCAAATATGCTGCAAGTACCATCAAAGCATTTCAGGCCAAAGCGTGGCTTTGAGGACATGTTGTACCACAGCAAAGAGCAGGTCTCGTCCAACCAAAACAGCCAGATGCTGCCAATGTGGGATCCAACTGGATAAGACGGTGGAAAGCCTGGAGAAAGAAGCTCTGATCCAGGAAGAGCAGATTTAATTGGAGCAGAACGTGTAGGACCAGTAAACCAGCCGTGTGCACACGCTGGAGGACCGGGGGTCAAAGGTTAAAGCAGGGGAGCGCCTTTGAAGCCAGGAGAGGAGCAGAACTGGGCTGTTTCCACTGCAGCCCCCACCCTAACCCTTTTTTTTTTTAAAGACGTATTAGGGTCCCGCAAAGTTTGTTGTGGGACAGCAACAGTGGTCAAACACTCCACGAACAGGGCTTTTTCACGCATCCGTGCCATGGAGCAGACGTGACAAACGCGTCCCGTCAACCGACGGACGCGCGGACTCGGCGGCGTCGCTTTTACCTAACAGCATGATCTCCAGCTTCTGACGGTCCACCCGAAACCTCTCCTCAGTCCACTCCGGGTCCAGGGAGCGGAGAGTCGGCGCTGCGCTCGCTGTTGGAGCCGTGGTCCAACTGGGGCAGGTATCCGGACAGGGGGTCGCACTGGGCGGCCATGCGGCTCCCTAGCGCTTCTCCAGGGACCAGGTTGTCTGCCGAGGCAACAGCGCCGCTCAAGCAGACACTCGGAGCACTCCTCCGGGGAAGGTTCACGCGTCATCCGGCAGAAAAAAAGCTGGGCTCCTCCTAGAAACACAGGCGGGTCCGGCCCCCGTCGGCTCCTGCAGAAAGATTTGTGCAAAAAAATTTTAAAAAGTGTGTTGGTTTGTTTTTTTTTCTTTACAGGCAACAGCAGCGGAATTACTGCAAAATGTCTCAGATCAGTTCGCGCCGGTTCTTGTGCATTTCTTTTCTTTTGCCAGGCTGCTAGTTCCTGGTCAGACACCAGCTGTTTCTGGAGGAAACGCTTCACATCCTGGAAGGAAGCAATTCAGAAAGGAGCGACCCCAACAAACGCGGGTCCAGCCGGCAGGACTGAAAAATGGGCCCGATTCCAGCCCAAATGCCACTAAACCAAGCTCCTCTTTGCATTTAAATCAAAAAATGAGCTTTTCCGACACTTTCAGATCTTTGAATAACGATCACAAAGCATGTGACTGTTAGTGCCTGTTTTTAAAGGTCTTTGCTTGAACTTTGACCTTAGAGAGAGGGCTCTCAGTACAGGATCCTCAGTAGGTCTAATAAACAGCCGAATGAATGACCCCACCATGTCCAGGGCCCAGGGGGCGGGGCTAAAACCTGGCCAGAGGTCGACATTACACGGTGCGTTTTTAACACTTTTACAACAACCAGAAAAAAACGACCTAAAGAAACGACATTTATCAGCTCTGTCAAAACAACAGACACAGTTTACTTGGATAAGTGCTCGAATGCACCGCTACCAGTAAAAGGTGAACTCAAAGAAATCTATTTAAAGGCAGTGATATCAGAAAACAACTGGACAATTCCAGAGAAATTGTAACTGCGCCTCCACCTGTGGCCCGTCCCTGCAGCCCTTTGCAGGCCTTTGTGGCACCCAGGAGCTGCTGCTGACAACACCCGTGTTTAAACGCTAATTTGGACCCCTTACCAGTGACTGACCCTGATAAAAGGGGTACCCGTTGGAACCGTTGGACCTCTAAAATACACGCGTCTGAAATTTCATGACGCTGGGTTGATGCACGAGGGAGAAACGAGGAGTTAAACACTCCAACATGAGCCCCTGTCACACACACACACACACACACACACACACACACACACAGAGCGGCCCCTCCCCTCCCCACTCACACAGACCTGCAGCCTCAGGCCCTGTGTGTGTGTGTGTGTGTGTCGGGCGCTTTTAGATTTGGCTGAAGAATTTGGACACCGTGATAGATATCGGGCTGAAAACGTACGGACGCCTTCTGCTGGCCGAGCCGCATGTTTTGGTGTAGGTTTTACGAGCGTCTGACTTACGGGGCCCGAGCATCCTGAGCAGCTGCATCACCGTCTGGTTTGGGAACTGCACCGTGGCGGACCGCAAGACCCTCCAGAGGATAGTGAGGACAGCTGAGAAGATCATCGGTGTCTCTCTAACCCCCCTGGTGGACATCTACACCACACGCTGCACCCGTAAGGCCACCAGCATCGTGGCCGACCCCTCACACCCCTCACACACCCTCTTCACCCTCCTGCCATCTGGGAAAAGGTACCGAAGCATTCGGGCCCACACAACCAGACTGACTAACAGTTTCTTTCCACAGGCCATCAGGCTCCTCAATGGAAGGATCTGAACGCACAGACTTTCCATGCCACCACACATTATTGACATTATTTATTATCTAACCCTGCTGCTAACTTTCTGGTTTTGTAGAAAAAGGTTTGCACAAATCCTCCCATGCTGCCTTAACACTGCTACTGGGAATAATGTCTATAAAAGCCTAAAAATGTTACAATTGCACTGGCACTTTACTCTACAGCATTTACCTACAAACTCTGCGCAACATTTGCACTGTACTGCACTTTATTCCGACATATCTGTCTGCACTTTATTCTGATATATCTGCACTCTACTCCCACTTTACTCCACCCTACTCCACCCCTCATTCCTGCCCGTCTATGTGCCCGTCCTGTTGCATGTTGTGTTGACCCATGTTGTCTCTGTGTAGCCCTGCTGTCCTTTTTGTGCCCCTTTTGTGTTGTCCTACCAGCACCAGGTCCTGGAGAAACGTTGTTTCGTTTTCAATATGTATCGCACCAGCTAGATATGTTCCAAAATGACAATAAAGCTCACTTGACTTGACTTGACTTGACTTTTAGGGGTTTGGTGTTTCTTCATTCTTGGGGGGACATTTTGCAGTTTTTCAGGTCAAACTTTGCGATGGAATAATAAGTGCAAGGGGAAAAAAAGTGGAATTTTTGGAGGTTTTTAAGGTTTTTTTTAAAACCCCGTGATAGCTATGAGGCCGAAAACGCATGCATGCGTCCAGGGCACCAAGCCGCATGTTTTGGTGTAAAATTTATCAGTGTGTGACTTACAGGGCCCGAGTTTTCCTCATTTTTGTGATTTTCGGTCCGTGAGAGCGAGATTGAGTGAAATATCTGTCTTCTGAGGATTTCTCGAGAACCGTTTGACCAAGGCCTGTGAACCTTACTTTGCCACAACCGGCTCATCAATACACACGTTTCTGATGTATAAAAAGTGCGTGCACACCCTACGGGATTTCTCGGGGCCCGTTAGGCCGAGGGCCCTGAAACTTTCCACACACGTCCGGGTCATCGTCCCGCACGTTTTGGTGTATGGGTCGGGTGTTGCGTCGGGGCTCCTGGTAGAATTGTAAATTACAATTACAATTATTTACAATCATTTAAAGCAGCACCATCAAATTATTTTAAACCAGCAGTAGTTTTAAAATCAATTGAAGCAGAGATGAAGCAGCTTTGCAAGCTCACGCCCTGGCTGTGACCAAAAAGCACATCAAACAGAAACACACGCTACTACATTCACAACCACATACCGGAAATTCCGGACTACAGAGCGCACCTGATTAAAAGCCGCATGCTATTATTTTAGAAAGAAAATTTATTTTGTAGTTATATTAGCCGCACCGGATTTTAAGCCGCAGTCTTAAACAGTCCTAAAAATGAGGTAGTTCACGTTCATTTGTTACATTTAAATAAATAAGACGCTGTTATTCTTCTTAAGGATTGTTCAGATATTTACACAGAAAGATATTACAGGTGAGGAGGTTTTGTTTAACTTTTTTAAATTGAATCCGCTTAGTAACAAACAAATATATTCCATACCGGTACATGCATATTACACATGCTTGTTTTTAACGGTGCCTGTGACGCAGCTACCCTGAAATATAGCCTACGTTTGTATCGGTAACACACAACTACGTTGTCCGATATGCCTTGCTGATGCTTTTTTGCGCAACAGTGCATGAACAGTATTCCAGTATTTCCTAATAACTGATGAGGAAGAAAAAGTGATTTTCAAATGACAATGTATTAAATGCCTTGTATTACATGCCTTACATTTGATTAAGGCATTTGGTTAAGTTTTCAATGTTAGCAAATCCTTTTGTATATCAGAAAGACCTCAGACCATTTGCCCCCACCCTCCAGGAATGATCAAATCCTGGTCTCCCTTTTGTTCCTGACTCCAGTCTTTGTCACCCTAATCAGAGACCCCCTGTTGCCCCCTATTGTCTCGAGTCTCTCCCCATCACCTTTGTCACCTACACCCCTCAAGTCAGAACCCCCTTGAGGACAAATGGTATTGTTTTCCCTACCTAGCTCTCCTATTGCCTTATGCTCTCCCCTTCCTCCCCTGTTCTCCATCCTTGATTAACATCTTAATCAAGGAACACCTACCCATGGCCTTTTGTTCCTGGGGTCCAAGCCCAAATGGCACTGACCCCCTCCTGTCCCAGTTCCTGCCCATGCCCCTACCTTCCCAGTTCACTGTGTTTACATATGCGACCACTGCCTTTTGTTTCCCCTGTATAAATGTACCCTGTTTCTGTTGCTCTGGGTCCACTCACAGGCTCAGACCAGCTCTGCGTCCGTCAGTTCACCAGTGTGCCGGCCGACTTTAAAAAAAACTCACACCACCACAGCAAACTCAAACTTGGATTAAGCGATTTCTTCGACACTGATAACATGTACCACATAGTGCATCCAACCAAAAAAAGTCACTGATCACCATCTTCATCTTCCTCGGCCGCCTGCTCTCTGTGTTAACTCGGTCCTGCAGAAAGTTTCCAAGCTCGGGCCATCAGCTATCATTACCTCTGGAAGCTTTTGGCGTCTTTTAGCGTTAGCTCAGTTCTTCATGCTGGCGTCTCCACCTTCTAACCACTGATTCATTCATGCTAAGGTTACGTGCGGCAGCTCGATTTTCTTCCTCAACTGCTGCTTTTAACTACTGACCAATTTTATTGGTCGACTGTTGCTTGGCAAATGGTTTTGCCATCACAAAAAAATTGAATAAGCCGCACCATAGTATAAGCCGCAGAGTTTAACGTGTGGGGAAAAAAGTAGCGTCTTATAATCCGAAATTTACAGTAAATCAAATCCAACTGTAATAGTGACATGATCATCTTAATCAAAAACTAAATGGCCACTTTTGTCAATAAAACACAGCAGAAAAGCAGCAACAGATAATAAGAGCTCTCATTTAGCAACAATTACATTATTTAAAACAAGGAGCATCAAATTAAAACCAGCAGCAAGAATGATTTCAAACCTTCAACAGTTTTAAAATCAACTAAAGCAGAGATGAAGCAGGTGTAGCACACTCGCCATGTGGGGGCCACGCCCTGACTGGCTAACGAAGCTCATTTACAACCATCACCAACAACGTTAAACTAACCAAATAGTGACCAAAAAGCACACAAGCAAACAGACATACACACTCCTACATGCCCTATGAAATAAATCGAATATAAGATAAGAATAATAGCAACACAGGGACCTTAATAAAAATGGCTGCTTTTGTCAATAGAAAACATCAGAAATCCAACTTAAAATGATAAAATGATGATTTTTTTACAATAATTTAAACAAGTAGCATCAACTTCATTTAAATTAGCAAGATAACTCAAAAACAGTATAAAGAATGAAGCATAAGCGAAAAGCAACTTAAATGAAAACAAAATGGCTGCGCCTGCCACTGAAAATGGCAGAAAAGCAGTTTAAGTTAATAAGCCTTAAAACCAGCAGCAGAAATCATTTTTGACCAGCAGCATTTTTAAATCAACAGTTAAAGCAGAGATGAAGCAGGTGCAGCTTTGCACACTCGTTATGTGTCCTTTTGAAGTACAACAATAAAGCAACAAAACGTGCTCAACTGAAAACAAAATGGCTGCTCTTGCCAATTAAAAAACCAGAAAAGCAGCTTATTAATAAAATCCCCAATTTAATATCATTTACAATAATTTAAATCAGCACCATCAAATTATTTCAAACCGGGAGCAGTTTTAAAATGAATTTAAGCAGAGATGAAGCAGCTTTTCACACTGGCCACGTGGGGGCAGCAACTAGCTGGCTAACGAAGCTCTCACAACCATCACCGACATCCATAAACAGACCAAATAGTGGCCCAAAAGCACACGATCAAACAGACCAACAGGCTCCTACATGCAGGAAATAAATCAAACATCAAGAAAAAAGCAGCGCGATGACCTTCACTGGAAAAAAAGGCAGCTTTCGCCATTAGAAAACGGCAGAAAAGCAGTTTAAGATATCCCGCAACATGAATAGAAAAAACGACCAGCATAAATTTAATTCAACCAGCATTAGAAATTTAAACCCGCAGCAGAAATAATTTAAACAAAACCGCTGCTTTTGCGCCGTGAAACAGCAGAAGCTTCAATTAGCGATATAACAAAGTATTTAGGCAAATTAAATAAAAGTACACATTTCTGCAAATAGAACAGTCAATAGTCTGAAGCGCTACAAACGAAACACACATAAAGTATCCTAATAATGAGCGTTTAAGGCATTAATTGAAAGCAGCAGGATCACAGGTGGGCTCCTACCGTTCAGGGCAAAGGGGAGAACGTTAGCACGCTAGCACGCTGGCACGCTAGCCGGAGCGGTGCTATTTATAGCCGAGCTGCGTCAGCGGGAAAGTTTGACAGCGTCATCGGCCAATGCCGCTCAATCATCCAGCTAAACGCGACTTTTCTGACCAATAAAGGGTGTTGACGTGAGATCGTCCGTTCCTACTCCGTGTTCTGGATCAAGACTGCGACTGTGTGTGTGTGTGTGTGTGTGTGTGTCGGGTGCTTTTAGATTTGGGTGAATAATTTGGACACTGTGATAGGTATCGGGCTGAAAACATACGGGGGCGTGCGGGTGGTCGAGCTGCACGTTTTGGTGTAGGTTTTACGAGCGTGTGACTTACGGGGCCCGAGTTTTAGGGGTTTGATCTTTCTTTATTCTTGTGGGGACGTTTTTCACTTTTTTTAGCAATATCTCGGGGCCCGTTGGACCCAGGGCCTTCAAATTTGATACAGGCGACCCACACATGGAGCCGCGCGTTTTGGTGTGTAACTCGTCCCGATCGGCCAAGGGGCCTAATGGGATCCCATAGGCTAACGTGGGATTTTTTCAGGCGCTTTTTGGCCGATATGTCGGGCCTAACCCTTACTTTTTCAATGAAGTTTTACCTGTATTTTATTATTTATTAAATTGGATTACCTTTTAATGTTTATCTGCTGCATGTTCTGCTCCAGCGAAGATGAAGAGGCGTCGAGGGAAGGAGAGACACACCCTCCAGGGAGGAGAGCCTGATTACTTGAATTGGCACCACCTGTAGAAAACATTAGGGTATATAAGCAACTAACCTGGGCTGCTCTTCTTCACCTCCTGACGCTGGAAGGGCAAATTTTATCTGGAAACTATAGAAAACTGAAACGTTACATCTGTTTTTCCACACAAAATTGAGGAATAAAAACTGAAAACGTCCTTTTTCTTTGAGAAGAGTCGTGTTTTTAGAAAAGAGTTCAATTTTAAACCGCACGACAATGCTGCTTGACCCCGAGGGCAAAGGCCTGCGTCCCAGATGGCAAGGAAAACAACGGCTCGCACACAGGAGTGGATCCAACCGACCACCTGATGACACGCGGCGGGACAAGGGCCACGTCCGGTCGAGCAATAGCAGAACGATGCAGCATGGGAGAGCTCCCGAATCCGCCATCAAGAACCGACAGAAGGTTAATAGGTCACAGCAGAATGGCCGTTCGACCCAGACAGCAGAAGATTTTAGTTTCAAAATAAAGGTGGGTGTCACTTGTCAAATATTTAAGGCCAATCATCACCTTCATCATCTATCTAAATCAGCGCCTCCAAAATGTATCAATAAATGAACACACACGGGAAGCAGTCCTTAACAGTGCAAAACACTGGCAAATAAAAGTCATTTCTGTTCTAAAAGAACGCCATAAAAATGTCTTTGAAAATCAATTGGTTAATTGACAAGAAATGGCAGACTATCACTGGCAACCTGCTCTCAAAATGGATATAAAATGGGCAAAACCCAACCTGGGTAGACCTTCTCTCCCGGAAGTTTTCAAACAAACGGAGAAGTTATCACCTTTTAAAAGGGAGGAAAAGCTAATAAACCAGAAGCAGGAAGCGAGGCCTTTGATTTCCAAATCGATACGGCCACCCGCTCTAATCCTGCCACCCAACTACCCACCTGCAATCCCACCGACGACCACTGGTGTGGTGTGGAAGAGCACCTGGCCCGGCCAAAGCCCCGGCCGGAGAAGAGCAGACGAGTGCCGCCATCATTCTCCTTCCCACGGAGCGGAACCAAAAAAACAAGCGGAACAAGACATCACCGCAGCCTCGCAGACGGATACGTTAGGAACACGGACTACAACAATAAACTCATTTAAAAACGGAGGTTTTAGTCATCGGTCCTGAGGCCCAGAGAGAGAAACGTTTACCCAAAGTACAAACACAATCTTTGAATCCATCATCACAAGCAAGAAATCTGGGCGTTACGTTTGACTCTGAGCTGTCTTTTATTCCACACATTAAAAACATGGCCAGAGTCCGCCCCATTCTCTCGGGCCAACACGGAGCCGCTGATGCACGCTTTTATCACCAGTCGTATAGACTATTGCAATGCCCTGCTCTCTGGTCTTCCCAAAAAGGCTATTTCAAGTCTACGATTATTACAAGATTCAGCAGCACCCGTCCTGACTAAGGCCAGGGGGCGGGACCACATTACATCAAAACGTGTGGAAAATTCGGGAACGGTGTGCTATGACTTTTCTTTCTCAAAGGAGCGACGGGGCCGACGTAAAAGCGCCCGAAAAAAGCCCATGTTGTCCTATGGGAGCGCTTTCGGCCCCCGGCCGATCGGGACGAGTTACACACCAAAACGTGCGGCTCCATGTGTGGGTCGCCTGTATCACATTTGAAGGCCCTGGGTCCAACGGGCCCCGAGATGGTCCTGAAAAACTGCAAAATGTCCCCCCAAGAATGAAGAAACACCAGACCCCTAAAACTCGGGCCCCGTAAGTCAGACGCTCGTAAAACCTACACCAAAACATGCGGCTCGGCCAGCAGAACGCGTCTGTACGTTTTCAGCCCGATATCTATCACGGTGTCCAAATTCTTCAGCCAAATCTAAAAGCGCCCGACACACACACACACACACACACACGGCCTGAGGCTGCAGGTCTGTGTGAGTGGGGAGGGGAGGGGGAGGGGCCGCTCTGTGTGTGTGTGTGTGTGTGTGTGTGACAGGGGCTCATGTTGGAGTGTTTAACTCCTCGTTTCTCCCTCGTGCATCAACCCAGCGTCATGAAATTTCAGACGCGTGTATTTTAGAGGTCCAACGGTTCCAACGGTACCCCTTTTATCAGGGTCAGTCACTGGTAAGGGGTCCAAATTAGCGTTTAAACACGGGTGTTGTCAGCAGCTCCTGGGTGCCACAAAGGCCTGCAAAGGGCTGCAGGGACGGGCCACAGGTGGAGGCGCAGTTACAATTTCTCTGGAATTGTCTAGGAACACTTTGGTATCCCACACACTTATCAAATGAAGTACTTTGAAGTACTTGGCGGCAGAATTACATTTAATTTTAGCAAACTTCAAATGAGTGAAATAACTCATGGATCCACGTTTAGTATTCTTTAAAAAAAATAGATACCATGTAAATGAATGCATTCCCATGTTGCTTTATTTATAGAACTAATATATTAGTAATACAAACCTAAACACAATCGTTTATAAATGAAAAAACCCGTTAAATAACAACAACACTAACAAAGTTTCCAGGTGATGACAAAACAAAAGAACTGAGGTGAACAGACTGAAAAGACGCCAACAATTTTCATTATAAGAACTCAGGCTGAGGTTTACGATGGTAGGAAAAATAAAGAACTCTGGATTAATTGTAACAAATAAAACTGTGAGCCCTTTCTTTGTTTTCAGCCACAAACTCAAACATTGTTGGTTTTTAATCTGGATCATCAAAACCAATGAACCATCTTCTCGAGCCAAAGTGCAGGTGAAAGAGAAGGCCTGTGAGGTCTGCGGGGGGCGGCTGCCGGCCTGCACGCGCGGACGCTGCGTCTCAGCTGAGGTAGGTGAAGATGACCGACTGGATGGGCATCCTGCACACCGGACACATCTTGTTCCTCTTCTTCAGCTTCCTGGCGCAGACATAGCAGGAAGTCAGGTGTCCAGTTCGCCCGTGAACGATGCAGCCGTTCTTCGGCCGCGACTGACATATGAGACACGGGTCCAGGCGGGACTCGGGCAGCCGCCACTCCGCCGACACGCTACGCTCCAGCTCAGGGGTGGCGGAGGCTGACTCGGGAACAGGGGTTGCTGGTAAGAGCGCCTGTGAGTCGAGAGAAGAAGAGAAGGTCTGCGAGCAGGAGGACGAAGGCTGTGAGGATGAGCAAAGATCCTGGGAGACATCAGCAGCAGAGGGGGTGGAGCCTGACCACCACTCAGACAACGGCGGTGGCGTTTTTGTATGCCTCCCATCAGGAACATCGACGCCCTCGGTCTCCAAATCAGAACCTTCAAGAAACACAATGAGGAAATATTCTCTTCTGTGTTTTATCTCTAATGTAACGGTCGGTCACGGTTTAAAAGACGGTGCAGCAGCTTCTCCTCCTGTCCAGCAGGGGGCGCCCGCAGCCCACCAGCGTGACCCAAGAGACGTCAGCGCGTGAGGATGAAGATGAAGACTCAAAGATCTGAACAGATGTTCACCACCAGGTCCTAAACAGCACGTTTGAAGCTGATAACGTGGGAACATTTTCTACTACATCCTCCATATGTTTAATGTCAGCTGGTAATCAAAACAAAGACACGTCTTTAGCTCGTCACACCTCTTTTTTTGCCACAACACCACCTAACCGTCGCCTTAATGCCTCACTCAGGCTTGTTCTCACCCACCTGCAGCTTCGTTTGCTGCTGCCTGCCTGTCTGGCTTCGGGGGCAGCGCTTTGGGGCTCGGCGAGGCCGGTTTGGAGGTGGCCTCCGGGAGCCAATCACAGCGCAGCGCCCAGCAGCGCTGGCAGTTTCTGGGCAGGGGGGGGTTCAACTCGTCACACTTGAGGCAGCGCCAGTAATCCTGACAGAGACGCACACAGTCACAGCCCGATCTGTGTGTGCGGGTGTGGGGTGTGTGTTAGTGGATTACGTCAGATTCTTTTCTTACAGCCTCCGTGATCTCCGTGTCTTCATCAAAAGAGTCTTCCTCCTCGGCCTCAAAGGTCACCTCGTAGACCTGAGCAGGTGGACAGATGGGTTTAGACGTCTACACGTGAGGACAACATTAAAAAACAACAGCAGGTATTTTCCTCCACACTTTCCCCAAATGAAAGCAAAGCTTTACGTCTGAGAACGAATCGGTTGGCAATCATTCTTAAAAAACAGGGTTATCATGCGGTCCCGCTCACCTGATCGTCGGCCGACACCCAGGTGTCGTCCTCGTTGTAGTCGTCGGAGGCGTCGGACTCGACCTCGAACTCCACGCTGAAGTTGTCGCTGTCGGAGTCTGGGTCTGCGGTGGTGACCTCTGACCTCGTCGACTGGAAGCACAAATTCAGCCTCCATGAAGCTCAGAGCTGCTGGAATCTGAGCTCCTGGATGAGTGTTCTCACCTCCGGCTTCTCCGGCTGGTCCTCTGGCTTTGAATCGCTGGAGCTGGGCGAATCTGGGGGGAAAAGCGCAGAAGAGAGAAGAACAGGGCTCTGAATGATGGTCCAGGAGGAACCGGGGTTCTGAAGGAGGTGATCTCACCTTGGTTCCTCACAGCCACCAGGTTCTTCATGAGGGCGGCAAACAAAACTCTGAAAGAGACACGGTTTTGTTGGCGTTTCTGTGGGGCCGGAACGTCACCAGAGCGGGCCGGAGTCTCACCGCGGCTCTTTGACGGAGAAGCTGTCCACGCCCAGAACCCGGCCCAGCTCATCGTGGGAGCAGTGGACGATGTGCTGCTGCTTCTGGTCGTACAGCTGCTTCTGGATGATGTACTGGCCCAGGTAGAACATCACCTGTGGGGAGACACCCGCAGTCACATGATGGGACGTAGAGCGGCAGACACGGGAGGGGGCGGAGCCTGCTCGTACCTCCTTCATGGTGAAAACCTCTTTGGTGGCTCCAGCGTGTTGAAGCAAACTGTGAAACTCCACTTTTGGTCTGACCTGAAGGTCCAGAAACAGTCGGTCGGTCAGAGAGAGCGATGGAGTCGCCGGTCAGGGAGAGCGCGGGCGCCACTCACCAGCTTGTAGTGGTCAGAGGCGTCGGTGCTGAGCTCTCTGTCCGCTGACATGATGAGCGACCTGCACCAGACACACCTTTAGTATCGACCAATCACAACCCTCATCCTCAGGAAGGTTCAGGAATCCAAGACTAAAGAGACAAAAACTGATCAGGTTTGCACAAGGGCGGCTAAATTGTGTGTGTGTGTGTGTGTGTGTGTGTGTGTGTGTGCGTGACAGAGAGAGACAGAGGCAGAGAGAGAATCTGATCACACCCACTGGCTGGAATCATCCACATCTCCATATTAAATTAAAAGTATAACTTGTTATGTCCTCTGACTCTAATATAAACTTGTAAACTGGGTTTGGTCATAAACCTTCGTTTAGATGACATTGTGCGATCGTAACATTTGATTTGGCTGCAGCTTTTGTCAGATGCTCACATTTAGAGCTCCTGATGCCGACAAGTATTCATAGTAACATCATAAATATGTTTAAAATGTCCACAGCTTTTATCAACATTACAATAACTAAGACTACCGCTTTTAAAAAATACAATAACAATAAAGTCCAGTAAAAACTCAAGTGACTGTTACAGCAGCTGTTTAGTTTTACTTTAACCTGAGGTGAAGGTACAATATTAAGAAGAAATAACATTGGAGAAAAGTGAAAATGTTGTCTTTTTAAAAGTAAATTAGTTTTAGAGATTAAACAGATAAAATGACATGTCACAGCACATGAATTCTTTGAGCCACGAGGTCAATGATTTTACGTTTAAACTTCAGAGCTGCTATTTATCTTTAGCAAGAATGTCGTTACACATGACAGACTAAAACTGGCCGGATAAATATCAGCTACAATACAAAATACAATTTCGGAAAAGGTTTCATAGTTTTCTGCACACTCACCTCGTGTAGAGAAGCAAGCTGAGGAAGGACGTCGTTGTTGCTGCAACGTCTCAAATGCGATGTATTATATTGGGCAAAAATAATGAAAAAATAGCATCAAAAAATCTGGTTTATTGGAAAGTTGATCTGGACTTAAACTGCTAATCATGGAAGCGTTGACTGTTCAATTCTGCCTCCAACGACTCGCTGCCCCCTGCTGGTCGACTCGGGGAATGCACCCGCGCTGACGCGACGTCAGCTGGTGTCTGGAGGAGTTCTGCAGCACGCGCTGAGCAGCAGGGAGACGAGCCGGGGCGGAGCAAGGGAGCCTAGCACCGCCATCTGGTGGCTGCGCTTGGAATCCTGCTCCGAGTCCTGGAAAAGCTTCAAATGAAAAACGACCATCATGTCCAGCCTAACCTAAACTTGATAAGAGGTGAATAAACCTTTCCTTCCACGTAACCACCGTTGCAATATTCATACCAAATCATATAAACACATGTATGGGTCTTGTTATGTTACAAAAAACACCGATCTTCCTTTTCCTTTTTTATTTTCACCGATAAATTTACATTTTCACCGTTCAGACTTTGGCCAATATGACCAAGGTCAGCACAGGGTGAAAAAAAAAAGAAAATGAGTCCTCAGATTCTGGCTGAGAGCTACTGCAATCCAGCTGCCGTCCACAAACAGCAGCACATCGTAGATTCGTTCTTTTAAGTCTACAGTGAGACCGTCCAGGCGGGAGAGACCTGAAAGACGTGCAAACCTCAACATTCATATCAAATGTTAGAAACAGGTGGATTCTGATCAGAGAGGGGAACTGTGTGGATACCTCATACTCCTTTTGTCTTATCTCGTTAGCTACTTTCTCCGTAAACTTGACTTGTGGAACAGGTGCTGGTTTCTGGGCTGCAGAGCTGCTGTGGCTGAACCATTCAGTGAATGCTTCATGGGCTTCCTGTGACGTCAGGCGCACAAATGAGACAATCACTCATTGATGAGGGAATAAAACACTTGGCCTTGGCCTCTGTCTCCATTTCTGTGGAAATTCTTAATTCACTAGAGTGCCGAATAGCCAGTGAATTGCATTAATACTGGTTGGTACCAGGTAGGCTCTGATACACAGGTGTTCCCTGATGGCGTTCTCATCCTCAGCAGGTACCGTCGTCTGCCCGACCCCTGCCCACTGGTGGGAAACCCCCTTCGTGGAGCCCTCGGGGACTTTTGAGAACACCATCTCGGCTGCATCCTGTTTCTGCAGGGCTGAAGAATGCAAGTGTCATTCAAGCAAGAAGCCTGAGCAGCAGTTTGGCACAACAGGATTCCCCAGAGAGAAGACGTGCCCAGGAACTTTCTCGTGATGGCATTGGACTGCTTCAAGGCCTCTGCTCGATGGGCAGGGTCAAAGAGCAGCCAATCAATGATGTCGGTCTTCTTCAGGTCATGCTGAAAGCACATTTAGAGTTGGGTTTTGTGTAGTTGATGGTTGAGGATTTTCCTTGTGCTAAAAACTTTCCTGTTCTTTTTTTTTTTTTTTTTAAATGTCCATCATCTGTGGTTCTTAAATTTGATGTACCTTGGTGGTTGCCGTCTCCAGCGTCTGGTTGGTGAGTGCAATGGCTTTCATCTCTCTCTCTCACGGTCTCAACCACCAGTTTGGTGATGGCAGCAACATCTAGGCCTGTGGGAACAAACACACGCGTTCAGCTTTCAACGAGTCGTGATGCCAGTTTCTCTCACTCAGTCCATCATCCCGATCGAATCAGCCTCACCAGCGTCAGTGGCGAGCTGCAGGCACCGGGGCCGGATTTCTGCCTGTGTGACGGTCTCCAGGAACGGGGAGGGGCTTAGAGGCTGTGAGCCAATCGGAGAACTCGTCTTGCAGACCTGGAACAGATTCCCAGTGTGAGCTGTAATGAGTCAGGGATGGTCATCAGGTGAGATGTTTCTCCAGGTGCAAGTTTGACCATCCAGGTCTCCTAGAATGGCAAACTTCTGGATGATGTGGTCATGCTCCTTGGTCTCCTCCAGCACCCTCTGTGCAAGCACATGCACACACAGGTCCAATGGATGCTCTCGTCAGATCATTTCAGAACACACATTTAGCTTGTTTGTGCATTTCACCTTTGACTCTGAGGCCTGAAGCTCCTCAAAAACCTTTTCCATAGTCCAACTACAGAAAGAGCATCGAGAATTAGATGCAACTTTAGTCATGTAGACAATCATAGGACGTTTAGGGGAGGTCTTACTTTGCCTCCTGGTATTCTCGAGGCAGCATCTCTGCCACCTTGTTAGCCATTCCTGATGACATTAGTTCCTTTTCCACCAGTGAGTCCACCGTCACCTTGAAATGTGCCCACACACAGTCTTCCCAGGATTCACACACCACCAGGATCTGGAGAACACACAAAACTGACATTCAGAGAAATGTCAAATTCAGATTTATTCAAGCCAGGAAACCCATACTGGTTTAAGGTTTCCGCTCAGGGTGGCGCAGATCGCTCGCTCATAATGGTTCATCTTCTCCTGAAACACACAGTTATACATTTTCAGACTTTCAGCCAATGAAAGCAGCAGTGGTGTTTTTAATCTGGACATTTCTTATTTAGCTGGGCGGGATGGAGCCTCTGCAGTTTTTATACTGTTCTACCTCTTCTCAGTTAGAGGGGAAGAAAACAGTAAAAAGGGAAGATAAAGCACAATTGGAAGAGAAACACGAGATCAAACGCAAAAAGGTTATAATTGGATATGTATATGCAAATTAATAAAGAAGAGTGAAACTGGAAAGAAGAACAATAAATTACAAGGGGAAAAGGACAGAAAAGTAAAGACAAACTGGTTCAAATTTAAAGCAAATAAAGAATAAGAATAAGAAAATAAGAAAGCAGAAACACAGAGCGGAGGGGCTGAGAGCTTATGAAGGCAAACGGAGCCAAAGAGTCATTTGCACTCTGGCTCTTACACACAGCAGATCAGCTCGCCTGAGGAAGGCTAACAGTCGCCGAAACGTCGCGACAGGCTGATCGCTATTGGGGCAAAAAAAGCCTCATTTTTGGAACCCTCACTACCTTAGGGTGGTGAGCTATTTTGGGGGCTGGGGGACCCTATCTAGAGCCCCCTTGAGGACTGTGCCTTTGGCTAACCCTTAAATCCTAACCCGGACCCCTGACCCCTGACCCTAACCCTCAATCACCCCCCTGGGGAGACTATGATTATGATTATGATTATGATTATGATTATTATTGTTCATAATGTTGTACTTACCTGTTGCAAATAACCTGGAAGACATGTGCTGCTTGCTCCATTGGGACCGACACGGAGAGAAGGGAGGAGACATCCAAAGTCTGAAACAAGAGTCAAAATGATTTGTCAGTTTTCTGAAAAAGCACTCAATCGAACGCTAATTAGCGCAGGGATTAGCATCAGAGCTAACAGAGATGCTAACGCCATCCTGATTGGTCAAGTCACATGAGCCTAAGTGGCACAGGTGGCAAAATAGACAGCTCAGACTAACTTGATTGGCACTGTCTCGCTCTTCTTCTCTCTTTTGGCCCATTGCTCACTAGATGCACGCACGCACAAGCAGAGCTGAGCCGTTTTTGAACACTCATAGCCTGGCGAAGGCCAATCTAAGAACCGAAACGTTCGAATTTAACAGGGACTTCTATTTACAAATTAAGGGTACGGCAATGGGCAAAAAGTTTGCGCCGGCCTACGCCAACATATTCATGGCAGAATGGGAACACGGGGCTCTACAGAGCTGCCCCAAAAGGCCGCTACACTATTACAGATTTCTGGACGATGTCTGGGGTGTCTGGACACACACGGGGGAGCATTTCAAGATTTTCTTACACCATTTGCATCACCACAACCCATCCATCAAATTAAAGGCAAATGCAGACCTACAATCAGTGGAAGGGCCCGAATTTAAAAACACGTTCTCGTTTAGATGATCAGTTGTCAAAGTGTAAATAGATGGGACAGATTGGTCAAATGTGAGAGGGCCTGACCGTGAAATGATCTGTGTGTCAGCATCTGAATTTGGAACTGCATTTATATGCAACTGAAAGGCAGCGAGAACTGGCTGAGTGAGAACAGGAGTGATGTCAGTCTGTCTGTTCCACTTAGAGTAGTCCAACAGCAGCAGTAGACTTGTTTATTGTTTAAGAGCAGACGTGCTCAGTAAGTGTGTTATATTAATGTTGGGAAAAATGATGTATTACCATTTAGAAAACCGCTTATGTAGTGTGTCTGGTTTACCCTGGAATGTGTGCCTGGGTTTACGAGAGATGTTAATTACTGCTAAGGGAAGGCAGAGTCCCTTAACAAAAGGAAGGCCAGGGTGTGGGGACTTTGTTAAGAGAATAGAGAGGTGATTTGGGGGGTTGAGGTGTGACCTTATGTGACAGGAGTAATTAGAAACATTGTATAATTACACAAAATGCACTTTGTTATGTTCGATACCTGACCTCTGGAAAGGCGCCTAACTATAAACACAGACTAGTGACTACAGACCAGTGGCACTCACCCCGGTGGTTATGAAGTGTTTTGAGAAGCTAGTTCGCAGTCACATCACAGCAGCCCTGCCCAGCAGCCTCGACCCCCACCAGTTTGCGTACAGAGCGAACCGATCCACCGAGGACGCCGTGGCCACAGCGCTCCATGTCGCCCTGTCGCACCTGGGGGGGCAAGGGAGCTATGTGCGAATGCTTTTCATGGATTACAGCTTTGCATTCAACACCATCCTCCCACACAGACTGGTGATCAAGCTGAGGGCCCTGGGACTTCCCCCTACAACCTGCGTGTGGATCAACAGCTTCCTCTCTGACCGCAGACAGACAGTGAGGGTGGGCCAACACACATCCCCAGCCCTGAGCCTCAGCACTGGCTCCCCCCAGGGCTGTGTGCTCAGCCCACTGCTCTACAGTCTCTACACGTACGACTGCTCCCCGGTCCACCAGAACAACACCGTCGTGAAGTTTGCAGACGACACTACAGCGGTGGGGCTCATCTCCGGGGATGCCGAGTCTGCCTACAGAGATGAGGTGGAGCAGCTGGTGTGATGTGCGCAGACAAAACCTCCTCTTGAATACCTCAAAGACAAAAGAACTCATCATTGACTTCAGAAGGAAAAAGCCTGAGATCCCACCACTGGCCATCGGCGGGACCTGTGTGGAGAGAGTAGCAGACTTTCGCTTCCTGGGAGTCAACATAGAGGAGAGCCTTTCCTGGAGCATAAACACCTCAGAGCTGCTGAAAAAGGCCCAACAGAGACTGTACTTCCTCAGAATACCCAGGAAAAACACACATCACACAGAGACTGTTGGTGTGCTTCCACAGAGCCTCCGTTGAGAGCATACTAACATACTGCATAGGCATCTGGTTCAACAGCAGCACAGCAGCTCAGAGGAAGGCGCTCCAGGGAGTCATCAACACCGCTCCAAAGACTGTTGGCTGGCCCCTCCCCACACTGGAAGACCTACACAACCTGCGCACAAAACATCATAAAAGACACTTCACACCCTGACTACCCCCTGTTTGAACTGTTGCCCTCAGGCAAGCGGTACAGAGCAGCCAGAGCAAGGACAAACAGATCCAAGCACAGCTTTTGCCCGACTGCAATAACCTGTCTTAATGCTGCTATAACCAATGGACGCTGAATTCATTTGACCATGAACTGTGTGCATGTGGCGGTGTGTATTGGACTGGTTGAATGTATGAGCTTTGACGTGTGGGTGTGATGTCTGTGTGCATTTGGGCCCTGGCCACTGTCTGTTTATCTTTTATCTTATTGTTTTTTATCTTATTTATTTATTTATTTATTTATTGCACTGGCCGATAAGCACTTTTTAATTTCGTTGTACCTGTGACAATGACAATAAAGACATTCTATTCCATTCTATTCTGTTCTATTCACTGTTCGCGCCAAAACACTACCTCTTTGTTCTAACCACCGTAAGAGGTAAGCGTTTTTTTTTCTTTTGCGCTCTCACTTTTATTTTAAAGTGACTTAACGTAAGCACATTGATTATTTTTTTTTATAGGAGTTCTATGGCAAGAGGACGAATAGTGTGCCACTGATATTTTTGTTCTGTCAGGAAAATAAAGACACGTTCGAGGACTAACTGACGTCTCTGCGTACTGGAACAATACGACAACACAACGCAAGGAAATACACCGGTTACACCTAGAAGGAAATGAGTGGACTTTGTGTGACCTAAGGAATGTAACCACCCCTACTGCTGATCAATAAAAACTGCAAGAAGGGACCGGCATCCTTGGAGACGGAGGAAGCGACCATTGCGAGCAAGCTGTCGTCCCTCTTGCAAGTAAAAAGAAATTCTGTTGGTGTCTTTCTTTCTGTTTGTGCGCTGATTTTAATCTTGCAGGCTGGTAAACCTGACAATTAATCAATGTGAGATGAAATGTATGCATGAATTCTTATCTTAGTTCTGCTGTTGGAACAATAGATCTCTGTTTACTGACATTTCTGAACTGAACAAGACAAGATCTTAGCTGCTTTGCATGAGATTTGAATGATAAAAACAATAATAACCCTATATATAATACTTAAGTTGTGCAGGTTGGAGCAGTAACCAGAAGCAATATTTTCTGTATTTAATGATCAGAACATCTGGTTTATGGGTGTTTGGCTATAATAAATTATGCCACCTATGTGCTAATACCACCAAGGCATTCTACAAGCCCTCAGCAAGGCTCCTGAGTTTGGTCGGGGCTGCAGTCCAGCAGGTTTTCTTTCCTACTAAGTAGACCACTGCTTTTGCTTGTAGGAATCCTGATCAAGGAAACTTGCTCCGGTTGATGGCTATCTTGTGCATCTTTTGCTAATGACAAGCAACAATTAAAATTGTTGATGACTTGTCCCAAGAGCAGCAAATCCAGACTAAAAAGCACAGGCCCCAAAACTGAGCCTCAGCTAGCTACGATGTAAACCAGCCTAAAGCTACGCAACACGCCAGCCCAGTTCTGTGGTCAACAGTGTCAGAACCTACACAGACAAGCTAAGCTGATATCAAACACATCAAACAGTCCATCCATCCATCCATTTTCTTCCGCTTATCCGGGGTTGGGTCGCGGGGGCAGCAGTCTAAGCAAGGAGGCCCAGACTTCCCTCTCCCCAGCTACTTCCTCCGCCTCTTCCGGGGGACCCCCAGGCGTTCCCAGGCCAGCTGAGAGACATAGTCTCTCCAGCGTGTCCTGGGTCTTCCCGGGGGTCTCCTACCGGAGGGACGTGTCCTGAACACCTCACCAGGGAGGCGTCCAGGGGGCATCCTTACTAGGTGCCCGAGCCACCTCATCTGACTCCTGTCGATGTGGAGGAGCAGCGGCTCTACTCTGAGCTCCTCCCGGATGACTGAACTCCTCACCCTATCTCTAAGGGAGAGTCCAGCCACCCTACGGAGGAAACTCATTTCTGCCGTTTGAACCCGCGATCTTGTTCTTTCGGTCACTACCCAAAGCTCGTGACCATAGGTGAGGGTAGGAACGAAGATCGACCGGTAAATCGAGAGCTTCGCCTTTCGGCTCAGCTCTCTCTTCACCATGACGGATCGGTGCAGAGTCCGCATTACTGCAGATGCCGCACCGATCCGCCTGTCGATCTCCCGCTCCATTTTAACCTCACTCGTGAACAAGACCCCAAGGTACTTGAACTCCTCCACTTGGCGCAGGTTCTCCTCCCCGACCAGGAGGAGGCACTCCACCTTTTTCCGGTTGAGAACCATGGCCTCAGATTTGGAGGTGCTGATTCTCATCCCTGACGCCTCACATTCAGCTGCGAACCGGTCCAGCGAGAGCTGGAGGTCACGGGTTGATGACGCCAACAGGACCACGTCATCTGCAAAAAGCAGAGACCCAATCCTGGAGTCCCCAAACCGGACCCCCTCAACACCATGGCTGCGCCTAGAAATTCTGTCCATAAAAGTTATGAACAGAATCGGTGACAAAGGGCAGCCCTGGCGGAGTCCAACTCCCACTGGGAACGAGTTCGGCTTACTGCCGGCAATGTGGACCGAGCTCTGACACCGGTTGTACAGAGAGCGGACAGCCTTTAACAGGAGGCCCGACACTCCATACTCCCGGAGAACCCCCCAGAGGACTCCCCGAGGGACACGGTCGAATGCCTTCTCCAAATCCACAAAACACATGTGGATTGGTTGGGCAAACTCCCATGCACCCTCAAGGACCCTGCTGAGGGTGTAGAGCTGGTCCACTGTTCCACGTCCAGGGCGAAAACCACATTGCTCCTCCTGAATCCGAGGTTCGACTATCCGGCGGACCCTCCTCTCCAGTACCCCCGAATAGACCTTTCCAGGGAGGCTGAGGAGTGTGATCCCCCTATAGTTGGAACACATCCTCCTGTCCCCCTTTTTAAAAAGAGGGACCACCACCCCGGTCTGCCAATCCTGCGGTACTTCCCCCGACAACCACGCGATGCTGCAGAGCCGTGTCAGCCATGACAGCCTTACAACATCCAGAGCCTTGAGGTACTCGGGGCGGATCTCGTCCACCCCCGGGGCCTTGCCACCGAGGAGTTTTTTAACTACCTCGGTCACTTCAGCCACGGAGATGTCAGAGTCCACCTCCAAGTCTGCAGGCTCTGCTTCCTCATTGGAAGGCGCATCGGTGGGGTTGAGGAGGTCTTCAAAGTATTCCCTCCACCGATCCACAACGTCCCGAGTTGAGGTCAGCAGCACACCACCCGCACTGTATACAGTGTTGACGGTGCACTGCTTCCCCCTCCTCAGGCGCCGGATGGTGGTCCAGAATCTCATTGATCATTGAACTGCGGCCTAAGGTGTCCTGGTGCCATGTGCACATGTGGACACCTTTATGCCTGAACATGGTGTTTGTTATGGACATCCCGTGGCGGGCACAGAAGTCCAACAACGAAACACCGCTCGGGTTCAGATCAGGGGGGCCATTCTTCCCGATCACGCCTCTCCAGGTCTCACTGTCGTTGCCAACGTGAGCATTGAAGTCACCCAGGAGAACAAGGGAACCCCCAGAAGGGGCACTTTCCAGCACCCCCTCCAAGGACTCCAAGAAGGCTGGATACACTGAGCTGCCGTTTGGGCCATAGGCACAAACAACAGTCAGGATCCGTCCCCCAACTCGAAGGCGGAGGGAGGCTACCCTCTCGTTCACCGGGGTGAACTCCAATGTACAGGCTCTGAGCTGAGGAGCAACAAGAATTGCCACCCCTGTCCGTCGCCTCTCACCATCGGCAACTCCAGAGTAGAAGAGAGTCCAACCCCTCTCAAGGAGGCTGGTTCCAGAACCCTTGCTGTGCGTTGAGGTGAGGCCGACTATATCGAGTCGGAACTTCTCAACCTTGCGCACCAGCTCAGGCTCCTTCCCCACCAGAGAGGTGACATTCCACGTCCCTAGAGCTAGCTTGTGCAGCCGGGGATCAGACCGCCAAGGCCCCCCCCTTCGGCCGCCACCCAACTCACTTTGCACCCGACCCCTTTGGCTCCTCCTGCAGGTGGTGAGCCCACTGGAGGAGGGCCACATGTAGCCTCTTCGGGCTGGGCCCGGCCGGACCCCATGGGCGAAAGCCCGGCCACCAGGCGCTCGCTGGCGTGCCCCGCCCCCAGGCCTGGCTCCAGGAGGGGGCCCCGGTGACCCGCGTCCGGGCGAGGGAAACTTGTGTCCATTGTTGTAATTCATCATAAGGGGTCTTTTTGGCTGCGCTTTGTCTGGTCCCTCACCTAGGACCTGTTTGTCATGGGTGGCCCTACCAGGGGCATAAAGCCCCAGACAACTGAGCCCCTAGGATCATTGGGACACGCAAACCCTTCCACCACGGTAAGGTGGCAGCCTAGGAAGGGACATCAAACAGTATGAGTACAATACAGCTACCTGCATTAGAGGTCATTAACAAATCATGTAGGACCCCTAGAAGGGCAGCTTCTGTTCGCAAAACCCAGAAGTCAAGTCAAGTCAAGTCAAGTCAAGTGAGCTTTATTGTCATTTTGGAACATATATAGCTGGTGCGATACATATTGAAAACGAAACAACGTTTCTCCAGGACCTGGTGCTGGTAGGACAACACAAAAGGGGCACAAAAAGGACAGCAGGGCTACACAGAGACAACATGGGTCAACACAACATGCAACAGGACGGGCACATAGACGGGCAGGAATGAGGGGTGGAGTAGGGTGGAGTAAAGTGGAGTAGAGTGCAGTGTATATGTATGAATCAATTTATCATGAATATTGTGACTCTCCAGTGCAGCAGTGAGTTGATTGGTCACAAGTTTCTCTAGCGAGTTGAGAGTTTTGGATAAAGCGACAAGAACCCTCACCCTAAGATTTCAGAAAAGTATTGTTGTATGGCCTCGGTTAAGCCTTTACTAAATTGAGGATGACTGCTTGGAACAGGCAGTGGTGAATTTATGGCGGTGTATCTCTGCACCTTTTCCAAACAGATTTGAACTGAATGGGTGGAATAAACATAAAAGTAAAGAACACACAGAAAGGAGCAGAGAGGGCCAAGAAGTCTGTTAACATCTCTATAAATTCATAGGTCTGACAACAAATGACTTGAACCAAATGATGGGGGAGTTGTTTTGTTTTTATATGTGTGACCATGTTCATATGTATATATGTTTTGAAAAAAAAAAAGTGCTGTATCAGGGCATAGACGCCTTTGAGTGGTTGAAGTAAAGCTTTGATGCCCACAATATGATGTTTAGCTAATTAGACGTTTAGCTAATTACACTAAATGGGTTTTTCTGCTCCTGATATCTCATAAATATAGCTTGGCTTAACAGGGGTTTTGTGAACCCACATACTCTGTGGGGTGTTTGTGCCTCAAGGCAGTGGTTGCCTTGAGGGTGGTCAAAATTGAGGATTCAAAGGTGGAAGTGGGCCTTTCTAACCTCTGACTGATTGCAATTTCCATTGTGTTGAATTGGAGGTTGTTCTTTTTTGTATTGAAATGGTCAATTCTTTTAGGTATAGAAGAAAAGTTCTGTTTATGGTTTATGCAAAAAGACCTTTATCTGATTTTCAAAGTCTCTGGATTCCAGACTCGATGGAGAAAGTTGCACATTAAATGGGTTTTGTGGGAGAAAGACATTGTCCATGATCATTAATCCCCCCGCCCCCCAAATAAATAAATAAAATTAAAAATCTGTGATATCAGGCTATATTTTTTTAAATTAATTTATTTTAATGGATTTGTTTGTTTGCTAATAAACAGAGGCATTTGAATCAAGCTATGTGTAATGAGTAAAAGCTTCCACGAGAGGTCAGCTGTTGCACAAGTCTGTTGGTTTACAGGTGGAAGGAAAGAAAGTGCAAAAGAAAGATGCCTAACAAATAACTTCACTGAGCGAAATATATGCCATATGTGCCAAGTCTCTTTTGTCCCATGACATTTTCTAATCTGTACTTGCATAGTTTACATATAAGTTAGTATGTACGAAAGGACGTCTGCTTTAAACACAGGAGTGTGTTTTGACATCATTGTCTTTTCTGTTTGGAACATTCCAGCATTCTCTCATGAAGTGACACTGTAGCCCTGGAGCACCAGGAGCCAAATATCCAAACTTAACAGACAAAAGCAGTTCAGCATTCATGATTTTCACCTCTGTAAAAATGTGCACATGGCTGCTCCTTATAAGACCTTATTCCATCTTCACACATGGACACCTGGGAGGCTTCCTGTAACATTTGAGTGCAAGAGTATTTATCTCACAGCTTCTAGAAATGGAGAACCCATTTTGGTCTTTAGCTTGGCCTTCTGGTAATTGTTGTTTATTGCAATAGGAAGAAATTTGGAGCTGCAGCTTCCAAATTGAGCTATAGCTTTTGTTTCATTTTATTTTAACATACATGTGGCCTTAAGTACCGTAATTTCCGCACTATAGAGCGCACCTGATTATAAGCCTCACCCAGTACATTTTTAAAGAAAAAACCATTTTGTGCATACATAAGCCGCACCTGTCTATAAGCCGCATGTGCCCACATTGAAACATGAGATATTTACAAAGAAAGACGGTACACAGAAAGAGTTTTCAAAGTTTTAAGAATATACCTTAGCTTTTCTGTCCAAACAGTGCCTGTGACGCGGCAGTAACACAGCAGGAATACGGTAGCACAGCACTAACAGGGCTGGTTAAAAAAAACATACCGGTAAAAGTCACTGAAAGCCAGCTCGACTGCTTTTAACTTGAAAGCTGCGTCATATGCATTTCTTCTTGCATTTTCCATGATGAGGGTCCGTTCATGCTAATTTTATTCATGGACAAAGCGCGAAGTTACGTTAAACTTGCATCTTCCTCGACACATATATTCCACCGGTCTCACTCTTACCTTTTCTACTCGAGCGCCCCTGGCGGCCGTTAGAAAAATTACATAAATTGGCCGCATCACTGAATAAGCCGCAGGGTTGAAAGTTTGGGAAAAAAGTAGCGGCTTATAGTCCGGAATTTACGGTAGGTGATTTGATAATATAAAAAACATGGTGAATCACGAAAAGAGAATTATAACTGACTTTGACTGACTGATCTGTGTGGCCTAGTTTTACAGGACTGGCAATACAGGTTGCCAAAATGGTCTAAACCCATTCGCTTCACTGGGAGATCTGGCAGTTTGTGAACTCAGAGCCCATCACATGTTTAATGTGATGGGCTTATGGGCTGAGCTGTCTGTCGCTGTCTTACAGTGTCCCCATCAAAGCATTAGAGTCCGTGCTGTTAGAGGACGGTGCCCCGCTGCTCATTGCAGTTCCCGTCACATCTGCACATCACAGCACAGCGCTCCTGCAGCCCGGAGTCGGCTGGAGTCTGCAGACTCAAGTCTCGTAGGTGTTATTCCGTTACCGTCTGTGCACAACAGTTTGTCTGTGTTGTGCCTGTCATGTCATGTTGTGCTGTTGTTGTTTTTTCTAACCTTCTCTTTCCAGCACTTTGAGCAATCTCAAAGTGCTAGACAAGATTCAAATAAAGATTCAATTTAGGTGTTAAATTAAAACTGCACTGGCCACACGGTGGTGCAGCGGTTGGCGCTGTTGCCTCACAGCAAGAAGGTCGCTGGTTCTCTTCCCGCTGCTGCCGGCCTTTCTGTGCGGAGTTGGCATGTTCTCCCTGTGTGTGCGTGGGTTCCCACCGGGTACTCCAGCTTCCTCCCACAGTCCAAAAACATGCCAGGTTAACTGGAGACTCTAAACTGATCGTAGAGTGTGAATGTGTGAGTGAGTGGTGTGTGTGCCCTGCCACAGACTGGCCACCTGTCCAGGGTGGATCGCTGCCTTCGCCCTAAGAGAGCTGGAGACGGGCACCAGCAGACCCCCGCCACACCACTGGGTATGAAGCGGGTAGGAGAATGGATGGATGGATGGATGGATGGATGGAAATTAAAACTGCAGTTAAAACTAAAAAAAAAAAAATCAAAAAATGTATTCAAGTAATTTTTGAGTGCAAATATTAATTATTGAGTATATACATACACACTCACTCACACACACACACACAACATATCTTATATATAGTTTTCTTAATATGAAAATACACTTAAGTGTAATAGCTCTGTTTTAGCACCTCCAGATTCAACATTTTCTCAGCCCGCAGTTGACAGCACACTTTGATGGCCCCTCAGCCTGCCTGGAAGGTAGGAAATCAGTCTAAAATGTGGTTTTCTTTAGAAAATGGATGGCAGTTAAGTAGAGGTCAATTATTCTTTATAGGCAAAAGAATAGACAAGAATTGAAGTAGTAAAAGTTGCTGATGCACAGGAAGAGGGATGATGAAGTCTATCTATAAGACACCCAAACAGAACAGAAAGGTGACAGATGAGAACTGAGATAAAAAAGATACGGTAGATAAGAGGAACAAAAGTAGATAGGATAAGTAGAGATTCAAAAGCACGGTTTTTGGGTTGGGAATCTGGTGTTGTCCATCTTGTTTCTGTCCCAGAGGGTTTATCAGTCGTATCTGAGATTGAAGGGGATTACCGTCGGCTATCTCAAGGCTGCAGATAAGAAGCAGCGGTTGTTTTCAGGACAATCTGATTTGCATCAAGGTCTCTGGGCATTTTTATTGAGAATGTGACGCTCTCTGTAGAGTTGATATAGAGGTAGTGTTTATGTGACTGTGGGGTTGTGTAGCATTTAATTTCTGTTCTTTCCAGGTGGTTGCTAAGTTACTCTCCCCTGGGTTCACATCAACAGTCATTTATTGACATGAGTAAACTGGAAACTTTTGTGAGTCTCTTTTGTAGTTTCTCACAAGAGCTAGCAAAGGATTGGACGATTGATTCGTGTATGTACTATCCTCGTGTATCTGCACACGCGTGAGAACGATGCTGAGGCGCGAGGGTTGGAGCTGGTCAGCAAACTCGAAAGAATATTGATGAAGTGAATACTGTGCTGCTTGAGTGACTCCTTATTATGAACTCATTATGTGTGCACAATATTTTAATACCATGCACCAGCCCTTCCTTTCGTCAGACTGCAGCTCAAACAGCAGCGTCCCTGCCACGGCTCCACTCTCGCCACGGATGCGACCAAGTTCCAGCGGCGCTGAACGGCAGGAATAAAACTCGGCGTGCACAGCGTCTGGATAATAGTGTAGAAATGAATGTGCATATAATTATCATCGGCCGGATGCAGGCAGGCGTGTTGACGCTGGCTGGGATGATGGACTTCACACCTGTAACACTGCAGATTGCGGAGCTTCTTGATGGTCGCTCCCAAGAGGTGCAGCACAGCCGTTTTCACCGTGGTAATCCAGCTGTAATCCAGCCGTCCGTCTTGTCCATTTTATCTATTTCAGAGGGCTTCAATGTTTCAGGATGCATGAGCGGCTGGGCTGGGGAAGCCGGCTCCTCAGCCCCGGCGTCAGGTGCGGGGGCGTCGTTCTCCTTGTCCTCCTCCTCCAAGGCTGCGGGCTCACCTTGCCCCAGCGTCCCGCTGCCTCGACTGGTCCATAGCCCGTCGCCGGGGCTCCCGCAAGGCCCGAGAAAAACTGGCTCCAACCCTAACCCTAACCCTAACCCGCTGTCATGAGTGGGTGAGAAAAAGGCTGTGCTTTTAAGGAGAATAGAAAAGGGGGCGTGTTATCAATGAGGGGAGTAGTAGTAGGGGGGTAAATGAAAATATGATTGGAGGAGGGTGTGGCTACTTTGAAAAGCCGGGCGTGTCTTCAAACGTCAACCGTTTTTTCACACACATCAATTTCACACGCTTCTGACTTCTGCAAAAAGAGATATTCGATCCGTTCCCGCTCCTCTTCCATGCGTTGCCTCAGCACGGCCTCTGGGAGAGCACCGGGAAAAACACTCCGTGTTCCACCTCAAAAATATCTCCATCCCCCGCGTCCTGACGCAGGCTCGAGAAAAAGTGCGCCGACTCCCAAAGTGGGTTCCGACTCCCACAGTCTGCTGGAGGGCGTCGACCCTACGCACTGTGTTGAGACGGTTCGTGCGTCAGCACCCACATCCACGTCTCCCAGTCGTTGCACGTGAGCTTCGTCAACCTGGTGAACGCTTCACACCTCCAAACCTCCCCGCGGAAAGCACAGCCAGGGTCACCGTTCATCCTGTGATCCCACAAAGACCAGGTTTTAGATTCTGAAAACAGAGTCCTTTGGCTAAAATCCTGCTTTTTTAAACCCCCGGATGAAGACTTTGGTAGGAAAGCCGTGGTGAGTAGATGTTCCTGCTCTTGCTGTTGCTATCGCTGCTGCACTCTAACGCTGAGATGTTAACTTCTCCTCATCCCGTTCCCCATTTTCCTGAGCCCCCCTTTAACCGGACATCCGGGGGACCCCCTCATCCTCTTATCCATCAAAAGGTCATGAGCCCTATTTTGACATCAGGTGTACCCTCTAATCTCTGACGGATGACTTGAAGGAGCTTCAGATCGGAAACGCTGGTTTTCCACAGTTGGAAAAGCAGCTGCAGGAGGAGCAACATGAGAAACGAGGCGCTCCGGAATTCATCAAGTCAAGGAGAACCTGAGGCGGACATTGGTCCAGAATGATGAGGAGGAGGTGTAGAAACACACCAACAGCACACTGGCACAGAGAGGAGGGAGAAGGAGAAAGAGGAGAGAAGGAGACGGGAGGAGAGGGGAAACTGACAGTGATGATGGGGGGATGGGAGTCAAAGCTGGGGGATGAAAGAGTCACAGCTGGGGGTGGACAGGTGACATCAGCGCTAACTGTGCCTGAACCACAGCTTCATCAACAGATGCTTAAAAAGCAGGAACTTCTCCCATTTTGCTGCATCAGCACTTTGGATTTTAACTGTAAAAACCTTTAAAATCTATTTAATCTTGTGTGGTTAACAGCATTTAAAACTTTCTAAATAAAATTATGTCTGGTATTAATAGTTCTTCTTCTTTGAAGTTTTTCTGCCAAAAAGTCTGAATCTGAACATCAGAATCCTGTCGGTCAGCTGCAGGTCTCAGTCCAGACGTCTGGAGGTCAGGGTCAGGGTCAGGGTCAGGGTCAGGGTTAACCTACATGTTGTGACGATCAGCTGACTGGATCCAGGCGCAGAGTGATGACCACACACCAATAGCTCGTAGCTCTATACACGGTTTAATGGAAACACCAGGACCCCAAACAAAACGAAACAAGCAGTTCTCAAAAACAGAGTCCAACGAAAAGCGCTCCACCGGAGGATCCAACGTAAACCAAAAACAACCCACGACGGTCAGGGCGAAACGTCCTCAACGAAAATAGCACTCACGCCGGGCGGGGCAACCTCGGGAGAAGGGAAGACAAGTTAGTCCAAAACCAGGGCTTCGAGCGAGCAGACAACAAACAACTACCATCTCCGATAGGGAACACTCTGACGCCGGTGACCAGGTGCTCACGCCTTAAATTGAGCTGCTGATGACGAAAGTCAGCGCAGGTGTGTGTCACCGGCTGGCTCCCGTTGCCACCACCTGCTGGGGAAAAAAGGGAACACACAAAACATGTGGGGAGGAAGGGGGGCTGGATGCCTCGGCCCCCAACACACGTGGCGTCATCGACGGAGCCCGCCCCGGCAGGTCTGCCGCCAAGAGGCCCGTTCCTGTGGCGCGCCGGCGGACTGTCGTCCCCGCGCAGCTCCCTCCCGCTGTGCGGGGACGATAGTCCCCGCACAGCGAGCAGGCAGCAGGGGGAGCAGCAGGGGGAGCAGCAGGGGGAGCAGCAGGGGGAGCACGGTGATCACACTGAGGTGACTAGCGGTGGAGGTGTAGAAGAAATGGTAGTGGAGGGAGCAGGTGAGGTAGGTGAGGTGGTGGGCAACACTGGTGAGAAGGTGGGTGAGACAGGTGAGGTGCAGGGTGAGACAGGTGAGAAGGTGGGTGAGACAGGAGAGAAGGTGGGTGAGACAGGTGAGAAGGTGGGTGAGACAGGTGAGAAGGTGGGTGAGGCAGGTGAGAAGGTGGGTGAGACAGGTGAGAAGGTGGGTGAGACAGGTGAGAAGGTGGGTGAGACAGGTGAGAAGGTGGGTGAGACAGGAGAGAAGGTGGGTGAGACAGGAGAGAAGGTGGGTGAGACAGGTGAGAAGGTGGGTGAGACAGGTGAGGTGCAGGGTGAGACAGGTGAGAAGGTGGGTGAGACAGGAGAGAAGGTGGGTGAGACAGGAGAGAAGGTGGGTGAGGCAGGTGAGAAGGTGGGTGAGACAGGTGAGAAGGTGGGTGAGACAGGAGAGAAGGTGGGTGAGACAGGTGAGAAGGTGGGTGAGGCAGGTGAGAAGGTGGGTGAGACAGGA
>CAAE01015132.1:72923-85885 GCA_000180735.1 Tetraodon nigroviridis
GCAGCGAGGGGGAGGAGGTGGCGTGGGACTGGGGGGGAAGGGGGACGGCGCTGGTGTGGGGAGGAGTCCTGGTGTGAAGCTGGGCCATGAAGTTCTGGGGGTTATATGGGTCCTTGCTGGAGCACAGGGAGCTCCACAGATTCTCTGGATCCATTTCGACTTCACTGTCAGAGCTCTCGCCTTCACCGCTGGACTCAGAGAGACTGGATGAGCCCTCGCTGTCAAAGCCATCATCATCATCATCATCATCATCATCATCATCATCATCATCACCATCATCATCACCACTGCAAGGGCAGCCCATAATGAAGGCAATGGCTTTATTTTGGCACTTGGGCAGGGTTAATGAGGGGCGCTCACCTTGGGCAGCCTCATCCAGCCTCATATGCTCATCTTCCTCTCCTTTCAGAAGATCTGCATCCTCTGAAGGGTGATCCTGCTCCTGCTGAGGCTCGACTGCTGGACCTTCAGCCACACATGGTGACAGTAACGGCTCTGTCAGCATATGAAGGCAACTCACTTGGAAAAGTTCCTCCTCCAGACTGGAGTAACCATTGTCCTGGTCCAGGGCCACAGACCCTCCACCTGAGCCTCTCTGCTGGTGGTGTGCCCTTGCTCTCTCTGCTTTCTGGACTGTTTGAAGAGCTCCAGCTCCTTTGTTACTGGTGGGCCTAGCACTTTCTCCCAGAATCCACCTGCTCCGGATAAACACCGCAGGAGCTTTTGTCTCGGAGCGGGGGCCTGCACGGTTCCAATCCTGAACGTGGGACAGATCTGATAAGAGACTCGGGGCTGAAGCCCCGCTGCCTCCCCAGAGGCTGCTCCACCACCGAGCTCCACCCCCACGGCTCTCTGGGACCCAGGTCCTCAATGCTGTCAAGTTCATTTCTGTAGAAGTGGACCACATGCGGCTCAAGACGGTCCTGCTGGAAGACCGTTCAGTCCTCTGGTCCTGGCAGACTTCTGCCTCCAGTTCTTCGGTGCCTTGAAACAGCCAAGTGTTGGCAGCCGCACCGTTAAAAGGACCCTGGAACTGGGTCAAATTAGAGATGGTGTGCGGAACTGGAATCCTGTCGTCCATCTGCCTTAAAAACACACTTTCTTCACACAAAAAGCTGGTTTTCATCGAGCTCAGCCAGTCGTCGCACAGGGCCCGAGTCCGAGGGCTGGAACTGACGCTGAGCCCCGAGCTTTCCTGACTGCCCCGGCCGGTGGACGGAAGCCCCGGCGCGGCTTTAGTGGAGAGAGGCTGCCCGCCAGGTGAATTTGCGTCCACAATAAACCTGCGAAACATTATTCAAACAAACCCGAAAAAGAAAAACCCAAAACACTCCCTCACAGATAAATCCAAATATGTGTGAGAAGCAGCGCCCCGGTTCGTCTGTCAGCTGTCTGGCTCCAAGAGCTCCGACTAAGGCCGGGTTTTGAATCCCGAGGATCTGAGGTCAGCCATGGCCACTTTCAGTTTCTATTCCCGCCCTGCTGCTCACCGCCGGGGAAGATCCAGGAAATATCGGGCGTCTCGTTCGGCTTCCACCGTCAGCGAAGGCGCATCGAGGCTCTCGATCAGATCTGTTTGACCTTAGCCCGGCTCGAGGTCTAGACTACTACACGGGAGTCATATATGAGGCAGTGTTGAGCCAGACAGGCGTGGCCCCTGTAGCCACTGAATCCTCCAACGGGGCACTCAGGAGTGTGTCACAGTGGGCAGTGTGGCTGGTGGGGGAGATACGATGGCTTGGTGGGCATGGTTGACCTCAAAGCCAGGAAGGCGCCCTGTGTGGGTGTCAGTATTGGCACTGAGAGGATCTTCTCCATCATGGAGCAGAAGGCTGAGGTAACACTTCAGTTATCACCTATGCAATGGCTACATATATCAAGTAGGATTGTAGAATTTGTATTGGATTTTATAAGTATCTCCTAATGTGTCATGGTCTCTGTAGCTGTTTTGTATTGTTGCAGGCCTCAGCAGAAAAGGTTCCTACTGCAGAGGTTCAGGTGGTGGTGGCAGCTGCTCAGAAGAACCTGCTGGAGGAGAGGCTAAGACTCATCACTGAGCTCTAGAATACTGGTATTAAGGTGTGTGTGGTAAGGATAAGGTGTCCAAAATAATCTGTTAATTACACCTGAAAAGCATACACACATACAAAAACCAACACACATAGACAACGTGTGTGTTTTTAGGCGGAGTTGATGTACAAGAGGAATCCTAAATTGTGAAGCCAGCTACAGCATTGTGAAGAGACGGGCGTTCCCCTGGTGGCCATACGAGGAGAACAGGAACGGAAAAACGGAGTGGTCAAACTCCGTGATGTGGCTACTAGAGATGAGCTGCTTCGTTTAGTCCAGTGTTCATATTGGTATGATCTACAGTGAAGAACCGAGGAGCTTTGCCCATAGTGGTTACACCATACTTATCTGTCGTTTACTGCAAAACTGAGTTGACAGTAAATGTCCTTTTTTTCTACAGGTTGATATTTCCAGGGCAGAACTCGCAGCTGAGATCAAAAGGAGAACCTCCGAGGCTTAGTCGCTCCTTGCTCTTCAGCTGTATCATCATCGTCGTCACGTAGACTTTGGTTAAATTTGCGTCATTGTTGCAAATAGTGCAGCTCTGAAAACACACGCGGGCTCATCCACAGAGCACTTGGCAGTCTCAAAGACAATGACGGCAGTATAGTAAAATACTTGTTTTCATTAGTCGTATTAAGTATTCAACTGAAAAGTGCAGGACGTTGCTAGCAAGGAATTCTTCAGCTATAGGCGACCTGTACCTGTATCAACCTGTAACATGCTTGGACTAAATAAACATCAATCATTTTGGTCAATGCAAAGCTTCACATGCTGTTCGTTTATGTAAAAAAAAAAAATCATTTTGTGATAATCATCTTTAATGGCAAATTCCCAAGTGCATGGGCAGTCACTGGAGAGAGACCAGTATGGAGAAGATGACTTCTAGAACCAATGAGTATTACATAGGAGCGGAACTTTATGAATAGCCCCTTTAACTGAGTCTGTATTATATGCGTGCTTCTGCAGTTTCTTTGTGGCCAGAAAAAACCCCTGGCTGACACAATAGATCCTTCAGTTGTGAGGTTGCATGCTGATTTTTAGATGTTTTTATTATGGAGCCACCACTAATAGAAAATATGCAGCCAGCATCTTGTAAACAATGACAGTAACTACAGACCAGAACTTTGCATTTATTTATCTTTTGTGATGACAGGAGGTTATGAAGATAAAACTCATCAGCTGCATAAATTGAAACCATCGCTTTAGGTTAACCCAGAAATACACTGGAAGAGCAATTTCTTGCCCAGCCTCCTGACCTCTCCAGCTGATAAATGTTTGACAACTGTGTCAAAGTTCGTCAAATTGCTGCTGTCACTTTAAATGCACAATCAGGAGAAATGGAAGCTAGCTACACTTGGATAATAATCCATACTTTGGATCATCAGGATCTTGCAAAGTTTAATTTCCTGAAGACCTGATAATTGTCTTTGAACTACATCAACCTTTTTTACGTAGTTTCTCCCACTTTAACTGAACAATGAGTAGCAATGGAGCTAGCTATACTTGGATAATAATCAAGATATGACCATAGCATGTATAAAACAGAATCACATGAACACCACAAATAACCAGCGATGCATAAAACAGAACACAAACATTTCACAATAACCGAGCATGCATAAATGACAGCTATACACAAACACACAATAACCAGCATGCATAAAACAGAACACAAACACACAATAACCAGCATGCATAAAACAGAACACAAACACACAATAACCAGCATGCATAAAACATGAACACAACTCCGGATTCCAATAAAACCATGCACATCAAGAGCTTTCTGCTAAATGAAAAATATACATATCAAATATTTTTTTGATAAATGTTGAGAAATCAGAGCAATTAACGGTGTGAAAGAACTTGAACTCTGAAGCTCTGCTCAGTGACACATCTGGTTTGGGAACAACCTGCGCAAGACCTGCTGTGCTACAGCCCTTCGGGCCTCCTCTACGGTGCTGGCGACACTGACACCAGGCAAGATCATTATCACCCCTTCTAAAATATTCCTCCCAAGGTTAAACACTTTGTAAGAAAAATGCAGGTACCCATCAGGTTCTGCATGGTGGCAGGAAATCTCACAGTGTGGCTGGCCAAAACCATTGATCTGGCACATGTAACTGAGGAGCATCATGGGGCATGTTGCCGACATGAGCGAGGAGGTGGTGGAACATCCATGCTGGGCAGCAGTAGGTCCTCCAACTGCTCGGCGAAAACCAGGAGAGTTGGACAACTCTGAGGACCCACAAAAGACATTCACAAGATTTTGTGGAGGCAATAAGTTGTGTGACCTTGGCTTCACTGCTGGCAGCCACTTGATTGTGACCCTCATTGCATACTGCTTCTGGAATTCTTGAAAAATAACAAGAGTAAATATATTCAGATAAACGTGATCAACAGTAATCTAATTATACGCTCCATGTTTCAGTTTACAATCTCACCTACCTTCCATCACCACCTTCTTTGCATGAGTTGCAGCATGATGGGAGGAAAAGGGTAACTATAGCAGACACGCCAGCAATACCACGGCTCAGCTTTTCACAGAAACCATACTGCTGACTCCTTTTCACTACATTCTGCACTGCAAACACGCTAAATATGGTGATTTCAAAACAAACTTTAAAATTAACCCCTGACACCCCACAATTATTCCCCAATTCCCAAAATATACAATTGGTTTAATGAGTGAGATTAGCCAAAAAAACTGACAAACTATGAATTTTCACAAGTGCTGATTCAAATCATACTCAATGTTGGATAAAAACATCAGGAGCTCTCATTAAGTAATTTAAGGATGGTCAAGAATAAGATCAAATGATGCCACAAGTAGAGTTAAAGACCTAAAAAGGAAGTCAAACAAAAAAAGGCTTTCTAACGTAAATGTTACGTTATCTATAAAGTGGGGGGCGGGGGGGTGTTCCTACACTTCATATAGGTACTACTTAAGACTATGTTGAATCCTACTGTTATTTTCTACCAATCCACTGTACTAGAAATTATTAAAATGAGGAAACCAGCACATCTTTATCAAAGTTGTGGTACCTGCAACAGGTCAGCATGCCTTGTGGTGGTCGGCAAGCCTCCTATGCACAGCTGTCGCTTCTCTGTGCTAGGTTGTACACAGAGAGAGACGCCATCCATCACGTGACCATGCAGCAGTCGAACTGCATTGGCAGCTATGACTTCTGAGCCATATTTGGCATAGGCAAAGCCACGGTTCTGACCACTGAAGTTCATCATAAGCCGGAACTCCCAGAGTGAACCCACAGTGCTGAACAAAGGAATGAGCACATCTTCGTAGGTGTCCCGTGGAATATGAGTGATATAGATCTCACACCGGGCTCCTGGAGTTGGCCCGTCCCACCCTGGTGGCAGAAAGAAGATGATTTGCTTCACTATTGACATGGTCCCACTCAAATACATAGTACTCCACTGATTAGTATCCGAAACACAGTCACAACTATTCCATTTATAAACTGCTTATACTATAACCATTCTAAAGATTTCACCCAAAGTTGGAACACTGGGTGGTTAAAGTTTACCTTCAGGTGGTCCTCCATATTTTCTCTGGCCATAGACTTGAGTTAGCTTTGTGTTGGTTCTTTTCAGCCAATTTTCAAACTTCCTCACTCGACCCGGGTTCAGCATCTAAAACACAAATTCAGCAGCAGGAGAGAAAGGCCAATGATTGACATGGTGATCTGTAACCCTTCCATGTTTTGGCTGAAAGATGGGGTGCAACAAAATATTGTTTTGATTTTTTTTTTCTATATCAGGCTACAAATGAATTTCTCTACGTATAGCTCCAATGTCTTTCAGAGTCAAAAGTCTATATTATAAATTAAGTTAGCTACCAATCCACTACTCTAAATGAAAAGACATTTGGAAATGTATTATTTTGCCATATATATGTGATTGGTGAACCACAGAGCAGTGTTGTTTCAATAGTTGATACATGATCCATGGAGCGTGCAAACACATTATTATGCCTGGGCAGCAACACGTCTGCGTGTCCACGGCGGCGCTGTGGACAGGTACATCACGTGTGTCTTCTTGTACCACATCTCTGTGCACGTTTCTACTCAAGGTTAACAATTGAGGGCCAGTGTAACTTAACACCCTAACATTCCAGTTATTAGGATATTCTGTCAAATACAATGAAAATACAGAAAACCTGGACAAAGAGGCCAAGGCTGCCTAAAAACAAATAGAAATGTTAAAAGTCAGGAAAACAGAAATAACTACATCGAAAAATAAAACAAACATGAATTTCTTAGGAAAAACAGGTTATATTTTATCAGGTAAATGCAAAATGCTTCTGCAGAAAACAGATATATGTGGTTTAATCAATATTTTTTTGAATTTTACTCTGTATAGAATATGTGGCTGCTTGTGCTGAATGACCACTAAGAGATTTGTTTAATCATTATTTACTGGTATAATACTGGTATTAAGGTGTGTGTGGTAAGGATAAGGTGTCCCAAATAATCTGTTAATTACACCTGAAAAGCATACACACATACAAAAACCAACACACATAGACAACGTGTGTGTTTTTAGGCGGAGTTGATGTACAAGAGGAATCCTAAATTGTGAAGCCAGCTACAGCATTGTGAAGAGACGGGCGTTCCCCTGGTGGCCATACGAGGAGAACAGGAACGGAAAAACGGAGTGGTCAAACTCCGTGATGTGGCTACTAGAGATGAGCTGCTTCGTTTAGTCCAGTGTTCATATTGGTATGATCTACAGTGAAGAACCGAGGAGCTTTGCCCATAGTGGTTACACCTACTTATCTGTCGTTTACTGCAAAACTGAGTTGACAGTAAATGTCCTTTTTTTCTACAGGTTGATATTTCCAGGGCAGAACTCGCAGCTGAGATCAAAAGGAGAACCTCCGAGGCTTAGTCGCTCCTTGCTCTTCAGCTGTATCATCATCGTCGTCACGTAGACTTTGGTTAAATTTGCGTCATTGTTGCAAATAGTGCAGCTCTGAAAACACACGCGGGCTCATCCACAGAGCACTTGGCAGTCTCAAAGACAATGACGGCAGTATAGTAAAATACTTGTTTTCATTAGTCGTATTAAGTATTCAACTGAAAAGTGCAGGACGTTGCTAGCAAGGAATTCTTCAGCTATAGACGTGAAATTTGAGCAGGTCGTCCACGTAGGTTGATAAATGCTGAGCCTCGTGTGAAAATGTCCCTGCGCACAGTTTTCTGCCATGGTTGATAAATGAACGCCGTTCTCTTCAAGGTTTTTTTTTCTGTATTCACCTATTTTCTACTTATTTAACCTTTAAGATCAATACCTCAGCAAGTAATGCAGTTACAGATGGCAAAAATATGTATATTGGGCTTGACCAAATAACAATCTAATACTAATTAAACATTGGAAAACAAAATGGCCTGCCAATAAATTTAGACCTAGAATAATATTAGAAGGGAACAGACTATCCACTGAGTTATAACTCAGATCAAATGGGGAGTTTCATCTTTCTATCATACTGCCCGGTTGCTGTTCAGTGCCTTTCTAAAAGAAAGTCAAACTATGAATGTGTATGTGTCCTCAAAGTGGGTTTTTGGGGGGGGATCTGTGTGGGAATAGGTTGTCTAAAAAATGTGTTTGGTGTTTAAAAACATATTTAAAGCTACGGAAGCGTATTGCATTCACTTGAAAAAATAAAAATCCGTGGTTTTCGGGGTAATTCTCTGTTTTTGGAGTAATTGATTTCTAGGCTTGGTTTTTCGATCTAAAATGTTTCTTTTTTCTGTTTTTGGGGCTACTAGACAGCAGTAGCCACATCCATTCCTTTATGCATGGAAGCACCCAGGAGCAGCTTATTCAGTTGAATCACGTTTTGCTTTGATGTGCGTTGAAGACGCTGGGAGACAGTCTGGCTTTCATCCACAGATGGTCCAACCTGAAGCTGGTCCAGGCACCTGGAGACTGCGGTGGGTCACTAACCACCGATTTTAACCACTGATCTTTAAGTGAATGCAATACGCTTCCGTACGAAGCCTGCCGACATTAGTTTGTGAAATTATTCGAAAACAAATCCTAACGTGAGAAAAAACGCACCAGTCAAACAAAAACAAAACAAAAGAAAGAAACGCAGAGGTCCCGGGCGAGCTACTTGTAGCGTTTCACTTTTGCTCTTTCATCTAACAGCATTTTCCGTGGCAACGACACAAAGTTGTGCATTTCTTTGTCCGCGCCTTAGAACTTGTCATAGCTCTTTCTTTTAGTTTTACCGGTCGCATTCAGCATGCGCCAACTGGAGGATGCATATTTTGCATTTCTGATCCATTTACCTGGTTGTGGCTTTCAGCCATGGCGTCCGCGGCTGTCCGGAGCGGCGTGGGGAAGGCTGGACAGGGGCTTGTCCCAATTGGCCCACAGGTGTCGCCACACCGACACGCTGGTTCCAGCCTACGTCGCGACGCCATCCAGAGTTAGAAAAAGGTAAACCTTTTTTGAAACCATCATTCTGCCCGTCGTAGGCAGGCATTTCAGTAAGGTATTTATCTGTATAACCCTAACCCCAAGTCAACAAGCTATACATAGAAACAACACATTTTCAGTTTTTAATATTACAGAATATTACACCATACAAAATACACCTCGTACATAAATTAATTTAAATTTTAGATTACGTTTGTTTTAAGTTTGTTTAAATTAATACATTACATCAACATTGCTGACAGATTAAAAAAATGCACTAAAGTGACCCAAAAAAACCTGATCATAGGCACATGAAAAGAGAAAAGCCTTCAGCTGGGATTCCGAGAAAAGGTTTTGTGTTCATCGGGACTTTTCAATTTTCTTTTTGGAAAACGTTTCGCCTTCTACGGGGTGCAGTCAGGTGTTAAAAGGTCTGGATGCGGAAGAGACGGGGCTCTTCTTCCTCGTCAGACGTTGGGTTCATTGACCTGGTGTTTGTGTGTGTGAAGAGTCAACATTTTTTTTTGGACTAAATCTTGCTTCTCAGATCTGGTCTCCTGCTTCACTCCACGCCCGAACAGAAAAATCCTACACATGCTAATGTCACCTGAGCATCTTTACATTAGTGTGCCAGTGGTCTGAATGGATGTCTCGGTGTCAGATAATGTAGTTTGCAGATGTTCCCATCCAAGAAAAATGACTTTAGTTTGGTCTGAGTTTAATAGCGCAAAATTGAAAGGTCATTCAATCTTTTATGTCCTTGAGACATGCCTGGAGTCTGACTAGCAGCTGCTTTTTCAGGCATCACAGTTAAATACTGCTGTCTATCATTAGTATGGCAAACAAAGTTTATACCATGTCTCTGAGTAATATTTCCTAGAGGCAGCATGTAAAGAGTAAACAGGATTGGCCCCAGCACCCCTGTGGAACACGAAGCTTGATGAAGCTTTTTACACAAAGTGGAAACAATATTACCGTGAACAAAATAAAATCTACCTAAACAACGTTCGCAAAAGTCTCGTGCTGTCCCCGTGATCCTGGCAGCGTGTGCATCTGCAGCAGCTCCTCTGTGTCCTAACTACTCCTGCTAATTTGCACTATTTATACTGTTCATAAACCATGACTATTTATACTGTCTATTTCATTACTGTATTTACCTACCTGGCACTGTTTATATTGTATATTGTTAATTGTAGTTTTTAAAGTAATAAAAAAAAGTTTCATTTTGTTTTTTAAGTTAGTTTGGCTATTGTCATTTTATTATTTATTACTTTGCCGCACCATGGGTCTAACCGGACTGATCTTTATTTATACTGTATGTTGTGTATGTTCAGCATATTTGCCAATGAAGTTGACTTTGACTTTGAATTGATTCTGATCAAAAGGTAGCACTGAGGTCCAGCAAAAAAGGTCCAAAGATAAGTCTGCGGTTTCATACCATGGGGAGGTCATTAGTAACTTTGACCAGAATGATATGATTAATAACTAAATGCTATATCAGTGTGTAATGAAAAAAAAAAAAAAAAAAATCAACTTTAAAATGTAGCCCCTGCAGCACCTGTCATGTAAAGCATTGAGTAGACCTGTGTATGACTCTGAAACAGTTCTTTAAATGGAATGAACTCACCAGTTTTAAATATGGATGTTTACTGATGTCCTAACCATGCGCTTTGTGGTTTTTGTTATATCATTTTTTTATTTTTTTATGTTTTTTCAACGATCTCACACATTTCTCATTTCAAACACACTTTCAACAAAAGTGAACCGGATGATTTTCAAAGTAGTCGGGGAGTTGCTTCAGTGAAGTTTTTGTCCACCAGCTATTACTTCATTCTTATATAGCATGTATTCTTATTAATACGGTTAGCGTAGCAGTAACAGAGAAAGTAATATACAAACTGACTTTGTTTGACTTTGTGCCTGATATAAAAACATAGATAAAAACCAATGTAACAGAGTATATTGATCATGAAAATATATTTTATTTATCAACAAAAACAGACAAAAGAAAAAAAGAAGTCTTGTCCAGACAGAAAAAGTGAAAAGAAAGTGGAAATACTGTTACGGTTCTGCTCGCTGGCCCCCCTGCAGTCTGGTTCGGGTGCTCCCTCCTCGTCCAGCAGGGGCCCAGGGCCTGAGGATCCAGCAGCGGCAGTGACACAGCTGCGGGGGATCAGCTCATCAGCCTTGAATAAAGGGAGGCTACGAGCTGGTCCCCGCTGCTGGATCATTTTGAGTTTGACCTTGGTTGTGTGCTCGTCCTGCGTCTCCGGTTCCTGGTCAGTTAGATTCTCACGCTTGGTAGGTTCGTTTTTCTGCTCGCTCGCTCGCTTGTTCTGGTTTCGTTATTGGGCTTCCTAGTTTATGTTGTTGTGCCCCGTAGCCCCGTCGGAAGTTTTTCTGTTCGCCTGTTTTGCCCGACGTCACCTAAATAAAAGGGGATTTTCTGTCTGACGCGCCAGCCTCTGTCTGCATTTGGGTCCTGAAACACACGCAACCCTCACAAATATCTTTCCCGGGTTCTCTGAAAGACAAACATAACAACAAAGATGGAAAGTTTACTCTTCTGATGCGCGTCTGCTTTTCTGGGCACATTTCAAACAAAAGAACGGGAGCGAAGTCACCCTAATGCTGACCTTCCTGTGACCTTCTGGAGGAGGGCTGGTGCTGAGGGAAAAGTCTGCTTTCCTCCAATGGCCTCTTAAAGCTGGATGCAGCGATGGCCAGGGCCTGAAATGGTTCATACTCTACCGCCACGAGGTGTTGAAACTGAAATATGAAATAAAACATCATTAAAAATATAGAAAACACAAAGCAGCACATACTAAGACAAAAAAAAAAAACCCCCAAACAAAACAAACAAACAAAAAAACCCGCTACAGTTGTCCTAACATATTTCCAAACACACTAAAAAGACAGTAATCAGAGAAAATCAAATGGCTGCTGACATGTTCCCTTTGTAGTCATTCCATCAAACAGTCTGCAACATTCTGTTTTGATTGCTGCAACATTTATCATTAGACTATAATTCAAGTCCATACTATAGGAAAAAGATGTAGTTACAGTCCTGCAATGAATTCATAATAACGCAAAGTGCCACCATTTTCTGATCAGGGGACAGAAATTCCCATGTTCTCCGTCCTAACCAGCAGCAGCATCAGCAGCTAACGGACTGGTTAGGGTTAGGGTTAGGGACTGGTTCGGACTGGTTCGGACTGGTTCCTCCTCAGAGCAAAAGTTCCTGGTGTTTCTGTCCCCGAACTGATGCTCGACCAGCAAATGACTGAAACCCAGCAGGAACGGACGATCTCACGTCAACACCCTTTATTGGTCAGAAAAGTCGCGTTTAGCTGGACGATTGAGCGGCATTGGCCGATGACGCTGTCAAACTTTCCCCATGACGCAGCTGGGCTATAACACCGCACCGGCTAGCGTGCTAGCGTGCTAGCGTGCTAACGTTCTCCCCTTTGCCCTGAACGGTAGGAGCCCACCTGTGATCCTGCTGCTTTCAATTAATGCCTTAAACGCTCATTATTAGGATACTTTATGTGTGTTTCGTTTGTAGCGCTTCAGACTATTGACTGTTCTATTTGCAGAAATGTGTACTTTTATTTAATTTGCCTAAATACTTTGTTATATCGCTAATTGAAGCTTCTGCTGTTTCACGGCGCAAAAGCAGCGGTTTTGTTTAAATTATTTCTGCTGCGGGTTTAAATTTCTAATGCTGGTTGAATTAAATTTATGCTGGTCGTTTTTTCTATTCATGTTGCGGGATATCTTAAACTGCTTTTCTGCCGTTTTCTAATGGCGAAAGCTGCCTTTTTTTCCAGTGAAGGTCATCGCGCTGCTTTTTTCTTGATGTTTGATTTATTTCCTGCATGTAGGAGCCTGTTGGTCTGTTTGATCGTGTGCTTTTGGGCCACTATTTGGTCTGTTTATGGATGTCGGTGATGGTTGTGAGAGCTTCGTTAGCCAGCTAGTTGCTGCCCCCACGTGGCCAGTGTGAAAAGCTGCTTCATCTCTGCTTAAATTCATTTTAAAACTGCTCCCGGTTGTGAAATAATTTGATGGTGCTGATTTAAATTGTAAAACATGTTAAATTGGGGCTTTTTTCTAATTATTAAGGTGCTTTTCTTCAGTCTTTTCAACTTTCAGGAGCAGCCATTTTGTTTTCAGATCAGCTCATTTTGGTGCTTCATTGTTGTACTTCTTTCTGCTGCTGTGTTTTTTTTAATTAAATAATTGCTGCTGATTCAAATAAGGTTTTTGCTGCTGGTTTCAAATGTTTGTAATAAATGCCAAATTGCCTCTTTTATTCTCTTTAGCTGTTTTTTTAATTGGCAAAAACAGCTTTCTTTTTATTTGAAGTTATTGTGTAGTTGCTATTCCTATATTTGATTTATTTCATAGGGCATATAGGAGTGTGTGTCTGTTTCTTTATGTGT
>CAAE01015132.1:87510-109611 GCA_000180735.1 Tetraodon nigroviridis
CACGGGAGGCCTCCCTGGTCCTGGACCCAGTGCCTGCTTGTCCAGGCTCCAGAGTCCTCAACGTGGCCTGGAAGTTAAGTGGGCTGTAGGGGTCCAAGCAGGAGCTGAAGGAGGTCCAAAGCTGAAGACTTTCAGCTTCATCTGCATCGCTCTCAGAGGCAGAGTCGTCCCAGCTATCTGAGGGCGGGTGAGAGGTGGGAGGGAGGGGGAGGAGGTGGCGTGGAACTCCGGGGCAACGAAAAAAACACTGGTGTGGGAAAGAGTCCTGGTGTGAAGCTGGGCCATGAAGTTCTGGGGGTTATATGGGTCCTTGCTGGAGCACAGGGAGCTCCACAGATTCTCTGGATCCATTTCGACTTCACTGTCAGAGCTCTCGCCTTCACCGCTGGACTCAGAGAGACTGGATGAGCCCTCGCTGTCAAAGCCATCATCATCATCATCATCATCATCATCATCATCATCATCATCATCATCATCATCACCATCATCATCACCACTGCAAGGGCAGCCCATAATGAAGGCAATGGCTTTATTTTGGCACTTGGGCAGGGTTAATGAGGGGCGCTCACCTTGGGCAGCCTCATCCAGCCTCATATGCTCATCTTCCTCTCCTTTCAGAAGATCTGCATCCTCTGAAGGGTGATCCTGCTCCTGCTGAGGCTCGACTGCTGGACCTTCAGCCACACATGGTGACAGTAACGGCTCTGTCAGCATATGAAGGCAACTCACTTGGAAAAGTTCCTCCTCCAGACTGGAGTAACCATTGTCCTGGTCCAGGGCCACAGACCCTCCACCTGAGCCTCTCTGCTGGTGGTGTGCCCTTGCTCTCTCTGCTTTCTGGACTGTTTGAAGAGCTCCAGCTCCTTTGTTACTGGTGGGCCTAGCACTTTCTCCCAGAATCCACCTGCTCCGGATAAACACCGCAGGAGCTTTTGTCTCGGAGCGGGGGCCTGCACGGTTCCAATCCTGAACGTGGGACAGATCTGATAAGAGACTCGGGGCTGAAGCCCCGCTGCCTCCCCAGAGGCTGCTCCACCACCGAGCTCCACCCCCACGGCTCTCTGGGACCCAGGTCCTCAATGCTGTCAAGTTCATTTCTGTAGAAGTGGACCACATGCGGCTCAAGACGGTCCTGCTGGAAGACCGTTCAGTCCTCTGGTCCTGGCAGACTTCTGCCTCCAGTTCTTCGGTGCCTTGAAACAGCCAAGTGTTGGCAGCCGCACCGTTAAAAGGACCCTGGAACTGGGTCAAATTAGAGATGGTGTGCGGAACTGGAATCCTGTCGTCCATCTGCCTTAAAAACACACTTTCTTCACACAAAAAGCTGGTTTTCATCGAGCTCAGCCAGTCGTCGCACAGGGCCCGAGTCCGAGGGCTGGAACTGACGCTGAGCCCCGAGCTTTCCTGACTGCCCCGGCCGGTGGACGGAAGCCCCGGCGCGGCTTTAGTGGAGAGAGGCTGCCCGCCAGGTGAATTTGCGTCCACAATAAACCTGCGAAACATTATTCAAACAAACCCGAAAAAGAAAAACCCAAAACACTCCCTCACAGATAAATCCAAATATGTGTGAGAAGCAGCGCCCCGGTTCGTCTGTCAGCTGTCTGGCTCCAAGAGCTCCGACTAAGGCCGGGTTTTGAATCCCGAGGATCTGAGGTCAGCCATGGCCACTTTCAGTTTCTATTCCCGCCCTGCTGCTCACCGCCGGGGAAGATCCAGGAAATATCGGGCGTCTCGTTCGGCTTCCACCGTCAGCGAAGGCGCATCGAGGCTCTCGATCAGATCTGTTTGACCTTAGCCCGGCTCGAGGTCTAGACTACTACACGGGAGTCATATATGAGGCAGTGTTGAGCCAGACAGGCGTAGCCCCTGTAGCCACTGAATCCTCCAACGGGGCACTCAGGAGTGTGTCACAGTGGGCAGTGTGGCTGGTGGGGGAGATACGATGGCTTGGTGGGCATGGTTGACCTCAAAGCCAGGAAGGCGCCCTGTGTGGGTGTCAGTATTGGCACTGAGAGGATCTTCTCCATCATGGAGCAGAAGGCTGAGGTAACACTTCAGTTATCACCTATGCAATGGCTACATACTATCAAGTAGGATTGTAGAATTTGTATTGGATTTTATAAGTATCTCCTAATGTGTCATGGTCTCTGTAGCTGTTTTGTATTGTTGCAGGCCTCAGCAGAAAAGGTTCCTACTGCAGAGGTTCAGGTGGTGGTGGCAGCTGCTCAGAAGAATGACCACGAGGAGAGTTGCTTATAATCATTATTGAGCTGGTATAATACTGGTATTAAGGTGTGTGTGGTAAGGATAAGGTGTCCCAAATAATCTGTTAATTACACCTGAAAAGCATACACACATACAAAAACCAACACACATAGACAACGTGTGTGTTTTTAGGCGGAGTTGATGTACAAGAGGAATCCTAAATTGTGAAGCCAGCTACAGCATTGTGAAGAGACGGGCGTTCCCCTGGTGGCCATACGAGGAGAACAGGAACGGAAAAACGGAGTGGTCAAACTCCGTGATGTGGCTACTAGAGATGAGGTGCTTCGTTTAGTCCAGTGTTCATATTGGTATGATCTACAGTGAAGAACCGAGGAGCTTTGCCCATAGTGGTTACACCTACTTATCTGTCGTTTACTGCAAAACTGAGTTGACAGTAAATGTCCTTTTTTTCTACAGGTTGATATTTCCAGGGCAGAACTCGCAGCTGAGATCAAAAGGAGAACCTCCGAGGCTTAGTCGCTCCTTGCTCTTCAGCTGTATCATCATCGTCGTCACGTAGACTTTGGTTAAATTTGCGTCATTGTTGCAAATAGTGCAGCTCTGAAAACACACGTGGGCTCATCCACAGAGCACTTGGCAGTCTCAAAGACAATGACGGCAGTATAGTAAAATACTTGTTTTCATTAGTCGTATTAAGTATTCAACTGAAAAGTGCAGGACGTTGCTAGCAAGGAATTCTTCAGCTATAGACGTGAAATTTGAGCAGGTCGTCCACGTAGGTTGATAAATGCTGAGCCTCGTGTGAAAATGTCCCTGCGCACAGTTTTCTGCCATGGTTGATAAATGAACGCCGTTCTCTTCAAGGTTTTTTTTTCTGAATTCACCTATTTTCTACTTATTTAACCTTTAAGATCAATACCTCAGCAAATAATGCAGTTACAGATGGCAAAAATATGTATATTGGGCTTGACCAAATAACAATCTAATACTAATTAAACATTGGAAAACAAAATGGCCTGCCAATAAATTTAGACCTAGAATAATATTAGAAGGGAACAGACTATCCACTGAGTTATAACTCAGATCAAATGGGGAGTTTCATCTTTCTATCATACTGCCCGGGTGCTGTTCAGTGCCTTTCTAAAAGAAAGTCAAACTATGAATGTGTATGTGTCCTCAAAGTGGGTTTTTGGGGGGGGATCTGTGTGGGAATAGGTTGTCTAAAAAATGTGTTTGGTGTTTAAAAACATATTTAAAGCTACGGAAGCGTATTGCATTCACTTGAAAAAATAAAAATCCGTGGTTTTCGGGGTAATTCTCTGTTTTTGGAGTAATTGATTTCTATGCTTGGTTTTTCGATCTAAAATGTTTCTTTTTTCTGTTTTTGGGGCTACTAGACAGCAGTAGCCACATCCATTCCTTTATGCATGGAAGCACCCAGGAGCAGCTTATTCAGTTGAATCACGTTTTGCTTTGATGTGCGTTGAAGACGCTGGGAGACAGTCTGGCTTTCATCCACAGATGGTCCAACCTGAAGCTGGTCCAGGCACCTGGAGACTGCGGTGGGTCACTAACCACCGATTTTAACCACTGATCTTTAAGTGAATGCAATACGCTTCCGTACGAAGCCTGTCGACATTAGTTTGTGAAATTATTCGAAAACAAATCCTAACGTGAGAAAAAACGCACCAGTCAAACAAAAACAAAACAAAAGAAAGAAACGCGGAGGTCCCGGGCGAGCTACTTGTAGCGTTTCACTTTTGCTCTTTCATCTAACAGCATTTTCCGTGGCAACGACACAAAGTTGTGCATTTCTTTGTCCGCGCCTTAGAACTTGTCATAGCTCTTTCTTTTAGTTTTACCGGTCGCATTCAGCATGCGCCAACTGGAGGATGCATATTTTGCATTTCTGATCCATTTACCTGGTTGTGGCTTTCGGCCATGGCGTCCGCGGCTGTCCGGAGCGGCGTGGGGAAGGCTGGACAGGGGCTTGTCCCAATTGGCCCACAGGTGTCGCCACACCGACACGCTGGTTCCAGCCTACGTCGCGACGCCATCCAGAGTTAGAAAAAGGTAAACCTTTTTTGAAACCATCATTCTGCCCGTCGTAGACAGGCATTTCAGTAAGGTATTTATCTGTATAACCCTAACCCCAAGTCAACAAGCTATACATAGAAACAACACATTTTCAGTTTTTAATATTACAGAATATTACACCATACAAAATACACCTCGTACATAAATTAATTTAAATTTTAGATTACGTTTGTTTTAAGTTTGTTTAAATTAATACATTACATCAACATTGCTGACAGATTAAAAAAATGTACTAAAGTGACCCAAAAAAACCTGATCATAGGCACATGAAAAGAGAAAAGCCTTCAGCTGGGATTCCGAGAAAAGGTTTTGTGTTCATCGGGACTTTTCAATTTTCTTTTTGGAAAACGTTTCGCCTTCTACGGGGTGCGGTCAGGTGTTAAAAGGTCTGGATGCGGAAGAGACGGGGCTCTTCTTCCTCGTCAGACGTTGGGTTCATTGACCTGGTGTTTGTGTGTGTGAAGAGTCAACATTTTTTTTTGGACTAAATCTTGCTTCTCAGATCTGGTCTCCTGCTTCACTCCACGCCCGAACAGAAAAATCCTACACATGCTAATGTCACCTGAGCATCTTTACATTAGTGTGCCAGTGGTCTGAATGGATGTCTCGGTGTCAGATAATGTAGTTTGCAGATGTTCCCATCCAAGAAAAATGACTTTAGTTTGGTCTGAGTTTAATAGCGCAAAATTGAAAGGTCATTCAATCTTTTATGTCCTTGAGACATGCCTGGAGTCTGACTAGCAGCTGCTTTTTCAGGCATCACAGTTAAATACTGCTGTCTATCATTAGTATGGCAAACAAAGTTTATACCATGTCTCTGAGTAATATTTCCTAGAGGCAGCATGTAAAGAGTAAACAGGATTGGCCCCAGCACCCCTGTGGAACACGAAGCTTGATGAAGCTTTTTACACAAAGTGGAAACAATATTACCGTGAACAAAATAAAATCTACCTAAACAACGTTGGCAAAAGTCTCGTGCTGTCCCCGTGATCCTGGCAGCGTGTGCATCTGCAGCAGCTCCTCTGTGTCCTAACTACTCCTGCTAATTTGCACTATTTATACTGTTCATAAACCATGACTATTTATACTGTCTATTTCATTACTGTATTTACCTACCTGGCACTGTTTATATTGTATATTGTTAATTGTAGTTTTTAAAGTAATAAAAAAAAGTTTCATTTTGTTTTTTAAGTTAGTTTGGCTATTGTCATTTTATTATTTATTACTTTGCCGCACCATGGGTCTAACCGGACTGATCTTTATTTATACTGTATGTTGTGTATGTTCAGCATATTTGCCAATGAAGTTGACTTTGACTTTGAATTGATTCTGATCAAAAGGTAGCACTGAGGTCCAGCAAAAAAGGTCCAAAGATAAGTCTGCGGTTTCATACCATGGGGAGGTCATTAGTAACTTTGACCAGAATGATATGATTAATAACAAATGCTATATCAGTGTGTAATGAAAAAAAAAAAAAAAAAAATCAACTTTAAAATGTAGCCCCTGCAGCACCTGTCATGTAAAGCATTGAGTAGACCTGTGTATGACTCTGAAACAGTTCTTTAAATGGAATGAACTCACCAGTTTTAAATATGGATGTTTACTGATGTCCTAACCATGCGCTTTGTGGTTTTTGTTATATCACTGACTTATCTTTTTAGGTCTCATCAACGACTCACACATTTCTCATTCAAACACACATCAACAAAAGGAACCGGAGGATTTCAAAGAGTCGGGAAGTTGCTTCAGTGAAGTTTTTGTCCACCAGCTATTACTACATTCTTATATAGCATGTATTCTTATTAATACGGTTAGCGTACGAGTAACAGAGAAAGTAATATACAAACTGACTTTGTTTGACTTTGTGCCTGATATAAAAACATAGATAAAAACCAATGTAACAGAGTATATTGATCATGAAAATATATTTTATTTATCAACAAAAACAGACAAAAGAAAAAAAGAAGTCTTGTCCAGACAGAAAAAGTGAAAAGAAAGTGGAAATACTGTTACGGTTCTGCTCGCTGGCCCCCCTGCAGTCTGGTTCGGGTGCTCCCTCCTCGTCCAGCAGGGGGCCCAGGGCCTGAGGATCCAGCAGCGGCAGTGACACAGCTGCGGGGGATCAGCTCATCAGCCTTGAATAAAGGGAGGCTACGAGCTGGTCCCCGCTGCTGGATCATTTTGAGTTTGACTTTGGTTGTGTGCTCGTCCTGCGTCTCCGGTTCCTGGTCAGTTAGATTCTCACGCTTGGTAGGTTCGTTTTTCTGCTCGCTCGCTCGCTTGTTCTGGTTTCGTTATTGGGCTTCCTAGTTTATGTTGTTGTGCCCCGTAGCCCCGTCGGAAGTTTTTCTGTTCGCCTGTTTTGCCCGACGTCACCTAAATAAAAGGGGATTTTCTGTCTGACGCGCCAGCCTCTGTCTGCATTTGGGTCCTGAAACACACGCAACCCTCACAAATATCTTTCCCGGGTTCTCTGAAAGACAAACATAACAACAAAGATGGAAAGTTTACTCTTCTGATGCGCGTCTGCTTTTCTGGGCACATTTCAAACAAAAGAACGGGAGCGAAGTCACCCTAATGCTGACCTTCCTGTGACCTTCTGGAGGAGGGCTGGTGCTGAGGGAAAAGTCTGCTTTCCTCCAATGGCCTCTTAAAGCTGGATGCAGCGATGGCCAGGGCCTGAAATGGTTCATACTCTACCGTCACGAGGTGTTGAAACTGAAATATGAAATAAAACATCATTAAAAATATAGAAAATACAAAGCAGCACATACTAAGACAAAAAAAAACCCCAAACAAAACAAACAAACAAAAAAACCCGCTACAGTTGTCCTAACATATTTCCAAACACACTAAAAAGACAGTAATCAGAGAAAATCAAATGGCTGCTGACATGTTCCCTTTGTAGTCATTCCATCAAACAGTCTGCAACATTCTGTTTTGATTGCTGCAACATTTATCATTAGACTATAATGAAAGTCCATACTATAGGAAAAAGATGTAGTTACAGTCCTGCAATGAATTCATAATAACGCAAAGTGCCACCATTTTCTGATCAGGGGACAGAAATTCCCATGTTCTCCGTCCTAACCAGCAGCAGCATCAGCAGCTAACGGACTGGTTAGGGTTAGGGTTAGGGACTGGTTCGGACTGGTTCCTCCTCAGAGCAAAAGTTCCTGGTTTTTCTGTCCCCGAACTGATGCTCGACCAGCAAATGACTGAAACCCAGCGAAGCTGAGTCCAGTTTCACACTCCCCGTTTCTGGGTGAAAAACGTACACTTGATCCAGAACACGGAGTAGGAACGGACGATCTCACGTCAACACCCTTTATTGGTCAGAAAAGTCGCGTTTAGCTGGATGATTGAGCGGCATTGGCCGATGACGCTGTCAAACTTTCCCGCTGACGCAGCTCGGCTATAAATAGCACCGCTCCGGCTAGCGTGCCAGCGTGCTAGCGTGCTAACGTTCTCCCCTTTGCCCTGAACGGTAGGAGCCCACCTGTGATCCTGCTGCTTTCAATTAATGCCTTAAACGCTCATTATTAGGATACTTTATGTGTGTTTCGTTTGTAGCGCTTCAGACTATTGACTGTTCTATTTGCAGAAATGTGTACTTTTATTTAATTTGCCTAAATACTTTGTTATATCGCTAATTGAAGCTTCTGCTGTTTCACGGCGCAAAAGCAGCGGTTTTGTTTAAATTATTTCTGCTGCGGGTTTAAATTTCTAATGCTGGTTGAATTAAATTTATGCTGGTCGTTTTTTCTATTCATGTTGCGGGATATCTTAAACTGCTTTTCTGCCGTTTTCTAATGGCGAAAGCTGCCTTTTTTTCCAGTGAAGGTCATCGCGCTGCTTTTTTCTTGATGTTTGATTTATTTCCTGCATGTAGGAGCCTGTTGGTCTGTTTGATCGTGTGCTTTTGGGCCACTATTTGGTCTGTTTATGGATGTCGGTGATGGTTGTGAGAGCTTCGTTAGCCAGCTAGTTGCTGCCCCCACGTGGCCAGTGTGAAAAGCTGCTTCATCTCTGCTTAAATTCATTTTAAAACTGCTCCCGGTTTGAAATAATTTGATGGTGCTGATTTAAATTGTAAAACATGTTAAATTGGGGCTTTTTCTAATTATTAAGGTGCTTTTCTTCAGTCTTTTCAACTTTCAGGAGCAGCCATTTTGTTTTCAGATCAGCTCATTTTGGTGCTTCATTGTTGTACTTCTTTCTGCTGCTGTGTTTTTTTTAATTAAATAATTGCTGCTGATTCAAATAAGGTTTTTGCTGCTGGTTTCAAATGTTTGTAATAAATGCCAAATTGCCTCTTTTATTCTCTTTAGCTGTTTTTTTAATTGGCAAAAACAGCTTTCTTTTTATTTGAAGTTATTGTGTAGTTGCTATTCCTATATTTGATTTATTTCATAGGGCATATAGGAGTGTGTGTCTGTTTCTTTATGTGTGTGTCCAGGGTCCAGCTCAGAGTCAGCTTTTTTCCTCTTCAAAAATGTATCCATCACTTCCACCGTTGTCCTGCTAACCACAATGCTAACGTCAACTTCACCTGTCACTACACTCGCGTCACTAATTCTCTTGTCTCCAAGGACAAGGCGATTAGCGATCTGCTGCCACCTACTGGTATGGACGAGTACTGACTACATGATCACTCCGCCAGGCCCGAGACTGCACAGGCACACAAATTGGAGAATTTCCCACGGCACACCTGACAATATCTCGCGGCACAGTGGTTGAAAAACACTGGTTTAACGTTGTTGGTGATGGTTGTAAATGAGGTCTGGTACCCAGTCAGGGCGTGGCCCCCACATGACGAGCTGCATCTGCTTCCTCTCTGCTTCAGTTGATTTTAAAACTAGTGCTGTTAAAAAAAAAATAGTGCTTTGATAGTGCCGAATTAAATTATTGTAATGTTAAATTGGGGCATTTATTAATTATTAAGCTGCTTTTCTGCTGTTTTTTTAATTGGCAACAGCAGCCATTTTGTTTTTAGATCAGCTCATTTATTGCTGCTTTTCTCTTATACATCAGTCTTTATACTGCTGGGTTTTTTTTGTTTTGTTTTTTTTATTTATGCTGCTTATTCAAATTAGGTTTGTGCTGCTTGTTTACATTAGTGTATTAAATGAAAAATTGGTTATTTTATCATTTTATGCTGGAGTTCTGGTGTTTGATATTGGCAAAAGCAGCCGTTTTTACTGAGGTCCTTGTGTTGCTATTATATTTGATGTATTTCATAGGGCATGTAGGAGCGTGTGTGTTTGATTATGTGCTTTTTGGTCACTGTTTGGTTAGTTTATCCATGTTAGGGATGGCTGTAAATGAGTTTTGGTACCCAGTCAGGGCGTGGCCCCCACATTGCCAGTGTGTGAAGGTGCACCTGTTCAATTTCTGCTTTGTGATTTAAAATCTGCTGTTGGTTTCAAATATTTTTTGCTGCTGGTTGAAACTAATGACGCTAGTTTGAATGAAATTAGGCTGTTGAGCTTCTATGGCGTTATTGTTGTGGCGTTTATGCATTGGAATTCCAATCTTGGGTGTTTTAGCTAAGAGTTGGCTGCTTTTGTTTTGTTCTTTATAATACTTATTTATTATTTTGTCCCTTTTATTGGCAAAAGCAGCCGTTGTAGTGTTTAGGATCATTATGTAGCCTTGATTGTTCCACGCTCATTAGTTTGCCTTTGTCATATGATTTGATTTGTTAGAATAATGTAGAACCATGTCTCTTTTTCTTTTATTTCATGTTCTGTGGAATTCATTTGGGGAAAAAGCACGTCTTGTTTTTTTCACTCATTTGTGGTTGTGCTTGTGAAAACGTTTCGCCTTCTATCCAAAAGGCTTCATCAGTTCTGATCAGGTTGGGTGCAGAGCTTGAAGATATAGCCCTTTTTGGACCATTGGCATGCTAATGTCACCTGAGCATTGTAGTAAATATTAGCTGCCATTTGCAATTTTCATCAGAAGTAAGCATAACCATTTATGATTTGTAGTAGATATTAAATGTCATTTGTAATAATCATAATCATCAGAATCAGGTACCACTGTATATGATTGTATAATTACAGGAAGAGTGTATTTGTGTCTAGTATCAAGTATATGAGACTAAGGGCATGGCCACCTGTGACCTTGGCGGTGGCACATGACTTTTGCATCACTGTCAGATACGCCTACTGGGTGCGGTCAGGTATTAAAAGATCTGGATGCGGAAGAGAGGGGGCTCTTCCTCGTCAGACACCGTCGGGTCATGACCTTGTGTTTGGATGCTGAAGAGTCCACAATTGTGAAATAAATCTTGCTTCTCGGATCTGTTCTCCTGTTTGACTCCACGTCCGAACCAAAAAATACAACAGCATCTTTACGTTAGTGTGCCAGTGGTCTGAATGGATGGCTCGGGGGTCGTTAGCAGGGTCGTTGGCCGGGTCGTTGACCCAGTTTCAGCCTGGCTGGTTTGTCCTTTGACTGCTGGGTCACCTGGTGATGTAACACCTGCCCTGGTGAAACCGTGGGCATGTTTTGGTTTTTGTTTGTGGAAAGAATGGAGGACAGCATTGTAAGTGGGTGAAAGATGGTGTCTGAGACCACCACCTCTGTTCAAAGATGGTTTTTCCATCTTCACATGGATGGCTTCTTTGACACCTCTTTCGAACCAGCGGTCTTCTCTTGCCAGCACCCGCACTTGGTTGTCCTCAAAGGAATGCCCACTTTCTTTGAGATGTAAGTGGACGGCTGAGTCTTGCCCTGACGTGGTGGCCCGTCTGTGTTGGGCCATTCGTTTGTGGAGTGGCTGTTGAGTTTCCCCAATGTCCAGTTCCTTTCCTTCCTCCTGTCCCTGTACAGCATCAACAACATGTCTTTGTTTATGTCTTGGTGTCTTGGTGTCTTGTCTTTGGGGTGGACCAGTTTCTGCCTTAGGGTGTCGGAGGGTTTGAATTGCACTGGAATGTTGTGCTTTTGGAGGATCCTCCTGAATTTTTCCGAGACTCCAGCCATGTAGGGGATGGAAACGCTGTGCCCTTTGTCCTTCACCTCTTCATCGCTGGGGTCTCGTTTCTTGGGGGTCTTTGTGAAGGCCCAGTCTGGGTAACCACAAGTTTTGAGGGCCGTGGTCAGGTGGTCCTGTTCTTTTTTCCTACCATGTGATGTGGTCGGTACTTTTGCCGCCCTGTGCTGTATGGTTTTGATAACACCTAGCTTGTGTTCCAGTGGATGGTGAGAATCAAACAGGAGGTATTGATCTGTATGTGTGGGTTTCCTGTATATTTCGATGCTGAGGTTCCTGTCCTCCTCGATCCTGATTTCGCAGTCCAAGAAGGCCAGGCTGTCTCCTTTCACATCTTCCCTTGTGAATTTTACAAAGTTGTCCGTCTGATTGAGGTGGGTTGTGAATTTTTCCACTTCTTTTGCTTGAATTTTAACCCAGGTGTCGTCCACATACCTGAACCATCGACTTGGCGCGGCTCCTGTAAAGGACAACAGGGCCCTCTTTTCCACCTCTTCCATGTAAAGGTTGGCGACTATGGGTGAAACTGGTGAGCCCATGGCACAGCCATGTTTCTGCCTGTAGAAGCTTTCCCTGAACTGGAAGTACGTGGTGTTTAGACAAAGGTCCAGCATCGTGCAGATCTGGGCTGGTGATAATGTTGTTCTGTCCTGGAGGTTCTTGTCTAGTAACAGGCGCTTGTGGATAGCTTCTGTTGCCTCGGAGGTGGGGATGCAGGTGAATAGGGAGGTGACATCAAAGGACACCATGGTCTCCCCTGATTCCAGTTGAAGGTTGCTGACCTTTTCCAAAGTCCAGGGAGTTTTTGATGTGATGTGGGGTGTTGCCAACCATTGGAGCCAGGATGAGGACAACCTCCTTTGAGGACAACCAAGTGACCGCTGGCTGGATCTTTGGCTCCAGCAGATCTTGGGATCTGTGCTTCATCATCGCAGGATTTCATAGTCGGTTCTTTATTTGCTCTTCATATCTGTTAATTTCTCACTGATTTTAAAAACTAATCTGATGTTCCTGCTTCTGTCGTTTTCAGCAGACGCTTTCTAGCAGCACAGAAGTTTTTCATTCTTTACATTTACCGTTTGGGGTTTTATTGTCTACACAGCAAATAACAGGTCTTTTCCCCAAAATAATTAAAAGTTCCTATTTAAAAAAAAAAAAAAAACGTTTTCGTGGTGTAAGGTTCTAATTTACTTTTTTGTTGTGTTTTCTAAGATGCCGAAAAAGAGCCTGGCAGAAGATGGCCGGGGTCCCGCCTACCCCACCCCGTGCAGTGGCGCTCAAGGTTGAAAAACGTTTACTTTTTTAAAGAAAGTCCTCATGTAACTACTTCCCATGTGATCCAACTTAAAGCAGGACTGTTTGTGTCTGACTGAGTTTTTGTAATTTTATCTTGATCTCGTCTTGAGGAGCCCACTCACGCCTCTGGTGCAGGTATGGACCCAGTTTTCTTTTTTACCACCGTGTGTCGGCACAGATGGGTAAGAGCAGCTTCACTGTTGATGTGTGTGCATGCACACAATTCTGTTGCACTTTTTTGACCTGTCACTTTCCATCTTTTCAGGCATCCCGTACCTCTCTGTCGAGGATCACTTTCTGCTGCACCGCCGACAACTCTGGGCCAAAGACGGGGTTAGTACCAAAACCGACTGCCTTTGTTTTCATACTCATTTTTTTGTTGCTTTCTTGTGTCAACATGAATCTAATAAATAATAATGATTTTGTTCTTTGTACTTGTCTCCCTTCTAGACGCACCTGAGTGACAGAGGGGGAATGCCGATCCTGACACGTCTGCTGTCGGGCACACCGGGGCTTCTGCAAGTTCGCTATCGTCAATCATGAGTATGACACACACAAATTACTGCTGTGATCCCACACACACAGCTCAGACGTGATGCTGACGAATGTCTGAAGCCAAGTGTGTGTCTGTCAGCGCACATCAAACAAGAAACCCAATCCCCCACCTGAAATAATTAGAAAAGAAAACATTCAGTTATGGCAAATTTATTTAAAGCCCGGCCCATGCTGCTGCAGCTGTGTAAAGATTTACACAATGTTTACACAGTAAAGGGTGAAAAACTAATGGCAGGAACCACAGAAATCTAAATAAAAGCCTTTAAACCCAAACAACCATTGAGAAAATGACCTGAAAATAGAAATGCACCCGCGCCAGACAGAGAACTTGATCTTATCTGTTATATTTCATGTCATCGTTTCCTGCTGGGCTTTCTCCAGTTAGCACCACCAACCAGTTACACCCAGCGCCTTGGGATGGCAGCTTGTTGCTCTGATTGTGCTCTGATTGTTGCACATGCCTGAGTACATCTAACCCTCCACAAGCAAACCAGAGACACAACGACGATCAAAGAAAACCACAAAAACAATCATTTACACAATAAAACTACACACACACACACACACACACACACACACACACACACCCATCCTCTGAGACACACGTACTGTGTGATGGATGCTGAGCTCCACAGACAGGTTTTCATTCCTACCTGCGAGTGTGACCTCTTCTCCTCCTGATGATCTCTGCTCGTTCTTCTCCTCTCTCAGCTGGATAGTCGTCCTCCACGCAGATCCTGGCTCATATTGCGTCGACTGAGCGTCTGAACCGGCTGGAAGACGATGCACTCAGGCAGGCAACAACAAGCCGCAGTGCCCCCCCTGCCCGTCTCCTTCTCCCTCTCTTCCCCTCTCCCTCTCTGGGCAGTGATTTGTGAACTGGCTCCTCCTCCTCTGTTTGGGAGGAGTCTTTATTTTCTTTTTTTATTTTTAAGTGGAGAGGTCTCTCGGCTCCTGCCCCCCAGCTCTAAAGACAACTCTCCCAGCCCTCCTCCTCTCCTCTGTGCTCCTGCACTGCCTCATATCTCATCCTCCGAGCCGTTTTGTTTGAAACGCCTTGCAGCAACACCACCAACTGGCTCCTCTACTTAGAGAAGATTTAGACGTGACCTAATGTTGATATTTGCAGACTGGGGATGAAACAACCAAAAACGCTGTTCTCAGCCGGGTCCAGACATGTTTGAGCAGCTTGGGGTCCGCTTCGTGCTCTTCCCAGACTTTACTGCCTGGCTCACTCTTGTATTGAGCAGAAATCAGCTGAAACCTTTTAGAATTTTTCCACAGTTGCTAAAACACCAAAGCACACGTAACCAGATACAGCAGAAAATAAACACAAGTACTGATGTCCTGGCGTGAACTTGGCCGTGCAAAATTGATCAGAATGATTGGTGAGGATGAACTGAACCAAGAGGAGAGGAGGCAGCGTCCAGAAAGAAGCTTTTACACAACAAAGACTGACCCGTGGAGACAGATGAACCCAGTACCAATTTATAATAATACAGTTAGGTGGGGCATTTAATTTTTGGTCAGGAACAAACCATGCAATCAATAAAAAGCCTGCGGGCTGCAGCTTGTAGGATTTTTTCTGTTCGGACGTGGAGTCAAACAGGAGAACAGATCCGAGAAGCAAGATTTATTTCACAATTGTGGACTCTTCAGCATCCAAACACACAAGGTCATGACCCAACGGTGTCTGACGAGGAAGAGCCCCCTCTCTTCCGCATCCAGATCTTTTAATACCTGACCGCACCCAGTAGGCGTATCTGACAGTGATGCAAAAGTCATGTGCCACCGCCAAGGTCACAGGTGGCCATGCCCTTAGTCTCATCCACTTGATACTAGACACAAATACACTCTTCCTGTAATTATACAATCATATACAGTGGTACCTGATTCTGATGATTATTACAAATGACATTTAATATCTACTACAAATCATAAATGGTTGTGCTTACTTCTGATGATTATTGCAAATGGCAGCTAATATTTACTACAAGCTCCATATTCTCCTCATCGGAAGTGGAGTCGTTGCCTGAGCTCGACTCTGGATCAAAGTTACACAACAAAAATGAGCCGTGCTGCAGGAGCAGCTGTTGGTCAGGTATGAGGGTTAGGGTTAGGGGTAGGTACTTCTCCAACTTCTTCCACATCCTCGCGGCTCGACTCTTCGCTGCTGGAGCCGCAGTCTTTCTTCCTAGTGTCTCAGGCAGCAGCTGGACCCCCTTCTGTCTCCTTTCAATGCACAAATGGTATTGTCTTCTTTTACCTTCTGTTGTCTTGGGTCCCTCCCCTCCACCTTTTGTCACCTGCCTCCGACCTAGCCAGAGCCCTCTTTGAGGACAAATGGTATTGTTTTCCCTGCCTAGCTCCCCTATGTTCTCCCCTTCCTCCCCTGTTCTCCATCCTTGATTAACATCTTCATCAAGGAACCTCCAGCCATGGCATTTATGGCACCGACCCCCCTCCTGTCCCAGTTCCTGCCCATGCCCCTACCTTCCCAGTTCACTGTGTTTACATATGCGACCACTGCCTTTTGTTTCCCCTGTATAAATGTACCCTGTTTCTGTTGCTCTGGGTCCACTCACAGGCTCAGACCAGCTCTGCGTCCGTCAGTTCACCAGTGTGCCGGCCGACTTTAAAAAAAACTCACACCACCACAGCAAACTTTGCAACTGGGAACACTCAGTTATCCGAGAAAAGATTTTGTGTTCATCTGGACTTCTCAATTTTCATTGGGAAAACATTTCGCCTTCTATCCAAGAGCGTGGCGGCGCTGGGGCAGATGATGAGGGAGCGGGGGTTGTGCTCCGGCGGAAGCACCGACGCCGCTCCCACGCCTGTCCACGCTGCGCCCCAGAACGCTGACTCAGGACTCTGCTGGGTCAGTGCGGAGGTTGCGTTGCCAGCCTGGGTGAGCACGGTGGGATCCGCCCACTGGGATTGCCACGTCTGTGCCGTAAGAAACAGCAATCGCGCAGATAAGTGTGTGGTCTGCTTGACGCGTGTGAGATGTATTTTGTTGCTGACGCTGAATTATCACAAAACAATGTGCTGACTGTTGGTTAGGGAAACAGGATGGGCTAACTGCTAGGTGAAGATAAGGAACCGTCACCTGCTTAACTGAAGGACAAGTCATTGTTAGGAGTTGTTTGTCTGTTAATATGTGACCACCAAGAGTGGTAATCTAAGGTCAAAATGAATGCAGACATCCTGTTACGCCTTTTAACTGTGTGTGTGTATTCAATAAAAGAGGAGAGGACGCGTGCAGACTTCAGAGCGAGCAGAGGAAGCGCCTTGAGTGAACTGCTGCCGTCTCTCCCTTGCAAGGCCTCTGGTTCTCTTTGACTCTTTTGTCGAGACAGATATTGCGTGAAGTTCGTGAATCCACTTTTGGATCCCACATGCGGAATCCCACAGCTGAGAGCGGGGCCCGCATGGCTCCACAAGGGACTGAGCCAACTCCAGCCCAGCTCGCATCTGTCCCAGTTTCAGCCAGGCCAGCCCCTCCCAGCGCACCGGCTAGGCTGGCTACAGCTCCTGCCCCAGACCAGCCAGCACCTGCTCCACCTCCCCTAGGATCGACGCTCCCCCCTCCTCGGCCAGCAGTTCCAGATCTGGGTGAGTCTCGGCTGATTTTCTTGCCCCCAGCGAGACTCCCCAGAGTGGGGAACATTCCCCTGGGCCAGCCATCCAGGGTAGGAGGCCCAACCGGCCCGAGCGGGCCGTCTCTGGGTGTGGGTCCTCCAGCGGAGGCAGCCCAGCGCTTCCAGGAAGGGCCAACGGGTACCTCTCTGGACAAGGAGGTAGGAGCAAAAATTAATTGGAGTAGTTCCAGGAGGAGAGCTCGGGGGGACGAAGAGGTGGGAGGTCCAGAGAGCAGCGGCTGCACCGAAGCCTCAGGCCGCAACCCCGGAGCCGAAGGCGGCTCAGGCGGCCGCACCCCCGAAGCCGAGGGCGGCTCAGGCGGCCGCATCCCCCAAGTCGATAGCCGCTGCCCCCCCGAAGCCTCAGGCCGCACCCCCGAAGTCGAAGGCGGCCGCACCCCCGAAGGCGGCTGAGGCGGCCGCACCCCCGAAGCCGATGGCGGCTCAGGCGACCACAACCCCGAAGCCGATGGCGGCTCAGGCGACCGCACCCCCGAAGCCGATGGCGACCGCACTCCCGGAGCCGAGGTCGGCTCAGGCGACCGCACCCCCAGACCCGAAGGCGGCTCAAGCAGCCGCACCCCCGAAGGCGGTCGCAATTCCCAAGCCCCAGGTGGACCTGGCCGCACCTCCCAAGCCTCAGGTGGTCCCGTCCGCTCCTCCAAAGCCTCAGGCGGCCCAGTCCGCTCCTCCGAAGCCTCAGGCGGTCCCGTCCGCAACCTTGAAGCCACAGGTGGCCGCTCTGCTCCATTCCCCGATGATGACGGAGCTGGGGGTCGCTCTGCTCCACCCTCCGACCGAGCCAAGGGCCGCTCCGCTCCAGCCCCCGATGATGGAGCTAAGGACTGCTCCGCTCCGGCCCATGGCGACGACGACCGAGCCAAGGGCCGCTCCGCTCCAGCCTCCGATGACGGAGCTAAGGACTGCTCTGCACCGGCCCATGGCGACGACGACCGAGCCAAGGGCCGCTCCGCTCCAGCCCATGAGGACGACAGAGCCGAGGGTCGCTCTGCTCCAGGCTCCGGCCCTGACGACGCCGTCGTTCCAGTCTCAGTCTCAGTCCCGGTCCCGGTCCCAGTTCCTGACGCCGCCGGTCCAGTCTCAGGCCCAGTCCCGGCCCCGGTCACAGTTCCCGCCACCGCCGGCCCAGGTCTAGTCCCAGGCCCAGTCCCAGTCCCAGTCTCAGTCTCAGTCTCAGTCCCAGTCCCAGTCCTGGCCCCAGTCCCCGCCGCCAGGCCGGGCCCAGGTCCAGTCCCAGGTCCAGTCCCAGTCCCCAGCTCAGTCCCAAGCTCGATGGCGGCCCAGTCCCCGAAGGCGGCCTAGCCCTTGTTTTAGGCCGCGGCCCAGTCCCGGTACCCGAAGGCGGCCCAGTCCCTGTTGTTGGCCACGTCCCAGTCCCAGTCCCCGAAGGCGGCCCAGTCCCTGTTCCCGGCCACAGCCCAGTCCCCGGTCCTGGCCCAAGTTCCAGTCCCCGACAGCCAGCCAGTCTCTGCGCCCAGCGGCAATGGCCGCAGTGTTACATTCACCTCCTTAGAATTGCACAAAATTTTGGGCAGTAAAACCAAAAACACAAACGGATGCACTGGCCTGACATCACAAATGATGTAGAATCAGCGATGTAAGCTTCCCAGCAAAAGGAAGGGGGATTAAGAGCCCCGCAGACAAAAGGAGGTGCCTTATACACCTCCCATCCAGGCCAACAGTACCACTTCAACCCGCTCAACCAGCTCTGAACACTCACGGGCAGAGGCCTGGTCCTGAACCCAAGAAGGGTACGGCTATCATCCCCCTCACCACCACTGCAGAGGGAACCAGTGCGGGATGTCTCAGCCGTTGCAGCTGCCGTGTTCAACCCAGACATGTCAGTGCAACACCAGTCAGATGTAGGAGGGGCTCCAGTCACACTGGGAGCAGGAAGACACATCTGCATCAGCACTATCCAATGTATCAACCAGAGGCAGGAAGTTGACCTGAAGCAGCAGATTCCTGTGGACCACACGCTCATGTCCATCTTGATCCCTGATACGGTAGATGTGCAAGGCAGGCTTCATTGCCACCACAGTGTAAACGGAGGGTTTCCACTTATCAGACAGTTTACGTTTTCCTGTAACACCTTTGTTTGCCAGCAACACCCGATCCCCAACAGACAGGGACTGGCCTTTGACCCGTTTGTTGTACTGGGCACACTGATGTCTCTGCTCAGCTGTGCAGCTCTCCTGGGCTACAACCATGGCACAGTGAAGATCTTCCAACAGGGATTTTACACAAGTGTCATAGTCACACACAGTCACATCACGAAGCACATTCTTCAACATGAGATCAACCGGCAGCCTAGGAAGGTTAGGGTTAGGGTTAGGGTTAAGGGTTAGGGTTAGCCTTCAGGGTCAGACACTCCAAGGTTTACGTTCCAGGTAAGTACATCCATCCACTCTAAAACAGGTGAGTACATTTTCCATCCTTCAACGGGTAAGTACATGGTAAATCACTGTTATTTCTTTATCCATCTAGTCATGAATTCTTTTTTTCGGTTCAGACCGTGTGGCTGAGTGGTGTCCTGAAGTTGGATCCACCTCCTCTCAGCCCTCCTCCGTTGTGGTGTGGTCTAGTTGGGGTTGGCCTCCAGGACGCTGACGCCCATGGCCGGCCATCCGTGCAGCGTGAAGTGGCGTGTGACAGGTATCCGGAGGTTCTGCTGGTTGAATATATTACATTTATGTGCATAGAAACGGGTCCTAATTGAGTTGCCGGTTCCCCCCACGTACTGTAGGTTACACACTGCAATAAATTAAATAACACAGTTTTGTGTGTGTGGTCCCGCTCCCCTCTGTGTTTGAAACACTCTGCCGTTGATCCTGTTGGTGATGAACTGATTGATTTGGTACGGAGTCTTGGTTGTACTGGACCTCCTTCCTTTTAGTGCGGGCAGCTTGGCCTTCACCAAGAGGTCCTTTAGATTTTTATTCCTCCTATAGGTCTGTGATCCTGCAGAATGCCTACGTCCTTCAGCTTCAAATTGAAATTGTGTTTCAGCCTCCTGATGAGGTTTGCAGCTGAGTTCGAGTAATTTGTAACAACTGGGAGGAGTGGGGAGGCGCGGGTGGGTCTGGTCTGTTGCTCTGAACTCCTCCTCACGGGTTCTGTGGAACCGGAGCAATTGAGACTTCACAATTCCAGCACAGGTGTGCTTTGGGTGGTGGCTCGTTTTAAATAAGAGAGTGTGTGTGTCAGTCTTGTTGAAGAAAACCTTGATGTCCAATTGGTGTGGTTAATTTTGATTTAGTATACATGCTTGTTCACCTGTGCAGTAATACCTCACCACTGCACATCCAAATGGGTTTGTAAACACTGTTTAATCATTTTGTGAATATTTATACAGGTTTTTTGTTTATTTCTTTTCTTTTACTGTTTACTGTCTCTACTTCTACAGTCTGCTGTGCAGTGAATGTGGAAACTACCGTATTTACTCGCTTATAAGTCGACTCGCCTATAAGACGGGTCCCCACCTTCACCTGGGAGATCGTCGGTATTTTGTTGAGACCCGTTTATAAGACGGGAGGAAGGAAAGCAGGTAACGAGAGAAAAGTGAAAAAAAAAAATAGAAATGAATAGACACTTAATTTTGGGTTCCGTATTTTTCTTCTACATCGCTGGGCAGCTTCTGAGCGATGTGCGAGCGTTGTCGGCGGCAGAGATTCATGAAGCGGGTGCTCCGTCCGTTCGACCCGATCATCCATCGATGGTCGGGTGACCACGTAACCATTGCCCCGAAGATCCAAAATCCAGTCTTTAAGTTTACTCTCTATGTCTTCGTAAGGTGCCAGCACGGTTTCTTCAGAGTCTTGGAGGAAGCGTTTCGTAGTTTCGATCTCAGATCGTTTTCTAGGTCGCGCATGACAGTTAATTTACGGTAATTACCGCGTACGCGTCTCTGTTGTTTATTTTTGCAGGAAACTGAGAAATCTGCACATTGTTCTGAGTAAAGTATTCTCTATGTCTGTAGACCTCGCCTGTAAGACGGGCCCCCCAATTTGAGCCCGAAATTTCGAGGAAAAATCCCCGTCTTATAAGCGAGTAAATACGGTAATTAAAGATAATCTAGCTGTGACATAACATAGCACTGGCAGGAAAAATAATGTGAAACACACAGCTTTACTTTGCTATCTTCCATCCATCCACTTTGTAAACCAGGTTTATTACAATTGGGTCACAGGAGTCAGACATTCTCCCTGGAGGCCAGGCATTTCAGTGGTGTTTGTATTTTAATGCCCTAACGAGGACATTTTTCAAGTTTTTTTTGTTTGTTTGTTTGTTTGTTTTTTTCTGTTAGCACAGTTATAGTGTTCTGATTTACAGGCTTGTAAATGTAAGAAAAGAGGATTTTTCAGTCTGTTGAGGATTTTTCCAGATGAGTTTGAACATGCCATTGAAACTTCACTGAACAGCCATCTTAGTGGGATGCACGTTTTGGTGTAAAGCTGGGTCATGATCTGCCTTAATGTATCCTTCATGAGGTCTGCAAGTTTCACCTCATGACCTTTGCAGGCCTTTGGTGGGGCCCCCAGAAACTGCTGCTGACACTGGCAGACAACCCCCGTGTTTAAACGCTAATTTGGACCACTTAGCAATGACTGACTGCGACTGTGTGTGTGTGTGTGTGTGTGTGTGTGTGTGTGTGTGTGTGTGTGTGTCGGGTGCTTTTAGATTTGGGTGAATAATTTGGACACTGTGATAGGTATCGGGCTGAAAACATACGGGGGCGTGCGGGTGGTCGAGCTGCACGTTTTGGTGTAGGTTTTACGAGCGTGTGACTTACGGGGCCCGAGTTTTAGGGGTTTGATCTTTCTTTATTCTTGTGGGGACGTTTTTCACTTTTTTTAGCAATATCTCGGGGCCCGTTGGACCCAGGGCCTTCAAATTTGATACAGGCGACCCACACATGGAGCCGCGCGTTTTGGTGTGTAACTCGTCCCGATCGGCCAAGGGGCCTAATGGGATCCCATAGGCTAACGTGGGATTTTTTCAGGCGCTTTTTGGCCGATATGTCGGGCCTAACCCTTACTTTTTCAATGAAGTTTTACCTGTATTTTATTATTTATTAAATTGGATTACCTTTTAATGTTTATCTGCTGCATGTTCTGCTCCAGCGAAGATGAAGAGGCGTCGAGGGAAGGAGAGACACACCCTCCAGGGAGGAGAGCCTGATTACTTGAATTGGCACCACCTGTAGAAAACATTAGGGTATATAAGCAACTAACCTGGGCTGCTCTTCTTCACCTCCTG